>JAQPCC010000044.1:1200000-1680106 GCA_028392965.1 Lindernia subracemosa
TTATAGGTACATTCTAATTATGTGTTTGTTAATCAAATTTTCAAAATTTTAATTTGCATATGCATACGAGCTGAATTGAACAAAACCTATTTTTTAAAATGGTACATTTTAAATATGCATTTCTCAAAACTTTAAAATTCTAAATGCATATTACGCACGGAAATGAAAAATACCATTTTTGTAAAATGAGCTTAATTTGAGGGGAGCTACTCTTTTATTTTTAAAAGAGAAGTGACCTTTATTTCTTTAGAAGGGAGCTGTAATTATATTTTTGAGGGGGAGCGAACTTCAAATATGTGAATTTAGGGAAAAAGATTCACAGATATTTCGAACTTTCCACGCATCTTTTGAGGGGGAGCAATTTTATTTTTGGAAGCATGTTTTGAGGGGGAGGAATAACAGAATAATATATATATATATATAATACATAACATATTAATATATATTACTAATACAATAAATATATATATATATATATTATATCCATATAATATATAGTATAAAAATATATTTTACTAATAACGATTAATATATATATATAAAAAAGGCCATCAATATTTAAAAAAAAAAGGGCCATAAAAAAGAAAAAAAAAATCTTCTCTCCTCTTCATCAAGCTTCATGGAGATTACCCCCGACCTCCGAAGATAGACCTCAAAAGAATAATCTCGAGCTTACAACGGTCAACTCTTTTCAAAAGGCGACGGTGGTTACAAATGCAAATCTCGGTGCTCTCTTCAACCGACATGCTCTGGCTTGCTGACAAATAAAGCAGCACTCACCACTTCCTACCGGATGCATGGATACTTCGTTCCTACGATTCAATCAAACCCAACTGAATCTAACCCCGGAACATCACCGAGAGTTAGTCGAATCACGAAGAAACAGCCACATCTACTAAAACCTTTTGAAAAGACCGACGCTACATGATTCCCTCTCCTCACAAATTATTCGGACCAACCCCCATAGGTACAGGTGCTAATTTTATTAGCTTCCGGGTAGAAGTCACCGCAATAGGTACAACGGCGCGTGTACAACCGAGCCTTACCCACTCGTCTGTCTCACAAAAGACAGGTGTTTCAGAAATCATGGGGAACCACGTCTACTATCACCACTTCACTCGGAAGCGGGAGATATTGAATCATGTGGTACTCAGCCCCACCACCACACTTCCTTGAGCACTCGAGTCTAGTGTGTCCTCACTTTCCAAATATTTTTATATTTTCTAGGACACGTACACTTTTCTAACACCTGATCTTTGTGATCAAGCTAGAACTTCCATAGACACATCTCCTGTAGATGTGATTCCATGATTGGAAGGAAGTCCTGCCGTTGCAACATCAATACAACAACGGAATCAGGCCATCGTCTCGAGCTAGTCTCTAGAACGATGTAAACGGGACGCCTATGTGGCTCCGGTTCTTCAAGCCCTGTCCTCATAGGCCACGTCTCGGAGTTTGTCTCTGAAGTCGTGTCGACGGATTGCCTTAGTGGCTCCATCTGGTTATTACCATCACCGACCTGTCGTTTGTGTCCTTCAATCTTCCTATACAAGCATGTCGATCTCGTTAACTCAAATCGCCATGAGGGGGAGAAGGGGACACGCATAAACAAACAGGTCGGGCCACCCACCAATTTCCGCCGAGCGTACCACTCTGAAGTCGGGCTCTCCTGCACTTGAAGGGAACATTCCAAAGAAGCCTCGACACATTTTACAACACCCCACGCGTACCTTCTTCCGGAGCCAGACCAGCTTCCTCGAGGCCGAACCAGACAACTTCCTTCGAAGAAGACGAATCCGGCGCCGAGAAGAAGAAGATTAAAAGAGACTTGATGGCTTAAAACTATGGAGAAAGACAAGGACAGGATGCGAACAAAGTACAAAGATCCGCGACATCATCAAAGTAAAAAATCAGGGCGTGGATCACTATCTACATCCAGTCTACAAAATATAGCGTCAAGTCGAGAGTCCTAGCCGAAAGAGCATTCAATGCCTCCGCAAGAAGAGGAGATAGCCCTTGTAGGGGGAGATTTTTAGGACTCAAGATGTTAACGGGAAGTCTTCGTGACCCCGGTTTCTTATACGACGGATTGCCTTTGTGGCTCCGTCGGGTTATGACCAAACCTGAGCTCCTACTGTGCCTACCAACGCCATCCTCCTGTCCAGACGACGTGATCTTCTTGCCAAAGACGATACTTCATTTTGACCCTCGCATGACGACTTCCCAACTCAATCTTCATGAGGGGGAGTAGTACTAAAGCAAAATGGGAGCAATACCACGACGAAAGTGCAAGATTGATCAGAAACGCTAAATCCTCAAGCATCGTCAAAGAATCAAGCGAACACCATGGACTACAAAGATCGAAATTGCCGCCTCGTGTGCGTCTCTCCAAATTTCAAAAAGAACTTCCCTATCCCAATACAAGGTTGACCAAAAGTAGGGGGAGTTGCGTCACTAACGAAAGGAGAGATCGAACACAAAAAGAAGAAAATTCTTCAAGATCCGGTAAGCAACTTCAAACACCTTCCGGCATTTACGAGTCGAGCTTCAAAAGAAGATTAAGATGATATGGTGCCGAGAAGCGAAGATCAAGACACTGTGAGCTTGAAGATCTCCAAAAGAAGAGATCAAAAGACAAGACAAGGAGGAAATTCCCTTAGGACTCAGGCAAATGCACTAAGCCCCGCAAAGATAATCCATGCCAAATTGAAGATTGAACACAAATGGGGAGATTGTTAGGATTATTTTATTGTGTTCAATTAATTAGAATTATCTTTGTAGTTTATTTATAAAGATTATCATTATAAGAGGCTTAGTGTAATTGAGCTTTGTTAGGGGCCCAAGTATTATATACCAACTTGTGGTATAAATACTAAAACCCTAACACATAATAAAGTGTGTACTGTATGAAATTCTATCTAGAGAGAGAGAGAGCCCCCAACTTCTCCAAGAACACACACACCCCACGCGAATTGATTCTTCCCACATAAATGTGGTTTAATCGTCCCTAAGTTAATTTGTTAGGATAGAAAGGCTACCAACAAGAATTCCTTACGAAGCTTGGCATAATCGTAAGGCGAGCCTGAATCACATTAGGATCTGGGTTTGCCCCACCTTTGTGAAAAAGTTGCAGGCAGATAAGTTAGAATCGAGGTCGATTATGACAAGATTCGTCGGTTACCCTGAAGACTCAATGGGATACTACTTTTACGTTCCAGACGAACACAGGGTGTTTGTCGCTTTACGCGCCACCTTCATGAAAGAGGAATTTGTTAGCGAAGGCGGTAAAGGTCGTGAAATAACTCTTGGTGAGTTAAGCGACAAATCAACTACAGTTGTTCCAGAGTCGTTAGGCGACGTTCCAGAAAACCAGGCTCAACCGCAATTGCACAGGTCTAATAGGATATCTCAAATGCCTGAGAGATATGGTATGGTACACGTCGAGCATGGGGATGCTGTGATTGAGGGATGCGTTGGGGACGATCCCGTCACCTACGACCAGGCAATTACCGGTACAGACTCCCTCAAGTGGCTTGAGGCTATGCAAGCCGAAATGGACTCTATGTATTCAAACCAGGTTTGTACACTTGTAGACCTGCCCAATGGTTTTAGACCGATTGACAACAAATGGATCTACAAGAAGAAGATTGGATCTGACGGACAGATGGAAACGTACAAGGCTAGGCTTGTAGCGAAAAGGTATAGTAAAAAAGAGGGTATTGACTATGAGGAAACCTTTTCCCCCTCTCTGTCACACTGAATCAGTAATTGAACTGTAAATATTAGGGTTTTATTAATTCGTCTTATTTACCTGACTGCAAGGTTAATTTATTTAGACGAACTAATAATATGCCTATCACTTTTGTCAAACTTAAATCGACAAGAACGTAAGTAATTCCATTATCAAATAATCCAATTACAAAAGTAATGTAGTACCCGTAAAATTTAATACGGGATTTTGATGTAATTAACTATATGATTATGTGACTTAGAAATTTTATTTAGGTGAAGAATCTCAAAATTCGGGTAAACATAGACAATTAAATAGAAGGAACACCCGAAAATGTTATGTTTGGACAAAAGAGGGCTAAAATTCGGGTGATGGCAGCATTAAGGTGAAGCCCAAATAAATTCGGGTGAAGCAATTTTCGGGTAGAACCTTACTTAATCCAAGAGGAAATAATGTCACCTGCCTGCCATCTTATCAATCACAAGTTCCAAGCCCCTTTTATGTATAATCATTTCATTTAGAGAAAACATCATAAACAAAGAGAAGGGATAAACCTCACGAAAGAAAAAGGAAGGAAAAACTTCTCCAAGAGCAAAGAAAAATTCGGCCAGCTTAAGAAGGCATTAACAATCGAATTTTCGGATGTGAGGTAGGTGAAATCTTTCATCTACAAACACGTAAATATTATGTGCTTTATGTGATAACGTATTTTGTTATGATCTTACGTGACTTACATGATGATTAGGTGAATTTTCGGGTGGCTATATGCGTTAAAAAATCCAGATTTTTGGATTTGAATCTATGTTACGTGTTATAGTTGTAATTACATGGAAGTTGAATGAGTTAGAAATGTTTTCGGGTAGATGTTATTCGGGCACTTGAATGTTTTCGGGTGTTTGAATAGTTTTTGGGCATAATACTTTGTACTGTAGTCTGGAATTTATATAAATTCGGATAGGTATACGTTTTCGGGTCTTTTAAATATTCTGAGTCAGAAAGGAAATTCGGCGAATTGTGTTATTTTCAGGTAAAGAGTTTCGGGCCTTCGAAAGATATTCGGGCTCAAGTTTTCGGCGTTTAAAACTAAGATTTTCGGGTGGAACTGTCGGGCCACATTCTCGGGTTAAAACATTTTCGGCGTCTGACTCATTTTCGGGCAGCAACTTTCGGGCTCGAATAAAATTCGGGTCTTTGTTAAAAAAAAAAAAAAAAAAAGTCTTTTGGAGGAAATTTTTTTTTTTTTGTCATTGAATGAGAAAAATATTCTGAGTCCAACGGGCATAGTCTATTCTAACGCCCGATTAAAAGTCTTCAAAATAATATTTTCGGGGAAGGTAATTTTAATGGGTACTGTGACATTTCATTTGCATAACACACATGCATTTCATACCAGTATGAGAGATGAGTACCGTGTTGATACGGTAACGCTTTGATATAGTGATGAGCGGGGTAGATCGTGATTGCGTTGATGATTCGTAGAAGAATCGAGGTTAGTACTCATATATGACACCTGACGGCAGACAGGCGTGATCGATCTGTCTACTCGGGCGTGAACGTCCCGAGGTGCAAAACCGTCTTTTATGTTATTTTCGCGGAAGGAGCGACCTGGTAGGACAGTAGCGTGAACGTCTAAACGCTATCAGTGTAGGCTACCGTGATTGTTATGGGCGCGCGAGGTGTCGAGTCTAACCTAGGGCCCTATGTTGAGATATGATAAGATGAATTGAGAGGTAAAAGTCGAGCGTGCATTTAGGGTGAGATATTTTGGGGATGATGGTTGAGCGCACGCTGCATTCATGCATGTTTTCACCTACTGGGCAATCGCTCAGTTTTATGTGTTGTAGGTACTATCGAGTCCGACGTCAAGGTACGTCGCGACTGAGGTGGGCTGATGGCGGTGACTCCACGGACTTTTGAGAGCGAGGTTGTACATGGATGAAGACCTGTGGAGCGCGTAGGAACTTTTGGATTTTGTTTAGGGGTCGAGGCCCGTGTAAAGATGGTTGTCCTGTAAAAATTATATTTTTATATATATGTATCTTAGTTTGTTTTAAAAATTTTTTGTAAAATGGGTCTTCCGCGGCTTTCGTTGCGGAAATCCGCCACTAATCGTATTTAGAAAATGAGGGTCGTCACAAGTAAACACGACAAAATTACATCAATGCCCTCGTACTATCTAATCCTCGTACGACATCTAGGGCATAAACCTCAACAATATGAAGATCTCAATCAAATCAGCACATACAATATATAGTTCCAATCAGCATCTTATATGAGATATAGTGTATCAATCAGCAACTTTCCATTTCATAAATATCCAATCCACACAAGGAAAAGATTCTAATTGATTCATACGGATTAAGATAAATAAGATGCAACTAATTGATATTTTCATGATTTTTTTCCTGAATACAACATATTCCCATCGAGTAACATATTTTCATATACAACACAACAACTTTCCATATATGTCACAGAATGATATTCCATATATAGCACACGGAATTTCCACATAAGCACAGTAAGATATGCGAGATATCAATGAATACTTTATTCCTAAAATAAACAGTTTTTCATATATTCCATGTAGAGCATAACAACTTTACATATATATCATAGGATGATATTCCCATGTTACGAACAAGATATCTATTGAATTTCAGTGATTGCAATAATATACCAATTAAGCACATAATTACTTTTCGATCACATATTCGATATTCTAAAGCTATCGACAATGTTAAGTGCATAATATCAAATATTATCACCTACTTAATCATGATCCAACATTATAATCGAGTTTGCTTAAGTTATAGACCTTATTGTTTCTAGTTACATGAAATCATCAAAACTCTTAATCACATAAGACAAAAAAGTTCAAGAGAAACAATCTATGTGAGGAGAGTATCTCTAACTCGGACTAATGGTCGAAGCTGGCTTCAGGAGCAATAAAGGTGAACTTCGACAGGGCTTTACACTATTCTAGACGTGGGGCTGCAAACGTAGTGGTTGCACGTGATTCGAGTGTTCATGTATCGGGTGGTGCTCTAAATTTTACCCACGAACTTTTGATCCAAAAACCATTGAACCATTAGCCGCTAGAGACGCCGTTCTTTTTGGGCGATGCAAAGGATGCCAAGCTTTAGAAGTCACAGGGGATTTGTAAGACCGTTATACTGATGCTCGACACCCTATGCGTCGATTCAATGGCAGGAGGCTGCGTAGTTATTGACTGTCTAGCTTGGAGACCTTCGTTTAGATCAGTTTAAGTTTTATTTTGTTAAAAAGCATTGTATTGTAACCACACCAAGTACTCCATTCTCTCACTAAAATGCTTGGCTTTGATGGCGAGGGGCGAGCTGCCCCTACACAAGCCATGGCTACTGTATTGGCCTGCAATATTTCCTAATGAAATCATTTCTTTATAAAAAAAAAAAAAAGAATAAATCTTATTTAATTTTTCTTATTGTATACTTAAATTTCAATTAATTCGAAAGAAATTATTGAAGTACACATAAGGATAATCAAGTAAAACAACCTTGGTAAACGAAAACATAAGACGATGATCATAATATAGAGATGTAATTATAACTAATTCTTTCTACCATCGTAACGTCTTTTCCTTTGTTGAAAAGACCTCAAAGCCTCGATCAGATCATCCTCGCCAAAATCAGGGAATAATTTGTCGGAGAAGTAAAACTCTGATTATGCCGATTGCCATAACATGAAGTTGCTCAGTCGTAACTCCCCACTCGTTCTGATTAATAGATCAAGGTTTGCGAATTTGGTTATTTTGGCCATATCAAGATCTTGTTCTAACAAGCTCCCGTTGATGTCTTTTGCAAGAAGCATTCCATCTTCGACTTTACGTCCGATTTTCTTGACTGCTTCTGTTATTTCGTATTGTCCGCTGTAGCCAATGGCCATCACGAATTGTGTTCCTACGTTGTCCTTAGATACCTCTTCGGCCAAACATATTGCGTGTTGAAGAGATTTTGGAAGCCTAGTTTTGTCTCCATTGACGGAGAATCGTACACCAAGCCTGAAGTGAATATTTTGGAATGCATGAAATACGAACTATAATTTTAACACACAACATAATATATATATATAAGGTGCAGAAATCATCAATTACCTATTTATGAGCTCCATGATGTGAGATTGTATCAAATTTTCATAAATGCTCATCAAGCAATCCACTTCCTCCTGTACTCATATATAATTTACTGCTTAGATTTTAGTCTCAAAACGCATGTACTCTTAGAAACAAAATACATACGTACTTTGTGTTTATGAAGAAAGATCAAAATTTAATTGTGTATGTTAATGTTGATTGACACCTGAGTCAAAATGTTGAGTGACATCTGAGTCAAAATGTTGATCAACACCTGAGTCAACATTTGACTCAGACGTGGGTCATCTTTGATTTTGTCTTTCATACCCAAAAACCGTTTACCCTATTATTGTGGCTTTATTTTAGTATGTGCAGGAAGTTATTTTCGAGCTGGAATTGTTCAAGGAAAGTGGATTGCATTTACTAAAAATAGAAGATATGAAGATCATGGGAGAATGAGCAAGCATTTACCAAAAATACAAGATATGAAGATCATGGGAGATTGAGTCAAGCAATTGCTAAAAATAGAAGATATGGAGATCATCAGAGAAGATATAAAGATCATGGGAGATTGAGTCAAGCAGTTGCTAAAAATAGGAGATGCATTTACTAAAAATAGAGAAGAATGAGTATAAGGTGGAACAAACCAAATCGGACCTGTAAAATAGGGGGATTCACGAATCTATATATTCAGAAGACTCCAATCGAGTTTGAGCATCGAGACATTGAGATAGAAAAGGCGCGCGCGTGCAATGAGCTGAAGAAAGGGAAGCTTTCAATCATCATCTATCTGTTTCGATCTCTTTGTGCCTAGTTTTTATCTTCACACTTTTGTATAGGACTTAGGATCTATATGTGAGTTTTTGTGTGAAGATTGGTAGAGTAGATATACTCTTTTCTAGGTTGTTTTTACTATCGTTGATAGTTGTTTTTTCGTAATCCATTCTCGTAGTGGAATTTTGCCCTGAAGGCACGCAACAAGTTTTTATAACTTGCTGCATATTTTTAAACCATGTGTCCATCGTGAGCTTAAATCTTTTTACAACTAAGTTAATTTTCCGCTGTGCAAAATCTTCTGATCCCGAATGTTGTTTCAACATTAGGGTCAACATTTTATTTGACTGATAACTTAGTTTTTACATCCATATCCGGGAGACCCCACCCCTTGCAAGTGGTATCAGAGCCTCCGCTTGATACACTAAGTGTTTTAATCCTTTTGATATGGATGCTCTTAGTTCAAATTATTTTGGTAAAGTTCCTGTTTTAGATGGTTCTAATTATGCTTATTGGAAGATTCATATGCGTCAATGCATAAAGTCGATTGACTCTCGTGCGTGGGACTCTGTTCTCAGTGGTTATACCCCTCCTAAAACTTTACCTGATGCTGATGGGGAAGTCTTTGACAAACCCATTGCCGAATGGTCTGCTCTTGAAAGAGCGGCTGCTGATTTTAATGAAAAAGCCTTGCATGCTATTTTTTCGGTAGTCGATATTTTCATGCTTAAAATTATTCAAAACTGTACCAATGCGAAACTCGCTTGGGATATGCTTCAAAGGTATTGTGAGGGTGATGCGAGTGTGAGAGATACAAAACTGAGACTTCTTCATAGTCAATTAGAAAATCTGCGAATGAGTGATGATGAAGATATTACTACTTATTTTGGAAAACTTTTAAATATTTCTAGTGAGTGTCATAGCTTGGGTGAACCGATTTCGAATAAGGTTTTAAATTCTAAGGCTATTCGTTCACTAACCGAAAAGTTTAATGTGAAGGTGGCAGCGGTCGAGGAAGCTCACAATTTGGCCACCATTGACTTCAATACCTTGATGAATATTATGAAGAATTACGAGACCAATCTCGAAGCCCAGAAGAATAAGTCAAGGGGTAAAAGTCTTGCTCTAGCCACTCAACCTACAGTTTCTGAACCTAAGGTTGATTCTGACAATGATGAGGATATGGCTATGCTTGTTAGAAATTTTAAGAAGTTTCTGAAAAATAAGAGGGAGTTGAATGTTGGTCCAACATTCAAGAATGTCCTTAATACTAAAGAGTCTTCATCTGTGCCTAACCGCCCTATTAACAGAATAAATTCTGCTGATAAAGCGAAAGTTGACAAGCTTGACAGGGATTCTGTTCAGTGCCATGCGTGCAAAGGCTGGGGACATTTTGCAAACGAATGTGCTAATACTCTTCGTATGTATGGAAAAGGATATTGGGTAAGTCTTTCAGATGATGAAGCTGATGAGACAGTTGAAGACACGAATAAGATTGCCCAGTGGACGAGCATATCTAATCCAAACTTCTCTGACAATGAAGATGAAGAACATCATATTGAATTCACTGCGGTACCAGATGTTGATCCAGCATTGGACTCAACATCTGAAAAATATATTATTTTCGATTATGATGATTCGAACTGTTTTGATGAGTGTTTTATTTTTGAAGATACAGAAAAGGAGCTGGAAGAGACTGACGAAGAGACTGATAATAATGAAGAGTCATACAGACTTCTTTCTATTGAATACTCAAATGAAAAGAAGCTGAATGCAAAGCTGAAGGAAACCATTCAAGCCTTAACTGAGAAAAATCAGAATAATGAAAAAGTAATCAAAAGTTTGCTTGATGGAATGAATAAGATGGAAGCTCTGTTGACAAGAAAGGACATGGAATTAGACAACCTGCAAAAGCAAGTCAACAAAGCTGAAGACACTTTCGCAAAAATGAATAAAGACAAGTCAACTCTTGACGAGGTACTCTCTTTAGGTGTTTCTGATAAACATGAACTAGGATTTAAATCGCAGCCTGTTTTTGATGAAAAACCTAAGCATATAAGTGGAGAAAAATTAAGCCTATAATTGCTATACATGTGTAGCAAGAAATCATTATAGAAAAACATCCAAACTTGGTTCATGGTTGTGGTCGACTGAGATGATGGCATTTGAGGCTGTGGCGATTCATTGCACGTACGGAGAGTCTGATTTGGGGGACGAATGTATTTAATGTACGTAGCCCAATAATTGTGAGTGACGCATCTCGTGAATTAATTCTTCACTAACCTTTTCTTTTCATATTATATATATATATGTAAAGAAAAAAAAAACCTCATCATCGTCTTCTTCTTCTTTTTTTTTTATTATATCCATTGTTCACTATTTTTTATGACCTGACTCAATTCAAGTTGGCAGGCGTTGTTTGTGTAACTATTTCGGTTTTGTCGTTTGCATTATAATATTGGTCAGGTGTAAGGAAAGACAGCAATTAAGACCATCTCCAACCGAAAAACGCATTCTCAAACTCAAATTTATTCTCAAACTCAAAATGCAGTAATTATTCTCCAACCATTAAACTAATTCTCAAACTCAAAAGAATATTCTAAGAATATTCACTCCTCACCAAACTTTTACAACTTATCAATTCTACCCACATATTTTAAAATTTCACAAATTAGACCACAACCAAGTAAAGAAATTCAATTTTCATAATAAAGGAAACATCTCTGACAACATAATTGCACGGCAAATCTTCGAACCCAACAAAACCTCACTGGAGCACAAGAAACACCACAACGATAGCACCTTTATTACAAGGAAAAAGTGAATCCATTACAAAAGCATAAATAGCATATGAAAGGTAACTCTATTCCAATTGACAATTGAAACAAGAACAAATACAAACTAATGAAAATTTCAATAACCAGAAATACCAGAAAATTCTAATTTATATCAAAGGTTTAATAGTTCACAGGAAATTTGTTTAACTCCAACAAAGATCTCAATGTGATTATAATAACCCAATGTGATTACAATAACCATGATTGAGTAGCACCAGAAAATTTGTTCAATAACCCCAATGTGATCCCACAAAATCAACCTCTCATCCCACTTCGTAACTCATATAAGTTCCGCAAAACTATAATTCTCCACGACATAAGAGCAAAGCCAACATCATTACCAAAGATGTACGGACATAAATAACACACATAACACCAACCCACTTTTGCATATTTTTAAATAAGAAAGGGGAAAGAAAAAGCAGAGGGGCACGTTGAAGTGAAGCTGAATAGAATGAGACTAGATGTAATTCAATAAAAACCTTAAGATACTGAACATACAAGTCAATAAATAAGACATACACAATGGACAGTATATCCGTCAAAGACAACTGGGAGATGTCTGTATATATGTGAAGAAGAGAGAAGAATATGTGTTTTGTTTCTGAAAAAGGGACTTTTATGTAATTTTAAAACATGAGACAAGACTTTTATGCAATTTTAAAAAAGGAAACGCATTTTTCCAGTCGAGACGCAAATTTACGTTTATTTGATGAGAGAGAAAGTATTAAACCCATTTTAAGTTTGGTATTTGGGTTTGGTTGGAGTAACTTTACCCCATTTTTTTGGGTTTTCCAGTTCCATTGGAGATGCTCTAAAATCTTATAAACTAATACAAACACTCCAACAGATCTAACCTAACCACCATTCATAATTCATTAGATCCAATGGAAGAAGTCTCCAAATGAATTATAGTGTTGGAACCATTTGTAACCTTTATCTCTGCTAGAACGTCCAAAATGAATAATAATAAAAAAGAAATCCTATCAAACTGTGAGCAATTTTTCCTAATAAAAGGAAATAATTTTTTCATTTATTTCGTCAGAAAAAAGATGGAAACCCGAATTTATCCCCATACATAAAGTAGTGAATTATTTTTGCAATTTATTAAATTTAATAATACAAAAGAAAAAAAATGATATATTATTATGAAATAAGTTAATTATGGATGGTTAAATAATTAAGATGTGGATGTTTTTGGATTATTGATGGATTTTGAAGTATTATATTAAATGATGATAAGATGAGGTGTTTAATTGAAGAGTTTGAATTTTAGTGTGAGGTGTATAATTGTAATTAATGTGATTAGTTGTAATAGTGAATTTTTAGTAGTATAAATAGGTGATTAGAGTTCATTGTAAAATACACCAAGTATTGAAATACTTAATCTCTCTCTAATCTCTCTCTAATCTCTCTCTCTTTATTATTATAAGCTATATTATCATTATAATCTTAATATAAGTATAATTATAACAAAATAATCTTAATATAATATTAATCACAATTAATATTTTTATAACACGTTATCAGCACGGCCGCTCTCCGTCATTAAGATCAACCACCGTCGAAGATCTCGTACGAGTTTAGTCGAGGTACGGTAATTTCATTTTTAATTTATACTAATCATATATTAATTGTGATTAATTTAAAAATATATATTATAAAAGTATAATTTATAAGTTTTATAATGAAACGACATAGCTCGAGTGGTTTCGCGGAATACCATCATTAAAAATGATGGGAGGTCCAGATTTCGATTCCCTATAGTGGCGTGTGGATTTTTTTAAACGTGATTTATGATTCAAGTTTTTTTTTTATGCACGTACACAACACTAAAAGCCCACGAGGTCTTGTGGTTATCCCCACCTCAGTAGCGGCATATTATTGATATTTTGATTGAACAATCTTGAAGTAATTATTGGACCGAATAATTTTGGACAACGGATAAATTTTATTACCGCAACCTTATCGGAGCTTGGACAATAATTATGAAATAATAAAGAACGAGTTTTATAAAACAATTCATATATTTTATCATTGATTTATATGTTATCTGATTATCATGTTCTTTTTCATGTTATAGAATCATGTCGTTTTATACAAAGATGGATCTTCTGTTGCTTACTTTATTTACGGTGATCCTTACGGCTATGTGGATAATGTTTTTACCAATGTTTTTAAAATATAATTATTAATTATAATTTTTCTTTAATATTATAATTATTGAAATGTATTTTATTTTGAAGGATGACTCTTTGTCCGATGTTTGATCTATTACTTATGTTTATTATTACGACAACAGTTATTCGGATGTGGATATCGTTTTTCATTAGAACTTTTACAAAAGAAGATATAAAAGAAGATTAATTATAATTTTTCATTTAATGTTTAAGTGATGAGTTTATTTTTATGATATCAATATATTGAATTTGACAAACTTTGATTTATCACTCTTGATTTTATACTTGCTAGTGATTTACACAATTACTTCGGTATATTATAAAGCATTCACCACGTTCAGTCCATCGGATATAATACGAATAAATATCTTGAGAAAATGATCAGAAAATATTATGATAGATGAATGAAAAGCATAAGTCCGACTAAATGATTATGTTGCATTCCCTGAAGTGAATGTATTCGCAAACAATAAAAGTGGTCGTGAATATTATATTTACAGTGGTTATTATTAATATTTCCCCCCAAGTGGACAACTAATATATGATTGAGAAAGATGTATTGAGCAATATAAATATTATTATAATATTATCGTTGGTTATTATTCGCACCTAAAGATCCCGTTGATCTTTATAAAGAGCAATTAAAAGTGAAGTGTCGATGAAATTAAATTTTGCTCAAGATTACGATATTTCAGAAAATTGGTGCTAGATCCTATGCTCATTTGAATATTGTGGTTTTTGTTAAAGATCCAAATAAAGAAAACTGATACATCGTTATAAATTTTATTTAAGCATTGTTTATTTATTATTTTATCTTTATATATATAATTTTATTTTGACGCATTTGATAATACTAGTTATTATATATTTATCAATACAATGGATACAAGCATGTGCAATGGGGAGTTATGTCTTGCAGATTGTGCAATGACTAATACGATTCTAAGAAATAAGAAATATTTCTCCCATCTTGAAATGAAAGAAACAAGTGTTATCACTATATCGGGTAGCACAAATATAATTGAGGGCTCCGGAAGAGCCAATGTTATACTGCCTAGAGGGACAAGGCTGATAATTGAAAATGTCTTATATTCTCCTAAGTCTCAAAGAAATTTATTGAGCTTTAAAGCTATTCGACATAATGGATATCACATTGAGACTGCAGAAAAGAGAAATACTGAATATTTGTACATTACAAAAGTGGTTTCGAATGATAAAAGAGTTGTTGAAATATTACCTTCGTTTGACTCTGGATTGTATTACATGTATGTTAAAACAATTGAATCACATGCTATCGTAAACCAGAAGTTTACTGATGATAATATATTTGTTGTTTGGCATGACCGGTTGGGCCATCCCGGTTCAATTATGATGCGGAGAATAATTCAAAATTCACGTGGACATTTAATGAAGAACCAGAAGATTCTTCAATCTAATGAATTATCATGTGCTGCTTGCTCTAAAGGGAAGTTGATTATTCGGCCATCACCAGTAAAAATAAAGAATGAATCCATAAGGTTTTTGGAGCGTATACAAGGTTATATTTGTGGACCGATACATCCATCGTGTGGACCATTTAGATATTTCATGGTATTGATTGATGCATCAACTAGATGGTCTCATGTATGTTTGTTATCAACGCGGAATGTAGCTTTTGTGAGATTGCTTGCTCAGTTGATTCGATTAAGAGCACATTTTCCGGATTATCCAATAAAGAAAATACGCCTTGATAATGCTGGTGAATTTACTTCTAAGGCATTTAATGAATATTGCATGTCTATTGGAATTGATGTTGAGCACCCTGTGCCACATGTTCATACGCAAAACAGTCTTGCAGAATCGTTGATTAAAAGGTTGCAATTAATTGCAAGATCATTATTAATGAAGTCGAAACTTCCTTCATCTTGTTGGGGACATTCTATATTACATGCAGCGGCACTAATCCGCATCAGGCCAACAAGTTATAACGATATCTCCCCGATACAAATGGTTTATGGTCAGGAACCAAATATTTCTCATCTGAGAATTTTTGGATGTGCGGTATATGTTCCAGTTGCTCCACCACAACGCACTAAGATGGGACCTCAAAGGAGGTTGGGAATATTTGTCGGATTTGAATCTCCATCGATAATAAAATATTTAGAACCTCTAACTGGAGATATATTTACGGCTAGATTTGCCGATTGTCATTTCGATGAATCGAATTTTCCGACATTAGGGGGAGAAAAGAAACAGTTGGAAATGAGAATTAGTTGGAATGAATTATCGCTAAATCATTATGATCCTCGAACGAAAGAAGGTGAACTAGAAGTTCAAAAGATAATTCATTTACAAGGATTAGCTAATCAACTGCCAGATAGTTTTACTGACCTTAACAGAGTGACTAAGTCACATATACCAGCTGTTAATGCTCCTGCAAAAGTTGATGTTCCTGGAGAACATATAATGATCGAGCCTAAGCCACAACTAAAACGTGGTAGGCCCTCGGGTTCCAAAGATAAAAATCCTCGAAAAAGAAAAGGAGCAAATAATAAGAATGGTCCAGTCGAGGATTTATCGACTCTAGAAGAGTCAATGGACATTAATGATTATGATAATGGAAATCAGGTACATGAAATTTTTGAGAATAATGATAATGAAGAGATCTCGATAAATTATGCCCAAAATGGAATTAGATGGAACCGAGAAAAAGTCAACGTTGACAATAAATTCTCATTTAACGTAGCTCTACATGAAATGAATGAGATAAATGAGAATGAAGATCATGAACCAGGGTCTGTAAAAGAATGCAGACAAAGAAATGATTGACCAAAATGGAAAGATGCAATCGAGGCAGAATTAAAATCACTTGAGAAACGAAAAGTTTTCGGACCTGTAGTCCGCATACCAGAAAATGTAAAGCCGGTTGGATATAAATGGGTTTCATCAGAAAGAGAAATGAAAACGGTGAAATTGTGATATACAAAGCACGGCTTGTTGCACAAGGCTTTTCACAACGACCTGGTATTGATTATGAGGAGACATATTCTCCTGTGGTGGATGCAACTACTTTTCGTTATTTAATTAGTCTGGCAGTACGTGAAGGACTCGATATGCGTCAAATGGATGTTGTCACCGCTTATTTATATGGGTCACTTGACAGTGACATATCTATGAGACTTCCCGAGGGATTTCGATTGCCTGAAAATTCAGGGCCCCGAAATGAGTACTCAATCAAGCTAAATAAATCGCTTTATGGATTAAAGCAATCTGGGCGTATGTGGTATAATCGCCTAAGTGAATATTTATCGAAAGAGGGGTATAAAAATGATCAAACTTGCCCGTGCATATTAATGAAAAGATCTGGAAATGAATTTGTCATCATTTCAGTTTATGTTGATGATATTAACATAATTGGAACTCCTGAAGAGTTATCAAAAGCCGTTAATTGTTTGAAAAAGGAGTTTGAGATGAAAGATCTCGGTAAAACGAAATTTTGTCTTGGACTCCAAATCGAATATTTAAAGAATGGGATATTCGTACATCAAGAGACTTATACGAAAAAGGTATTGAAAAGATTTTATATGGATAAAGCTCATCCATTGGATACTCCAATGATTGTTCGATCTTTAGATGTGAATAAAGATCCGTTTAGACCTTGCGATAATAATGAAGAACTACTTGGTCCTGAAGTACCATATCTCAGTGCTATTGGAGCCCTAATGTATTTAACGAGTCATACGCGACCTGATAGAGCATTCGCTGTGAATCTATTGGCGAGATATAGTTCATCACCGACTCGTAGACATTGGAATGGAATTAAGCGGATTTTTCGATACCTTCAAGGAACAACTGATATGGGATTGTTCTATTCTAATAAATCAAAATTGGGTATGCAGATGCTGGTTTTCTATCCGACCCACATAATGCTCGATCGCAAACGGGCTATTTATTTACGCATGGCGGAACCGCTATTTCATGGCGGTCAGTTAAACAAAGTTTAACGGCTACTTCATCTAATCATGCAGAAATTCTAGCTATTCTTGAAGCTAGCCGAGAATGTGTTTGGTTGCGATCGATAATTGAGCATATACAACAAACTTGTGGGTTATTATCGGAAAAGTTACTTCCGACGATTTTATATGAAGATAATGATTCATGCATTGCCCAAATAAAGGAAGGATATATTAAGGGAGATAGAACAAAACATATTTCACCAAATTTTTTCTTTACACATGATTTAGAGAAAAATGGTGATATTGATGTACAACAAGTGCGATCAAGTGAAAATCTTGCAGATTTATTCACGAAAGCACTTTCCCCAATAATTTTCAAAAGATTGGTATATTCAATTGGAGTTCGAAGACTTCGAGATTTGGAATGATGTTAGCATCAGGGGGAGTAAATACGCGTTGCACTCTTTTTCCCTTCACTGAGGTTTTTCCCATGTGGATTTCCCAGTAAGATTTTTAATGAGGCAACAATCGAAAGCGTATCTAAAAGAATCATGTACTCTTTTTCCTTTATTAGGTTTTAACGAGGCATATTTTTTGAAAAACATCCAAGGGGGAGTATTATGAAATAAGTTAATTATGGATAGTTAAATAATTAAGATGTGGATGTTTTTGGATTATTGATGAATTTGGAAGTATTATATTAAATGATGATAAGATGATATGATGAGGTGTTTAATTGAAGAGTTTGTATTTTAGTGTGAGGTGTATAATTGTAATTAATGTGATTAGTTATAATAGTGAATTTTTAATAGTATAAATAGTTGATTAGAGTTCATTGTAAAATACACCAAGTATTGAAATACTTAATATCTCTCTAATCTCTCTCTTTTTATTATTATAAGTTATATTATCATTATAATCTTAATATAAGTATAATTATAACAAAATAATCTTAATATAATATTAATCACAATTAATATTTTTATAACATATATTTAATTGTTGGGTTTTTATCATTCTTTATCTTAGCACCCATTCGTCAACAAGATTTGTATGCTATCCTATAACAATCCTTCCTTCTTTTTCTTAACTACCTATTATATATATATATATATATATATATATATATATAATATCTATCTTTCTATTTTATTATTGACAAGAACCACATAAAAACTATAATTGGTGTGTAACTAATCAAATTTTTTCTACAATTAATAATTAAGGAAAAAAATAAAAATAATTAAACACGTTCTCTTTTATGTCAATTTCAATCAATCAAATTTTATCTATAATTAATAATTGGTAAAAAAAAATTAAGCCACGTTCATGCTAAAGATAAAAAACTGTCATTAAATTTTATATCTATTTTATCTACAATTAAAAATTACTAAAAAACCAAAATAAAAAAAATCAAAACGAAAAATAAAAAACGGACAGACACATCTCTTTATTGAAAACAATTCAGCGTCTGATTGAAATCCACCGAGAGTTTGAATTCGTAAGAGATCCCTGCGACGTGGTTCCTCCTTTGTTTTTGTTATTAATTTTAAGGATTTTGATATTCATGCATGTTGATTGTAAGTCTTAATTTCTTCTAATTTTATAATTGATCGTTTAAGATTATGTATGTTATCCTTTAGGCTTGCTGTGTTTATTAGCCGAGCATGATTTCAATTATCTATATTTTATGGTAGTCGAGATTGATGACTGACATTTATTACCAATTGAATTTGTTTATAATTATTAAAAATTATATTTATTAATTGAATCTATATATTTATACCGTATTCGATGAAATAATTATTTATAATCTATTCGATGGATTCGTTTCAGTATGTTGTGGATCTGCTAGTGGCTTTGGATGGAAATAGAGGCGGTGGTGGTGGTGGTGGTGGAGTGGAGCGGCGCGTGAGTGGGAGGGGAGGAGGGCTTTTGTGTAATTTAACCTTTGATGAATGAGGAGAAGGAGAAGACATCGTTGATAATGGCGACGTGATGATTAGGAAGAGAATTAACACTGAGGATAAAGGTGAAAGGTTTTTCGTTTCAAAGATGTAGTTGTGGTTCAAGAAACGTACGACACAGTACTCTATGTCACCTATGAAACTCTTAGAGCTGTCAAATGGGCCCGTGGCCCGCGGCCCGCCCCGCCCCCAAAGGGACGGGTTGGGCCTCGATTCTGTAGGCCCGCCAGAGAGCGGGCCTAAACGGGCCAGCCCACACGGGCCGCGGGCATTGGCGGGGCGGGGCAGGCTTGCCCGCTGGTCGGCCGCCTATTATTTAACTTATTTATTAAATATTTTAATTATATTATATTAAAGAATTAAAATATTATTTTAGGCTTTAATTTTATTATTTTCAATGGACTTATGGACTACACTA
This sequence comes from Lindernia subracemosa, assembly GCA_028392965.1. Classification (NCBI taxonomy): domain Eukaryota; kingdom Viridiplantae; phylum Streptophyta; class Magnoliopsida; order Lamiales; family Linderniaceae; genus Vandellia; species Vandellia subracemosa. Next base: position 1,219,956 of record JAQPCC010000044.1, read on the forward strand.
AAGTATTATTTTGGGTTTCGGCTTATTTTTTTAATGAGCTAATAATAATAATTTAATTATTATTTAATTTTTTATTGTTTTACTATAAGCGGGCCGGCCCGCCAGCGGGCCGGGGCGGGATTTGGCGGGCTACAGGTCGGCCCACCCCGCCAGCCCGTTTTGACGGTTTTAGAAACTCATATTAATGTTTAAATGCATTGCATTTATTAATTTCTTATCTTTTTCTAATCAATATAGGATACGAAAATTAATAGTGTTATTATAAATGCAATGAAATGCAAATGAAGATGTTGAATTGAACTAATCAATAAACGTAAAATTTTATATATTTTTTATATAAGTATTAGTTGCACACACATGAAATTTGCATGGGTGACTAGTAATATATATTATGACTAAGCACCTTAGAGTAATTGCTCATCAATTAATTTGGTATCGCATACTAAATTATAGGTTTACCCTTTAGTTTTCAATTTATTCCAATTATATCACATATTAGAAGTTTTTTATATACTTATAAATAATAACTAATTAAAATTAAAATTCATATATTAAATATTTTAAAAACATTATAACTCTTAAATATAAAATAATTTTCTATCTATTTATATTTTTTGCACACTTATAGAGTGTTCTTAAAATACTAGTATCATATAATAGCCAGCTACGATCTCTCCCACCTTTGATAAAATTTAAAGCCTTGAATATCGATATAATAAGTTATTACCATGACACGAAGTTTTATCCCAAAATAGAGTCTATGTTAAGTGGAATAGCCTCCATATGAATAACGACTTAGGTTGGTTAATTTTTTTTTTTTGGGGTAACCCGGTAACCTTGGCCTTTGGACCAAGTAATCCCTGGGGGCTAGCGCACTAGCCTACAAACTACGCCAACCAGGTAAATTACCCTAGGACAAGTCCATGTGTGACAGACTCACCCAAAGTATTTTGTTAGCCAATGAGAAGATTGGAACCTTAAACATCTCCTCCAAATAGCTTGAGTACCTCAACATGACCACTAGGCCAAACCTCATTGGCAGGTTGATTGATTTATTTTCAGGTGCTAATAAATGGAGAAAAAATAGTATACCTAGCTTTGATATTTATATATATCATGACAAGGAAAATTTTGTTCCAAAAACTGAAATTTCTTTTTCGCTAATCTAAAACATTGTAATCTTCAACTCCACTTGGATAGCCTATAAAAACACATGGCTTAAATCTAGGTTCAAACTTAGTCATATGAGCTGACAAAGTCAAAAGAGAGCATAGACATCCAAACGTTCTCAAATAGGAGTGGTCTGTTAGTTTATTATACAATAGTTCATATGGTGACTTATTATTTAAGAATCTCGATGTACTTCATTTGGATAGCCTATAAAAACACATGGCCTAGCTCTAGGTTCAAACTTAGTTACATGAGCTGACTAAGTCAAAACATAGCATAAACATCTAGACGTTCTCAAATAGGAAGAGTCTGTTGGTTTATTATACAACTGTTCATATGGTTTCTTATTATTTAAGAATCTCGATGGAGTTCTATTTATCAAAAAGGCAGTTGTTAACACACATTCATTCCAAAGCCATAGTGGTAAACCAGACTGGAAAAACAGGGCTCTCACACATTCAACAGATGTTGGTGCTTCCACTCCACAACTGAGTTTTGTTGTGGAGCTTGCACATAAGAAAAGTAATGTAATGTGCCCTTGCTATTCAAAAACTCTGTGAAGTTCTTGTGCATTGTCCGATCTTCGTATTTTAATCTTGTTGCCAAATTGAGTCTCAATCATATTGACAAATAAAGGAATAACATCAGTCACATTAGATTTTTGCTTTAACATAAATACCCAAGTGTACCTAGTATAAGCATCAACGAGTGTCAAGAAATATCTATGTGTTATGTATGTAATGATATGAAACGGCCCCCTAAATGTCACACTGCATCAAATCAAATGCTAAACAAACTCTCTCATTATGTGTAATGATGAACGCTAGAGTGTTGTAGTACTAATAAACTACAAACTGCAAGTGTTTCAAAAAACAAATATTTAATCACTAACACCAACGAGCAATAGGAATTGTATATATCGTTCGTAGTGTAGCCTAGTGAGTATACGAGTATCGATCTCAGGAAGTACATATGATACTATTAATAACCTATCGATTCAATATCTAGCCTAATGAATTATTTGAAGTTAATTTTATATTTGAAACCACATTCCAACAAACTAAACTAACACGATAAAAGAATCAAAATCACGACGAAAAAAATATGAATAGATTCAGATATAAAATATATGTGTTCGAGATTTTGAATTCCGATAGGTATCACCGACTAAGCCGTAAACTACAGTTCCTACGTGAATATAAATTAGATCACAATAATTCATACTCAGTCCCGAATTTGATGTCGCCCTAGTCGTTCGTGAGAATCTAATTTAGCAATTACCCAATGTGAGGGTCGATTATTTATTGTCGCCCTATAATCAAATTCCTAAAGTTTTATGAAAGGCCTAATCGTTTGTTTAGTTGTCACCCTAAAATGATGTCCCGCGTATCACATCAACACATAGACAAATTATAGCAATAATCAAGTGAACACATAGACAGATTGAATTGAATAAACGATTTCATATATGATAAATAATTGTAGACGCGTGTTCACGAGTAATCTGCATCCACACTATGATTCTACCTAGCTTATTCGAGATGCAAAAGGGATTTAGCTACTCATGACAAAAATAGAGAATATAAATGTAGTATACATCATTCTGCTCCATACGGATGCATTCTGAGAAGTCTTGATGGTTCCACGCGTTTTCTATCCGATCCTCCGTGACAGCTTCGTTGAACTCCATTCTTTTGAAACAGGGCAATTCAGAGTTCTTGCTCCGTCTTTTAGGTCCTTAGTTCGTTTGGTTTTGAATTGTGGAAGATTGTATTCGAATCAGGGCTTTAATCCGAGCTTTTTAAAGCAACCCGTCATCTCCACGGCCTCGCACTGGGCCATCCACAGCCGTGGAGACATCTTGAAGTCCGTTCTTGCACTTTCTGTCTCCATAATAATTTCATTTGTGGCCGAGGAAGTCTTCAGCAAGCGGCTTCAATCTGCAGCTGCGCTCCACGGGCGCATACTGCTCCTGGCCGTTGAGGTCTTCAACATGATGTACGTGCAGCAGTGGAGCATGGCTGCGGTGGTCATCTGCCAGCAGCTCGGGCTTGCGGATTGCTTCGTTTTCGGTTTTCGCTTGGGTCATGCAAATTGTCGTCTTGTGTACATTCAATAGCAAAGTAAGTGTAAAACCACTATTAAATGCACAAGACAACTCAAATCAACTTACTTACGATGTAGTTATAACTAAGATAAATGTATGAAATGGCAACTTCTTTTGCTTGGCTAATGGACATATCTTACAAAAGAGTTGCTGATTTTCTAAATTCTGATATTTCAAAGTTGATTTCAACATAGACAAAAAGGAACTCTTTTGGAAACCGAAAGAACTTTTGCATCACAGAATTCTACAACATTCAGCACATAAATTCCCTCATGTCTACTACTTCCCTCCTTTCCAATCGTTGATTTCAGTGTTGTGTCCTGAATAAGACAAAGATCATCGAAAAATATACTATAAACACAACTTGCGTTATGCAGTCAGAGAGCTAACCGACCACAACAAGTTCAAAATTAAATTGTGGAACAAACAAAACATCATTTAGCACCAAACCTGCACCGAATTCCTGCAAAACTTACTTGTATGGCTCTATTATCAGGTAGAGTGACATATGAGGGGTCAATGGGGTATAATGAATGAGCTAAATTGTGTATAATAACTCCAAATATGCCCCACTCTCTATCAGCCATATGTCTTCTGAGTTCATATTAAAAGATAAAATTACCTTCCTTTTGTTGGTTGAACTAATGACAGAATTCAGAATCATCAATTTGAATTGCTGCAGTTGTTGTGGATTTAATTGTTGCACAGAATTCTCAATCATATAATTCATACAACCAAAATCTTTTCCACCTTATGATCCCGACTGATCTCTTACAACCTGATTTATCAGCCCTGTTCTAAACTTATGGTCTACTTCTAACCAGGTGGAAGGCCATGAGTGTGTCCTGACCTGACCTATTGCAGTGCACACAAAATCACCTATTTCCTTCCTTTCGAGCATTAAAGTGTGGCTTCTTGTTCTATTGAAAATCAGTAGAAGAAATTATATTCTTTGCAAGAAGGGTCGGTCATATGTTGTGTATTGTCTTTTTGATTGAAATTTGAGGAAAAGGATATCTGTCTTTCTTCCTGAGATAACAAAGGGAAAAAAACAAATGTTATTGGAAATGTCACAACATAATATAATCTCTTTCGACATACTTCTTCAATTCTTGAACTCCCCTACTAGAACATTTTCAAGACGAACAAGAGGGCCTAAAACTCCACAACTCATCCCACAAAACCGTCTTCAATTTTGTGTAATAAAGAGATGTGGATGATCGGTTTTAAGATAGACTTAATAGCGTACAAAGAGAAGGATTTCTGAAAATAGAAATATCATGCTTCTTCACATACACGTACAATATGTCATGTATATATTGATGCGTTTTTTGAGAGAAAGAGAGACCAAGTTAAGCACAACAGTAAAGGCATAACAAGCGCAGAGACGGGTGAAAAGAAAACATACCTGGAGTGAAAATGATCCCTTACCTAGTTATAGGTGTCTGGATAGAGCCGTTATAAGTTTAAATGCATGTCTTTTATTATTCCCATCATTCTCATTAGAATGGCCTACTCAAGGCTCCAGGTGTAGTAAAACACCCGTAATCGATGTATTTAAGGCTTGTAGGTCGCAGATTATCCACTTACAACGATTAAAACACGAATTAAAAAGGATTTACCGAATAGATTGTAGCGACAGCATTTGGAAGTAAGCTCTCACGCTTAAGTGTTCTTCACTTAAATTCTCTTTCTATTGATATGAATGATTACAATGTGTGAGAGTACAAGTGATCCAAAATCTTTTGTTTTTCTATGTAAAGCTTATATATATATATACCTACATTTTAGGTATACATTTACAAAGTCCTAACTTTACATAAATTATATTTTGGTACGAGACAAAGATGAATACATTTATTGAACACAATAAAATATTTCTAACAATCTCCCCATTGTGTTCAATCTTCAATTCAGCTCGTTCATCTTTGTCTTCGGAAGAAGAATTTTCCGAGCCCTAAAGTTACCTCGTACTGCCTTATAGTATTCATGAATTCAAGTCTGTCTTATAAGGCATCGATGGCTTTCTCAATTAGGACTCGTTCATGTAGGTCGTCATCAGAAGCAGCTTCATAGTCCATAGGTGTTCCTTTATTTCTTAGTTTATGAAGGATCTTCTTCAACGTTCCATCACAGAATTTTTCTATTTCTGATAGAATGAGCATACGACGTTCTCCTTCGTGATTGAGATAAATAACATATATCTCTGGGTCATTGAAGATATGATTCTCTGGAAAGTTTTCGAGCCCTGGACCACAGTTCCTCGGCACCGTCAACTTGCGATATGAAGGTCTTGTGCCGAGTAGTATTTGACCTGCCTTAGCATATATCTCTTCAATACTGTGAAGCCTAGTCTGTATCTATACTGATTCAGCGTGAACTTGTGGTAGATAGAGAACATCTTTTATAAATCATTTGGCTCCACTAAGGCAAGACCTGTTTCTGACAACCTTTCTCTGCTGAAGTCTTGACGCTCTACTACATATACAGGATACTGCATTTGTCCCACGTTGAAGTGCTCAACATCGATGATGTTTGAAATTTGGGCTTAGTCCTCATCAGTTCTTGGTCTTTCTTCTTGTCCCTTCATGGAACTGCTGACATGTTTGTGAGCATTTACATATGTCCTATTGCAGTTGTTCCTTTTAGATGAGAGAGACCGTGTAGATTGAGCTCGTCAAGTTTCTTGATTTGTCTTCTCGATGCCAGATCCTCCTTCTGATTTCTTCTAATAAAGGGGCTACAATTTTGACGTTCTTATTGAGGTTTATGCCCTAGATGCCGAACGAAGATTAGATAGTACGAGGGCATTTATGTAATTTTGATGTGTTTAACATTTGTAATTGAATTATTTGATAATGAAATTACATTTTATTTTTGTCGATCTTAGTTTTGACAAATAATATAAAAGGCAGATTATTACTTCGTCTATATAAATTAACCTTGCAGTCGGGTAATAAGACGAATTAACAAACCCCAATATTTATAGTTCAGTTACTGATTCTGTGGGGACAGAGGGGGGCACCAGTAAGCTGACATACTGAAATATTAAATTAAGTCCACAAGTCTTAGTCTCCAGTAGGGTGACTGGATTGACGAGTACGACTTGTTTGTCGACGGGTCCAAAATGGTTGTGCCAACCATTCACTTGAAAAGTGGGAGCTCGTCACATTGATACAAGACGAATCAGGGGATTGTCTGTATTTGGACACTGACTCGTAATCGAACGATCACACGCTGGTAAAGTCGCTGATCGATCGATTGACTATAGTAGTCTACGTGAACCTTAGACCGAAAGGGTTTAACCCGGGGTTGGTCTTAAGGTCTTGATTTGTCACTAGTTTGCTAGGCCCAAATTGCATGTAGCATGGGTCAGCGGCGAAATGCGGTCTTGACTTTTCGACGTGAGTGCCGGTTATACCGCTGAGCGAGATTTACGGCCTTGATTAAATTCAAGGTTAACGTCCTATGCAGTTTCGATGTGCAGGAATTTACCTAAGCCTCTGGCCAGAGCACATAACTGACTCACGAGTGTCGTGGAGGACAGTTTGGTAAACGTCACCGACACGAACATCATAGTGTCGAGTCCTGTAAGTTCGACTACGCGTGACTTTCACTCGACCGGGACAAACGTAAAGGGTTTATACGTAGTACGATAATCTATAGTCGGTTGGTGAATTATACCTATTCGTACTCAACTCGGGATCGGTTCGGTACCACGGGGATGGCTAGGTGAATACCGAACTCATGGATTCCTCCCAGAGCCGGTTGAGACGAACCAAGAGAGTAGGACTTAAAAAGGGCAACCGACACAACGTCTATATGAGAATAGAGCAGGCTGAGACCTGGATTGAGAGATTAGGGTTTGGGGGTTGGCCGAAACCCTAAATGGCCGAAAAACTTGGTTAAATCAAGTGAGGGGCAAAATGGTCTTTTCACCTCAGAAATATTTTTGAAATATGATATTGGATATTTAATATTTAGTATATGATTTGAATTTGATTTAAATCTTTATTATTGTTTTAGAAAAATAATAATATTTAATTTGGAATTAAATAAAATATATATTTATTAGGTATATATATAGTTTTCGATTTTAATACAGTATTAATTTCGAAAATATTAAATATATTTATATTGGATATTATATATTTAAATCTACTAAATATAGAAAATATATTAATTAATATTAATATTTAATTTGAATTTAAATTTGAGTTTGAATTCAAAAGAGAAAGACCAAGTCAACAAGGAGACTTAGTATGAAAAAGTGGGTGAGAATTTTTCTCCACCCACCTTATGATTTTCGGCCAACCCTAGTGGGTATAAATAGTATTTTAGTTTTTGAAAACAAACCCTAAGTCATTTGGAAAAAGAAAAACAAAAGCTAGGGCTTTTATTCTCCTCCCTCTCTCATCTCTCTCGTTCTCGTCTCTCTCCCTCTTTCTCTCTCGGCGTGTGATGTGCGTGTGACAAGGAGGTGCTGCCGAACCTTGGGCTAGCCGCCTCAAGCAAGGTACGGCTGCGACGTGTGTGTGGTGCCGGCGTGACGCTCTTGCCCCGTCCGTGCGCGTTTCGGTGCTAGGAGAGGGGTACTACATCTCGGGGATTCGAAGGGTTCGTAGCTCGCCATCTTCTTTGGTTTTCGACAAGGTATCATGGCTGTAAAACCCTTCTTACGTGTTTATGTTCTCGTGTTATTACCGAGCGGTCCAAGGGATAAGGCGGAATCCCGAAAAATTTAAAACTTCCGCCGTTCTAGGAACGAGGGCCCGGGGACCCTACCGGGATTCCTAACAGTGGTATCAGAGCCTTAGGCTCGGTTAAGTCACGGGACTATGAACACGAAGCCCGAAAAATCGCTTTTGAAAAGGCTGGCCGCGCACGGGGAGCACGCGGCGCCCTAGGCTTGCCGCGCTCGTAGGCGCGCGGCTCGCTCAGCGCGCGGCGCCCGTACCCTAGCCACGCGCAGCGCACGACCTCGGGACATGGCCGCGCGCAGCGCGGCCACGGGCACAGCCGCGCGCAGCACGCGGCACACTGGGCAGGCCGTGTGCAGCGCGCGGGCCTGGCCTGGCCGCGCGCACGGGCCCGCGGCACAAGGGGCACAACCGCGCGTGCAGCGCTGGTCTAGCCGTAGGCGCAGCGCACGCGGCACTTGGTCGGGCCGCGTGGGCGGCGCCGGCTCGGTCGCGACTATGGTCGCGTGGTCAAGCCTCGAAGCCCAATGGGCCTGGCCCAAATCTGATAAAAGCCCAAATGTGGAGTTAGGCTCGGATCTGTGTAAAATTGTCGTGATACATTTGGATGCATTTTTGATAATGCCGCTATCCAACCACTCTTCGTCCTCTTACAAAGTGTTATCCTACAGAAGCGAAGTTCACTCAAAAGTGGAAGGTTAGCATGACGTTGATAGGAAGCACTTCAAATAGTGGGAGTCAGGATTTCGACAAAAATAGTGGGAGTCAGACGAAAAATTGAAAGTCCTGTTTTAGTCTGATTAAACACTTCAAATCCTAACTATCTGTTTATCTTTCTGCAATTTATTTTCTCTTCTATATTATACGATGACAAACCCATTATCCGTACTTTTGGAAAAACATTCTTTGGTGGGACCAAATTATGTTGATTGGCTAAGAAATCTGAGGATCGTCCTCAGATTGGAAAAACTGGAATATGTTTTGGACATCGAGGAGCCTTTGACTCCCAATGCTGATTCGACTGAGCAAGACCTGCAGTTTCACGATAAGTGGGTTGAGGATGCTGGCAAGGTCCACTCCTACATGCTATCGGCTATGAGCCCAGAGCTGCAGCGTCAGCATGAGTTCATGAGTGTCAAAGAGATACAGGTGTATTTAGTTGGACTTTATGGTGAGTCGTCTAGGAGCGCTCGCTACGCCATCACGCATAGTCTCTTTAACACAAAGCTCGCAGAGGGTGGTGATGTCCATGCTCATTTACTGAAGCTAAATGAGTATATGGAGCGATTGGATGCGCTGGCATTTGGTTTACCTCACGAGGTGAAGATCGACATCATACTGCAGTCCCTCCCACCGTCCTTCCACCAGTTCGTGGTGAACTGCAACCTGAACAATCGGGAGTATTCGATACTTGACTTGATCAATCAGTTGGTTGCAACCAGTACTCAGTATAGCAGCGATAAGGGTAAGGGAAAGAAAGTGGCGCTTGTTGTGACTACTCGGTCCAAGGGGTCGAAGAAGAAGCCGAACAAGCACAGCGGGCCTAAGGGTAGAATCGCCAAGAAGGCAAAATCCAAGAAGGCTATCAAGTCGAGCGCGAAGCCCACGGACAAGTGCCTCCATTGCTAGCAACTGGGTCACTGAAAGCGCGACTGTCCTAAGCTGAAGGCATCATCTGACGCTTCAGGGTCTGGAACGAAGTAGGAAGCTTCGAGCTGGTGAGGTCTCGATCAATGTCGGCAGCGGACATAGTGTTGCAGCAACGCACGTGGGATGAAAGACTTTACTTTTATCATCTTTACATTCTTTAGTACTTTCTGATGTTTTGGTTTTGTCCAAGGGGCTTAAGAACATTGTTTCGATTCCTGTTTTGAGCAGACTTAGTTATGAGTTTCGATTTATTGATAATGTTTGCCAAATATATTTTAGAAATGAAAACGTTGGAAATGCGACGTTAATAAATGGTTTACGTCAATCTAAAAGATAAGGTGGAAACTGTAAACGCAATTACCAACTCGTCGACAGGGTCAAACGAGCGATACATCTGGCACCTACGATTGGGTCACGCAGGGGAAGCGAAGATTGACAAGATAGAAAAGGACGGCCTGATTCGCATAGCGAAGTCAGGCCCGATCCCAACTTGTCAGTCTTGCATCCTAGGCAAAATGACCAAGTCACCCTTCACAGGGACTTTTACTAGGGTCACAGACGTGTTAGGTTTGATCCACACTGATGTATGCAGACCGTTTAGAGTGACAGCACGAGGTAATTGCCGCTACTTCATTACGTTTACGGACGATGCATCCCGCTACGGGACTATCTATTTGATGAGACAAAAGTACGAAGCTCTTGAAATGTTCAAAGAGTATAAAGCGTTAGTGGAGAAGCAAACAAGCAAGGTCATTAAAGCCGTTCGATCAGATCGAGGCGGCGAATACATGAGCCTTGAGTTCGATGCATTTTTCAGAGATAATGGCATCGTTATACAGTTCTCACCTCCTGGGACGCCACAATTAAATGGCGTAGCCGAGCGAAGAAACCGAACGCTTTTGGATATGGTTCGGTCAATGATGAGTTACACAAATCTCCCCATTCGTTGTGGGGTTATATTTTAGAGACAACAGCCTATATCCTTAACAGGATACCTACCCGCTCTGCCGGCAGGATCGCTTAAGAAGCTTGGCATAATCGTAAGGCAAGCCTGAATCACATTAGGATTTGGGGTTGCCCCGCCTTTGTGAAAAAGTTACAGGCAGACAAGTTAGAATCAAGGTCGATTATGACAAGATTCGTCGGATACCCCGAGGACTCAATGGGGTACTACTTTTACGTTCCAGACGAACAAAGGGTGTTTGTCGCTTTACGCGCCACCTTCATGGAAGAAGAGTTCGTTAGCGAAGGCGGTAAAGGGCGTGAAATAACTCTTGGTGAGTTAAGCGACGAATCAACTCCAGTTGTTACTGAGTCGTTAGACGACGTTCTAGAAAACCCGGCTCAGCCGCAATTGCGCAGGTCTAGTAGAATATCTCAAATACCTGAGAGATATGATATGGTACACGTCGAGCATAGGGATGGTGAGATGGAGGGATGCATCGGGGACGATCCCGTCACCTACGACCAGGCAATTACCGGTACAGACTCCCTCAAGTAGTTTGAGGCTATGCAAGCTGAAAGGGACTCTATGTATTCAAACCAGGTTTGGACACTTGTAGACCTACCCAATGGTTTTAGACCGATCGGGAACAAATGGATCTACAAGAAGAAGATTGGATCTGACGGACAGGTGGAAACGTACAAAGCTAGGCTTGTAGCGAAAGGATATAGTCAAAAAGAGGGTATTGACTATGAGGAGACCTTTTCACCAGTCGCGATGATTAAGTCCATTCGCATTATGCTTGCGATAGCAGCATACTATGACTACGAGATCTGGCAGATGGACGTAAAGACCGTGTTCCTGAATGGATTCTTCCAGGAGGAGATCTATATGGAACAACCCAAAGGTTTTACGTCAGATGCAGATGCTCAAAAAGTATGCAAACAGAATCGGTCCATCTATGGACTGAAACAAGCTTCAAGGAGTTGGAATCTTCGATTCGATGAAGTAGTTAAGAACTACGGATTCATAAAGAACGAAGATGAGCCATGTGTTTACAAGAAGGCCAGTGGGAGCAAGGTGTCGTTTCTAGTATTATACGTAGATGATATCCTTTTGATAAGAAACGACATTGGGATAATTTCAGAGGTCAAAGATTGGCTTTTGACCGAATTCTCTATGAAAGACCTGGGAGAAGCGACCTATATTCTAGGAATACGCCTATTTAGATATAGGGCGAAACGATCAATTGGCTTATCCCAGGCCCTTTACTTAGATAAAGTCCTTAAAAGATTTAAGATGGACGACTCTAAGAAAGGGTTCCTACCTATGCGGCATGAGATTCATCTCTCAAAGGCTATGTCTCCTCGCAACGAGGTACAAAGACAAGAGATGAGTGGAGTCCCTTATGCTTCAGCTGTGGGTAGCCTGATGTACGCGATGCTTTGCACGCGACCAGACATAGCGTACGCTGTGAGCGTAGTGAGTATGTTTAAGGCAAACCCTGGTAAGGAACATTGGGCGGCAGTAAAGACAATCCTTAAGTACCTTCGATGGAATAAGGACTTGATATTGATTTACGGCACATGAGAATTAGAGGTATATGGTTATACGGATTCAGACTTCCAATCAGATGTGGATGACCGAAAGTCTTTTCGTGTTTTGTAAATACGCTCAATGGTGGCGCAGTAACTTGGAAGAGTTCCAAGCAAAGTACGACTGCTGATTCCACCACTGAGGCGGAGCATATGGCGGCTTCAGAAGCTGCCAAGGAGGGTGTTTGGATACGCAAGTTCTTAGAAGAACTGCAGGTGGTACATAGCATAGTGGATCGCCCATTACCATTGTGGTGCGACAATAGCGGAGCGATCGCACAAGCTATGGAACCCCGTGCTCACAGCAAGTCCAAGCACATAGAGAGAAAATACCACGTATTAACTGGGTTCGTTGAGAATGGGTCGATAGTCGTGCAAAAGATCGCCTCACCAGAAAATGTGGCGGAACCGTTCACGAAGCCACTGTCTCAGGCAGTGCTAGATCGACACCACGATAAAATGGAGTTGAGATACTATAGCGCGTGACATTAGTGCAAGTGGGAGATTGTTGAGGTTTACGCCCTAGATGCCGTTCGAGGATTAGATAGTACGAGGGCATTTATGTAATTTTGATGTGTTTAACATTTGTAATTGAATTATTTGATAATGAAATTACATTTTATTTTTGTCGATCTTAGTTTTGACAAATAATACAAAAGGCAGATTATTAGTTCGTCTAAATAAATTAACCTTGCAGTCGGGTAATAAGACGAATTAATAAAACCCTAATATTTACAGTTCAGTTATTGATTTTGTGGGGACAGAGAGGGGGCACCAGTAAGCTGACATAGTATAATATTAAATTAAGTCCACAAGTCTTAGTCTCCAGTAGGGTGACTGGATTGACGAGTACGACTTGTTTGTCGACGGGTCCAAAATGGTTGTGCCAACCATTCACTTGGGAAGTGGGAGCTCGTGATATTGATACAAGACGAATCAGGGGACTGTCTGTATTTGAACACTGACTCGTAATCGAACGATCACACGCTGGTAAAGTCGCTGATCGATCGATTGACTATAGTAGTCTACGTGAACCTTAGACCGAAAGGGTTAACTCGGGGTTGGTCTTAAGGTCTTGATTAGTCACTAGTTTGCTAGGCCCGAATTGCATGTAGCATGGGTCAGCGGCGAAATGCGGTCTTGACTTTTCGACGTGATTGCCGGTTATACCGCTGAGCGTAATTTACGGCCTTGATTAAATTCAAGGTTAACGTCCTATGCAGTTTCGATGTGCGGGAATTATACCTATTCGTACTCAACTCGGGATCGGTTCGGTACCACGGGGCTGGCTAGGTGAATACCGAACTCCTGGATTCCTCCCAGAGCCGGTTGAGACGAACCAAGAGAGTCGGGCTTAAAAAGGGCAACCGACACAACGTCTATATGAGAATAGAGCAGGCTGGGGCCTGTATTGAGAGATTAGGATTTGGGGCTCGGCCGAAACCCTAAATGGCCGAAAAACTTGGTTAAATCAAGTGAGGGGCAAAATGGTCTTTTCACTTCACGAAATATTTTTGAAATATGATATTGGATATTTAATATTTAGTATATGATTTGAATTAGATTTAAATCTTTATTATTGTTTTAGAAAAATAATAATATTTAATTTGGAATTAAATAAAATATATATTTATTAGGTATATATATAGTTTTCGATTTTAATACAGTATTAATTTCGAAAATATTAAATATATTTATATTGGATATTATATATTTAAATCTACTAAATATAGAAAATATATTAATTAATATTAATATTTAATTTGAATTTAAATTTGAGTTTGAATTCAAAAGAGAAAGACCAAGTCAACAAGGAGACTTAGTATGAAAAAGTGGGTGAGATTTTTTTTCCATCCACCTTATGATTTTCGGCCAACCCTAGTGGGTATAAATAGGATTTTAGTTTTTGAAAACAAACCCTAAGTCATTTGGAAAAAGAAAAACAAAAGCTAGGGCTTTTTTTCTCCTCCCTCTCTCATCTCTCTCGTTCTCGTCTCTCTCCCTCTTTCTCTCTCGGCGTGTGATGTGCGTGTGACAAGGAGGTGCTGCCGAACCTTGGCCTAGCCGCCTCAAGCAAGGTACGGCTGCGACGTGTGTGTGGTGCCGGCGTGACGCTCTTGCCCCGTCCGTGCGCGTTTTGGTGCTAGGAGAGGGGTACTACATCTCGGGGATTCGAAGGGTTCGTAGCTCGCCATCTTCTTTGGTTTTCGACAAGGTATCATGGCTGTAAAACCCTTCTTACGTGTTTATGTTCTCGTGTTATTACCGAGCGGTCCAAGGGATAAGGCGGAATCCCGAAAAATTTAAAACTTCCGCTGTTCTAGGAACGAGAGTCCGGGGACCCTACCGGAATTCCCAACAGTTCTCCCACGGGGTTTCAAGCTAACTGTACTCTGGATAGTTTTGAAGGCTCTTCAACCCTTGACTTTACTACCTCATGGAGTTCAGTTGGTTCTTGGTTGTAGTCTTCTCCTTCTTGAAGCTCGTCTGGCTCAATGTGGAAGACATCCGAACCTGACTGTTTGATTATTCTCTTACTCTTTTAATTCTTGCTCTGGCATCAGCGAATGTCTTTGACGCGACCCACGTCTCCTTTTGTATGTAGAGATCCACTAGCTTGTGTGGATCAATTGCTGGTGATTCTGGAACAGTGACCGTGGTCATGGAGATAGTTTCTTGGACTATTATGGGAGGTGTAGGTGTAGGTGGAGAAGTGTGAGTAGTTTGGCGGGTTTATGGAGTAAGTTGTGGTATTTGTTGTGAAGAAGAAGGTAATGGTGTAGATGATGATTGTGTGGTGCTTGTTTCGCTGACATGCTGGCGCTTCTCCCCCTCTGAACGATCTGAGCCATCGGGGTCGTCATGACTCCGTTTAAGAATGGACGTGTCGTCGCGACACGTAGGCGGGGTGTGTAGTCGAGAAAGGAGCTCTGCCGTGCTGAGGATAATGGAGTCTCATACATGAGGCGTGACATAAGGATGTCACGTAGCTCGGGAAGGGGCATTGTATATGGATTTGAGTAAGGAGGTGGTGAAGGAGGAAAAGAAATAGAAGAAGGCAACATAGGGTCATCGATCGTCGGGGATTTCCCTTTGCCCCGTACAGTTGCGTCGACCACGGTCTGTAGCCTTTGCATAAGGTGGGCTTCAAAGGTTTTTGAAAAGGAAGCAAAGGCAGACTCAAGGTGGCGATCAAGAGAATCTGTTAGGTTTGTTTTTAACAATGTATGGAAGATCTAACACTAATCTTGATTGAATTACCTTAGATGATAAAGAGATTAGGGTTGAAGGAATTCTCTCTTCTCTTTTGGAGTTTTCTTCAAGCGATCTTCTTTTTCATTAATCAAGTGTGTTTACAATTAAGCTTGGAATCTATGAATGTGTATGACCTATACAAGCTAATCAAGCTATTTATATCCTACTTATGGTATATTTATAAATAGGTCCCTAGACTATATATATTTACACACTTGATCCAAATACAAAGATAGCTTACAATTAGAATACAACTAAAATATCTTCTACAGAATCCTATGTCACAAATGGTAATAACAAACCAGAGCCACTAGGGCTTTCTGTTGTCAACACGTAGATGAACTTTTTTGACGTGTGGCATGCACTCACTGTAGTTTGACGGGCAACAGTGGCAGGACTTCCAGCCTGTCGTTGTGGTGTATCTATGATAGATGCCACCACTTCAGCTGTTAAAGCAAGGTCATGAAGACCTGCAGAGACACCAGGGTCACCTACGCTTCCCGTTAGCCGTTTTCGATAGACTAGCTCTGAAGACTGGCATGTGCTTGTCGGTGCTATAGATGTAACGACGGCAGAACCTTCTTCCAATTATAGAATTACATCTATAAGAGATGTGTCTAAAGAAGTTCTTGCATGGGTTGTACCAGGGGTAAAGTGTGTATGTGCCAATGAAAGTTTGGTAGGGAGGACACTAGACTCGATGTGCCAATGAAAGTTTGGTGGTGTGAGGCTGGATACCACCTTGTTCAATATCTCTCACTTCAGAGTGAAGCGGTGATAGTAGGCGTGGTTCCCCGTGCTTTTGTGAAACTTCAGTTTGTTGGGGAGATAGAAGAGTGGCTCAGGCTGGGTGGTGCATGCGCCATTAGAATAAGCATTGGCCAATGAGATGGATCTTCCTTAGCTTTCTGGAAGTATTTGAGATTTGGTGGAGTGAAAGCTTCGGAGTCCGGCCATTTAGGGATGGTACGGATAACATTCATGTAGCGTTGGATGAGCAGTAGTAACCATCTTATGTATGTCACGTACTTCGGCTTTTTAGTGTGGTCTTTGGTGTGGATCTGGTCTTCAAGGTCGTTCCAAATAAGTGGGACGTAGTAGTGGAATTTGTTGAAGATGATCCCATGAAGATACTGCAACATTGATATGTTGGTCCGATCGAAGCCAGTGTGCTTGGGAGACAGACATTTGTTGACAAGGCTGAAAAGTGTCTTCCACGGGTGCGGAAGTTGGCCTTGCTGAACGGAAGACACCATTTTCAGCCGGGATGCATGGCCCAGACTGATCATGTCCTCTATAAGTTCATCCTCCGTAGAAAAGTCTTCATAGGTGTCATAGGTTGGGAGACTGAAGACAAGGATGAAAATGTGCTTGGTGAGACGGACCCTTGTCATGTAGATGTAGGCCTCGTAAATATTTTTGTTGTCTGAGTGTTAGGACTATTTTATTGTGTTCAATAAATAGTTATATTTGTCTAGGGTCTTGATTGTAATATATGTATAGTTAGGAACTTACTTATTAGTATACCAAAGATGTGCTTTGGTATATATAGGTAGAGTGTGTGTGATAAACACAAGACCCCGAGGTTTAGTTTCTCTCACTAGAATATCTCTCTCATCATTATCTTAGCTAGAGTTTAATTGTATGAGAAAGTGCGTAATCGTAGAGAGAGCTTTGGATTGAAATGAAGATTTGATTGAAGATATTTACCTCAAGCTTCCGCGCATTCATACAAAAGGTAATTACGATCAAATCTATAAGCTCGAGTTTAATACGCTCGATGAAATCGAGACCAAACAAGTTGTATCAGAGCTGAGCGTGTTTTTGATGGAGCTGAATTTGTTTTCGATTGAGCTGATTAGGAAATTTCGTATGAAGATTTTCGCATGAAACTGCTGTTCATCGATTTATATTTCGTATGATGATTGATGTATGATTAAACTGTTTGTGATTACCTCACTGTTTGCGAATTGATTGATCAAGTGTTAATTATGATTATATTTGATTAATTGAGCTGGATTTTGGACATATTGGGTTTTCGATCGAATTGTTCTTAACAATCTTCAAACTGTTCTTGTTAAAATACTCGAAAAATTCTTTATGTTTTGGTCTGAATCTGTTTAATCGAGTGTGTATACATGTTTACCCACAGTTTTTGATCGATTAACTGTGTTTAATGTTTTAATTTGAGTGTTTTTTAAGATTTCGTACGCATTAATCTGCTTAAGTAAGCATTCAACATGATTTCGTATACTTACTGTTTTCGTATGCAAAGTGTTTTCGTTTGAAACTTTGCACAATCACTGTTTTCGTACGAGTTACTACTTTTGCATACTTTGTTTTCGTACGAATTACTGTTTTCGCATACGTTGTTTCCGTACGAATTTACTGTTTTCGTATACTCGGTTGATACAAAAACTTATCTTATGCAAAGTTTTTGTTTTTTGTTTACGAAAAAATTTACGGTACGAAAACTTTCTTTTAAATAGATACGAAAAAGTTTAGATACGAAGTTTATGTACGAAAAAGTTTAGATACGAAAAAGTTAAGATACGAAAAGTTTTGGTACGAAAAAGTTTAGATACGAAAAAGTTTTCATACGAATATTTTAATATTTCTTTAAAGAATTCGTATGAATATTTAAATATTTCTTTGAAGATTTCGCAACCTCTCTCATACGAAAACTTTTATCATACGAAAAACTTTTATAGAACAAAAAACCTTTACGAAAAACTTTTCGGTACGAAATTTCTTTATATACACTTACAAAAAGTTTAGTTACGAACACTTTTACAAAACGTTTCTATACACATGCAAAAACTATTCTATACTCTTGCGATAATGACTAAAAGGTTTTCAATGCCACAAAGTTTTCTTCAGTTTTCGGTACCTACCAAAGTCCTTAAATTTTATTTTTTCACTACAAGATTTTTTTTGTACTTACATTAAAAAGGGTTCTCGGTTCAAATGATAAATATTTTGGGCAACGAAAAGTTTTTTGGACCGGTAAAATTTTTCGGTACAAAAATTATTATCAGTACATTTTTTTTTTAAATTCTATTTTTTTTATACCTAAACTTCAGAAAATTTAATCATATTCAAAAACTTTAAAATTTGAAAGCTTAATCAATAGAAAACATAATTTGTTTTAAAAAAAAATCAATTCTAAAACACGTCAACGATCAACAAAATCCAACATTCTATAAACCAACATTATATACCAATGATAAACCTGTGAACATAAATTGGTTTGGAACTGAAACGACTAAAAATGAATTCTTATACTACAGAAGACGACTTAGAGATGAAAGAATTTGAACAACAATTAAATGAATTCGCAACAATGTTGAATAAAAAGTTCAAAAATAAAAAGGCATCATCTTCACATTAAACAAAGACTTCTAGATCTCGGCCTAAGGAGAAAACACCTAAGCTGTCAGAGAAAGATTATGACTCAGAACACCTAGTCCTCATGGCTAAAGTTAAAGCCGAATCAGACGACGACGCATCATCAGACAATTACTCGGTGACATTGTCTTCTTATTCCGAGATAAGTGTTTCTGAGAATGTTCTCTCTGATAATCTATTTACCTTACAAGAAAAATTCTCATCCATGTATAAGAACGAAAAACGGTCAAAGAATTAGAAGATAGGCTAGCTAATAACGAACATATTTTGAGAAAACATTTAGATATGAAAGCTAGTTTTAGATGTTATTTTACCAAAGCAAAGGATGAGATTACTAAGCTAAAATCTAAGGCAGAGCAACAAGATACAAAAATTTGTGAACTAACAAATAGCATGTATACCCTTGAAGATGAAAAGATGAATATAATTAGGTCAATGTGAGACTATTTCTGAAGAGCGCAAAATCTTATATTCAAAAATTAAAGAATTAGAAGCCCTAATTTGTAGGTCGTAATTCACGTTAACACATAATCTAAACACCCTAATTATATCGTTTACCTTGATAATGATATGCGGAATCTTTGCGGTAAACGAACTCTTAAGCGCGCGAAATCAACACCTCTAAATAATATTCTCATCTATTAATGATGATCCAAAATTACAATCCAAAGAGAAAATACAGCTACTATGGTATAAATAGCTGGGTAAATTATGCAATACCCCCATGTGGTTATACTGAAAGGCACAAAACTACCATATGTTTTTTTTATTAAGAAAACTTCATCATGTTGTCTAAAACTTAGCACAATATCTCCGATGTTGTTTAAACTTAGCACCGTACCCCCAATGTTGTCTAAAACTTAGCATCTTACCCCCTTTTTGTGTCTAAAACTTAGCATTTTACCCCCCAATTATGGGGTAAAAATGACGAGGGGATTTTACGCTATTTTCAAACCATAGGGGTTTTGATGCGTATTTTTCAAAACACAAGTGGGTTATATGCTATTTACACAATAGCTGGGTAAATTATGTGTTAGGATCATTTTCTAGTGTTCATATAATTTGTATTGATGTATTTCTTATTGGATCATTAGCTTAATGAGTTTGCTAGTTGGGGGCACTCTTGTAACTATACCAAAGTGTGTTTGGTATAAATAGTGGGTGTAACAGTGTAACACCCGGGGCCGATGAGGGCGGGGAGTGATCGCCGGTGCCAAAGAGGAGCACGGACAAGGAGCGGCTCCCGACGAGGCTTCTAGGCGGAGGGATACATGACTGAACCGATTCCACATCCGAATGAGAGGGATCTTGTATCATTCGGATGTGGAATCGGTTCATTCATGTATCCCTCCGCCTAGAAGCCTCGTCGGGAGCCGCTCCTTGTCCGTGCTCCTCTTTGGCACCGGCGATCACTCCCCGCCCTCATCGGCCCCGGGTGTTACATGCCCACCAGCTTCCGCTTGGTTCGTCCCCGAACCACATCGTACTGGAAGAGGTTGTGCTCTGATACCATTTG
This sequence comes from Lindernia subracemosa, assembly GCA_028392965.1. Taxonomy (NCBI): domain Eukaryota; kingdom Viridiplantae; phylum Streptophyta; class Magnoliopsida; order Lamiales; family Linderniaceae; genus Vandellia; species Vandellia subracemosa. The sequence goes on from JAQPCC010000044.1 coordinate 1,240,300, forward strand.
TAACAGCCCGCTCACGGGACCTGTGGGGTTGGGTCCACTGCACTTCATTGATTGTCTGGCCCCACTGTATCACCACTAGCCTTCCAGCGTGCTTTGTCCTCGCTCGCACACACCCTGAGCTACTTCCCAGGGGGCACCCATCCCAGTGTTACTTCAAGTCAAGCACGCTTAACTTTGAAGTTCTTATGGATGAGCTCCCGAAAAGGAAGGTGCACCTTGGTGATATGAGTAGCACAATCAATTCTCTTATATCATTCTTTTTTGACTTGACACGCCCATACATTGCCAGTCTCAGAATCCCTCTCATTCGGATGTGGAATCGGTTCATTCATGTATCCCTCCGCCTAGAAGCCTCGTCGGGAGCCGCTCCTTGTCCGTGCTCCTCTTTGGCACCGGCGATCACTCCCCGCCCTCATCGGCCCCGGGTGTTACAGTGGGCTAGGGCTTATTTTTATGTAACACTTCCCATTTCAATGATAAAGTCTATTTTGAGCTAAACCTAGAAAAATGTGAACTATCTCTCTACACAAAACAGCCGCCACCTTCACATGAAAAACACGCACATACACACACTCGAAGGTGTGCACTATTCCATTGATTTTTAGAGTTCTAGCTTCTGTTAGGGACCTACAAGTGGTATCAGAGCCACCGTGAGGTTTGGGTGGAAGTGTTCTAACTTCGTTGGATCGATTTTTACATGTTTTTGCTGTTGAATATTCAAAAACCCATTTTTAAGCTTTTCGCAACATGAACTTCGCGTTTTTGCTTCGTTTTGGGTTTTGACTGGTGTTTTTGAGTAGTTCTGTGCCGATTCTATCATTCTAGCTCATTACCCAGTAGTTTCCAGCACTTTTCCACATTTTATAAGCTTTGCGACCTTCAAAATTTACGTTTTCGGTACCAGAACTGTGCTTTTCAGTACAAGAACACGCTTTATTTCTGCAGGAAACGTTTTCGGCACTGAGGTTTTCGCAGCTACAGTGCCTCCAAAAGTTTTCGCAATCCAAAAGTTTTCGGCACTGAAGTTTTCGCCACTACAGTGACTCTAAAAGTTTTTGCAATCAGCCAAAGTTTTCGACACTGAGGTTTTCGCCGCTACAGTGTCTCTAAAACTTTTCACAATCAGCCAAAGTTTTCGACACTGAGGTTTTCGCCGCTACAGTGTCTTCAAAAGCTTTTCGATATATCAAAGTTTTCGGTATCACAAAGTTTTCGGTATTTCAAAGTTTTCGGTATCTAGAAGTTTTCGGCACTACTAACTTCTCGGACCAGCAAACTTTTCGGTACCTTGTTTCTTCCCGAAAACTCCTTCTAAACGAAAACCCCTTACGAAAACATGAAACTTTTCGGACTCAGAAACTTTTCGGCAACAATCTTCAACTAAGTTTTCGATACAAGCACTCTCGATCCAAAGATAAGTTTAAAACCCACCCAATACATCACGCGTTCCACATCAAGCAAATCTCACTCACACTTTACTTAAACAGAAAATGGACGCATATAGCATGGGAAGCGACTTGAGGCCACCTGTTCTTAGACAGGGTGAATACTCTATATGGAGAGATAGGTTCATCACGTTCATAGAGACGAAAGATCAAGCTGAGAACCTGCTCGAATCTATAAATCAAGGCACAGCCCAATTCTGGCAAATTGTCCCAACTGCACCAAACAACAATCCACCGGTAGAAGAGTCCCGTACTCTTAAGACACCGGATCAGCTCACTGATGTCGAAAGGATTCGTCAAAAGGCCGATCAACTTGCCAAGTCTTACCTTATGCAGGCCATCTCAAATGAAATCTACATTCAAATTAACAGTGCCAAAACGGCAAAGGAAATGTGGGATGCTCTTGACGTACTTATGCAAGGAACTGACGTTAGCGTGATGACCAGAATCACTAACACCTACACTGCTTATGACTTGTTCAGAGCACGCAAAGGAGAGTCCCTGCTGGAGACCTATCAGAGATTTGTCATCATACTGAACGAGCTGAAGATTGCTGGTGTCACTAAAGGACAATTGGAGATAAATGTCAAGTTCCTGAACTCACTTCTCCCAGGATGGGATCAAACTGCCTTCCTTATGAGGCAGATGAAAGACTTGACCCAAATCAACATCCACACACTCTTTGACAACCTCAACCAGTACACAAGATGCATTCCAGGAGAAAGAGAGGTGACTAGAGATATGGGGATGGAGTCTACAGCTCTTATCTCAGATGGGCCATCCAAGAAAATGTCGAAGGACAAGGTTGTTGTGCAACCGACTGCTGAGAAGGAATGAGGGTCGGAATCTGACTCTGATGAGGATAGACAAGTATTCATGAAGCACATGGCACTGATCACTAGCTCGATGGCTAAGAGGTTCTTCAAGAAAGGAAGTTCCTCATCAAATCGTCAAAGGACTACAACTGGCTCTAAGCTAAGAGATCAAACCGTGGACACCTCACAACAGAAAAATGCACAAGCTGCTCCTAAATGCTACAACTGCGGCAAGCCTGGTCACTATGCCAGAGAATGCCGGGCCCCTAAGAAGAAGGATGCCAGCTATTACATGAGGAAAGCTAAGCTGGCTGAGCAAAAGGAAGCTGGGGTGGTATTGATGGCAGAATAAGATCACTGGCTCGAAAACACTTTGGACAGTGAAGAGGAGAATGTGGCTCTCATGGCGCGCGTTGAGGAAAGCTCAGGAGCAGAAGCCTCAAGAGGAGATTCGGACACAGAATGTCTAGCCGCAACGGATACTGTTGAGGTAACCAAAGAAGAACTCGAATCTCTTATAAGATTGCAAGAAGAGTTAAATTCCTTAAGTACATCTAGAAAAATAGACAAAAGGAAGATTAAAGATCTAGAGGATAGGTTGGCTAATAATCAACGAGTCCCAGAGCAAACCTTAATAGAAAAAAGAAATGAGATGACTCGTGTGGAAATAGCTAATGAAAAGATCACTGGTCTGGAAAAACAAATTGTACAATTTGAATCCAAGATCAGTATCTTAACTCATGAGATAAAGTGTTCGGAAAACGATGTTAAGGATAACATAGGGAGATATGAAATGATATATAGGGAAAGGTTACGATTATACTCCAAAATTAAGAAATTGGAGGATATTATAACCAAGGCTCATACGGACCAAATGATTTTTTTAAATCAACCTGCCGATACTGAATTCTACCATCCTCTTACTGGCATCGGGTTCGACAATCCCCAAAACCTAAAGAAATGTAATGTTCTACAATTTTATGACATTAGGTATAGGGGATTATGCATAACTCAGCTAATGCCCTTTATAAATCACTCTGAAATCCTAAGATTAGAAGAGGAAAAACGAAAAAGGGCACTAGCTGAAATTGAGTATGATTATACGGACTTGAACAACAGTTATAAAACTAGGTTTTGTCCAGCAATAACTGAGTTCGAGTTCGAAATCCCTTGACCCCCCGAAGGTGAAACCTTAGGGCAGTCCTCGAGTGAATCTACTGCATCAGAGTATCCAGACTCGTCCTGGTACATGCCTGAATGTATAAAGAAAATAGCATAACTTCCCTCTGCTTTAGATAGCGAAAAAAAACTTTTGAGAGTGAAAAACAAACGCTCTTGAAAGAAATCGCACATTTAAATAACACTCCTGCCTCTATTGAAAGCAAAGCACCAAAAATTCCTAAGCTTCCTTTTAAATCTTCCCTTACTAACCCAATGCATTTTAACTCCACAGGCTCTCTAAAGAAAACGTGGGTTAAGAAAGGAGACAAAAAGAAGGAAAAACAAGATTTCAATGATGTTTTGTATTTAAAAGTTTTTCCTTCTAGAAACAAGTCGTTTTATTTTTATCAGTCTGTACTTAACTCTCTAGACTATGTTCATCCTTGCAATTCCAAATTCGATCGTCCTTTACATTTCTCTTCTAAAATATTCTCGAACTCTGCTCTATCTAAGAAAAGGAAACGATCAACCATTAAAAATAACAACAAACATGCAAAAACTAAGACAACCCAACATTGGATGCCCAAGGTGAAACCTAAGGGAACCATGAGCCAAACCACGATAAGAAAATGGGTACCTAAGCCTAAACAAAATCCTTCCGATGTAGCTCAAACAAAAACTAGGCTAGGTAAAGCGTCTTTTAAAACTAACAATGATACAGGAGGCGGACCCATTTTCAAATGGGTACCTAAAACCCTCTAGTTCCTGTTTTGCAGGTCTCTCATGTGTGGTATTTAGATTCTGGTTGCTCCACACACATGACGGGAAACAAAGAGCTGCTGAGCAACTACACGGAAAAATACGGAGGAATAGTCCGTTTCGGGAACAGTGATGGTGCCACGATTCGAGGTTATGGAGATCTAATTTGCAACCGGCTGACCATCAAAAGAGTTTCCCATGTAGAAGGATTGACGCACAACCTCTTCTCGATCGGGCAATTCTGCGATCGAGGTCTACAAGTCTTGTTTCGTCTAAAGAGGTGCACAATTGTGAATGAGATGGGTGAAGAACTCCTGGTAGGTACTCGAAGGACAAATCTCTACACAATAGATGTGCGCTCAATCAAACCTTCAACGACGATATGCCTTATTAGTAAAGCGTCATTCTCTCAAAATGAGCTCTGGCATCGTCGACTGTCTCATCTAAACCTCAAAACCATCAACAAGCTGGCAACCAACAAGCTGGTTCTCGGACTTCCAGCATTGAAGTATCAAAAGGAACACCTATGCTCAGCCTGTGAAAGAGGGAAAATGAAGAAAGCGTCTCACTCCACTAAACCAATACCTTCGTCACCACGACCACTGGAGCTGCTTCACATTGATTTATGCGGCCCCATGAGAACAGAGAGCCTAAGCGGACGAAAGTACATGATGGTCATAGTAGACGACTTTTCAAGATTTACATGAGTCCACTTCTTGAGGTCAAAAGATGAGACATCAGTTCAAATTCCGATCTTTGTAAAAGCAATGCAGAATCTACTCGAATGTACAGTCCAAGTGATCCGATCAGATAATGGCACTGAGTTCAAGAATCAGACTCTCAGTAAATTCTATGAGACTCTTGGCATTACTCAACAATTTGCTGATGTCCGAACCCCTCAACAAAATGGAGTGATTGAACGACGAAATCGAACCCTAGTTGAAGCAATGAATACTGCGTGCTATACTCAAAACCGAACAACTATTCATCAAAGATTCGAAAAAACACCATATGATCTTCTCTATAAAAGAACGCCGAGTATCGCCCACTTCAAGATATTTGGTTGCAAATGCTTCGTAGCCAACGATCGAGAGGAAAGATCGAAATTGGACCCCAAGGCGATTGAGGGAACATTTGTGGGGTACTCCACCCAGTCAAAGGCATACCGAGTCTACCTGAAGGAAAAGAGAACGGTCATGGAAAGCATGAATGTTACTTTCGATGAAAGAATCGAAGTGGCTTCTCCACAGCACAGTGTAGAACCCGGACAGTCAACCGCAATAGCTTCTGAGCACAACAGTTCAGAACCTGAAATGGTAGTTGGAGTATTGGCTCACAACCAACCAGAAGCAACTACTCATACTAATCATGCACAAATGCCTAGAACAAATCAAGAAACTCAAGAGGAGCTGGAATTGGACATGTTGTTCGAAAATCTATACTTTCATCCTCCATCAACCCAACAGACATACGACCCAATTCCAGACTATACGGAACCTGCAACTGACATGGAACCAGACATCGAAACAACTGACCTTGGTCCGAGTAATCAACCCGCTGAGTCCGAGTCCATTCCACAAGAATTCGTCGAGCCATCCGACGCAGACGAATCAATTCTCCCTCACGAAAGAAAATGGACTCGAAGCCACCCATCATCGTAAATAATTGGCGATCCCTCAGCCGGTGTTCGAACCAGGGGCTCTACATCAAATGAGTGTCAGTACGCCTGTTTCTTGAGTCAAACCGAACCCACAAAGATCTCTGAGGCACTTAACGACCCGGACTGGATGATTTCCATGCAAGAAGAGATCAATCAGTTCGAGCGTCTCAAAGTTTGGAATCTAGTTCTTCGGTCATTGGGAAAGACTGTCATTGGAACCAAGTGGATCTTTAAGAACAAAAAGGACGAGGATGGTATCGTAATACGCAATAAGGCAAGACTCGTAGCTAAGGGGTATAACCAACAAGAAGGGATTGATTATGACGAGACGTTTGCCCCTGTAGCAAGGATCGAGGCCATTCACCTATTCTTGGCTTATGCAGCACACAAGGACTTCACTGTCTATCAAATGGATGTCAAGACGGCCTTCTTAAATGGTATTCTCAAAGAGGATGTTTAGGTTTCTCAGCCAGATGGATTCACCAGTGAAGAACATCCAGACTTTGTGTACCGACTAGACTAGATAAAGCACTTTACGGACTCAAACAAGCCCCTAGAGCTTGGTACGAAGTCTTGTCAGATTTTCTCACGAATGTTGGCTTCACAAAGGGAAAGTTCGATAACACCCTATTCGTCAAACACCATGGTCCGGATATAATGCTCGTACAAATATACGTGGATGACATCATCTTCGGATCATCAAACTCAGATCTTTGCATGGAGTTCAGTAAACTCATGAAAACCAAATTCGAAATGAGTATGATGGGAGAGATGTCCTTCTTCCTTGGATTGCAAATCAGACAACTTCAAGATGGAATATTCATAAATCAGTCCAAATACATCCATGACATTCTCAAGAAATACGACATGGAGTCGAGCACACCGATGAGTACTCTGATGTCAACCACATGCAAGTTGGACTCTGATCCATCTGGCAAACCAATTGACCTCACTTACTATCGTGGAATCATGGGGTCTCTTCTCTACCTTACAGCCAGTCGTCCGGATATTGTTTTCTCAACATGTCTCTGCGCAAGGTTCCAAGCAAATCCAAAGGAGTCGCACCTACATGCAGTAAAACGTATCCTTAAATACTTAAAAGGAACTAAATCTCGGCCTCTGGTATCCTGAGGGCTCATGTATGAAATTAATAGGGTATTCTGACGCCGACTTTGCTGCTGTAGAATGGACAGAAAAATCACTTTGGGAAGCGCTCAGTTCTTGGGAGATAAGCTCGTGTGCTGGTCTTCCAAGAAGCAGAACTGCGTTTCAACATCGACGGTAGAGGCAGAATATGTCGCTGCTGCCAGTTGTTGTTCGCAAATTCTATGGATGCGCACCGAACTAAGGGACTACGGATTCGATTTAAATCGAATACCTATTTATAGTGATTCCAAAAGTTCCATTGCAATTACTTGCAATCCTGTTCATCACTCTCGCACAAAACACATAGATTTAAGATGTCATTTCATAAAAGATCATGTAGAAAAGGGTACTATTGAACTATACTTCATAAGCACAGAGCTACAACTTGCAGATTTATTTACAAAAGCTTGGGATGAAAAACGATTCCAATTCTTAGTATCTAAATTGGACATGTTGAATCTCAATTACTAAGCCAATTACCCTTCGGAACTTAATTCTTATCTATGTGGCATAAATATTTCCAATATGTGCATTTTCCTTTTATTTTATTTTATTTTATTTTGGTTAAAATCTTTCTTTATAAATAAAAGCTCAATAATAATAATAAAATTCAAAATGGGTATGATTATTTTGACGAGATATGCTCGAATTTAGGGGGAGAAACCTTGATTATGCTTCGCAATATTTAAAAAAAAAGGGGGAGGAAAGTACTTAATTCTTCAAAAGTTGTGAACGCATTGATCAAGAGGGAGTATTTCATAATTTTTTTTCAAATATTAAGTATACATCATTGAGGAGGAGTAAGACTTAGATGAATTCTATGCTATGTTGTTGAGGGGGAGCATCAGCATTGATAAAATTTCTTAAAGACAATAAGGTTTTCGCAAGAAAATGTTTTCGATACTCTCTCTAATTTAAAAAGTTTTCGCAAGTCATCTGCTATGGGCCCTTTCATTAACCTTTCCGAAAATATTTCCGGCCCAAATTCCATATACCGAAAACTTAAGCCCAAATTTTACCGAAAACCTTTTTAAGCTTCCACGAGAAATTTTCGCATCGTCAAAACCTTTTCGCCCTTTATCAAAGTTTTCGCAACCTTTTTTTTCTCCAACTCGAATCTCTGCTATTCCTTTTTCATGCTCATTTCGTGTCTTTCTGCCTCCTTCGAATCTTCTAAATCATCAAAAACTGGTAAGGAACCACATGAACTAACAGTTTTCTCCTATTTTTGATCTAATCGCAGGTTTTCAGCAGAAGAACAGCAGATTCGATGTGATTAACGACCCGATTGATGTCGTTTGAGGATGTGTATCTCGATTTCGTACCCAAAAACCTCGATTACATGTAAATGAATCGAGATTTAGGGTTGAAATCGACAAAATCGCAGTTCGCCTAAGTTTTCGGGACTAGAACTCACGTTCAAACCATGAAACTTAGTTTTCGGCAAAAACTAACTTTTCGGAAAATTTCACTGTTTTCGGCATAAAAATCATTTAAAAAGTTTTCGGCAGTGTCAAAGTCAACAAAAACTTTTCGCACTAGGAGTTTTCGGCATTATCTAACTTTTCGCAAGAGAAAAATTTCGGACTGAAAAGTTTTCGAGGATCACTGTTTTCGGCTTTCAAAACTTTTCGGGACATACCGAAAACTATACTTAAGAAAATTTTCGGCATAAATTAGCTTTTCACAAGAGAAAGTTTTCGGACTGAGAAGTTTTCGAGGATCACTGTTTTCGTCTTTCAAAATTTTTCGGCACATACCGAAATCTATAATTAAGAAAATTTTCGGCATAAATTAGCTTTACGCAAGAGAAAGTTTTCGGACTGAGAAGTTTTCGAGGATCACTGTTTTCAGCTTTCAAAACTTTTCGGCACATACCGAAAACTATACTTAAGAAAATTTTCGGATCCATTAACTTTTCGCAAGAATACACTGTTTTCGGCTCTCAAAACTTTTCGACATTACACCGAAAACTATACTTAAGAAATTCTTTGAAAGTTTTCGATATGCCTCAACTTTTCGCAAGAAACACTGTTTTCAGCCTTAAAAAAAAACTTTTCGACATTTCCCGAAAACTTAATTTTTTTTGAAAGGTTTTCCCCTAATTCTCTTAAAACAGCCCATTTACATTGAGCCGAACTATACCGAAAACTTAGAACTTTTTTCTTTTCGTTTTTTTTTTAAAAAAAAGGACAAACGTTGACCTCGTGTTGACTATATGTTTGTTATAAAATACAACTTATTATCTGTTCAGTCATTCTAACGAACATTTTTTCAGATCATTAAAGAATGACGAACTTGACCATTGACGAGGTGTATCCCACAACCAAATGGATCGGGACGACAGACAGTAACTTCCAACTTGATCCCGACAAATTCAAGTGTCCCGACCCAATCATAGTGGATGTGCTTCAAACACATCCTTTATGGAACGCCATCACAGCCACTACCAAAGTGCCCGAAGTCTACCTTCAACAACTCTGGGGCACGATGAAGAGGAAGATAGCCAATGATGTATCCGTCTTCTATGAAGCTCAAGTACAAAACTCAACAATAACAATAACAAAGGAGCTTCTACAACAAGTGCTACATCTTCCCATCCTTCCTGCCTACGAAGACCTCGCCGACGACGATGAAATCAAGGAAGGACTTTTGAAGCTGGGATACCGTCCACCGCTTAATCTTCTATCTGGATTCGTTTAAGGGATGATGCCCTATCCATGGAGAACACTATTCAGCATCATCAACAAGTGTCTCTCACCAAAGCATGCGGGATTTGACAGAGGAAGCATCAACATCCTCTACTTTCAACACAGCATCATCTACAACAAATCCTACGACTACGCAGCTATAATCATGGCGGACCTGGATGACCAACTACGTCACCGGGACAGCCGCACCGTCAAGAATCGAGTCGTTCCCTACTTACGGTGGTTCTCTGATAAACGTATTTTCTTATGTATATATTTGTTAAATTTAAGTCGTTTGCATGATAAGTGAAGACGTTTTGATAATTTTAGCACTTAAATATGATTTCACAGCAAAATCACACTTATACAGGCAGTTTTGCGGCAGTTTCGTTTTCTTCGCTGATCAGGGGGTAAACGATGTCCGATGGACCTGAAATTTTACCTCAAGATAGAAAACTAGTTGATATTGATTCTGACCGAAGGGATTTCCATTCCCAGCTCTATATTAGGAGATATGAATTTTGTTACTCACTGCTACTTTGCTGGACAGAAACGCTGGCATCCCAAAGTCGTGTTTCAAGTCAAAGCTCAAGTAAATGACGTGGAACTATAAAGATAAGTTGTAGCTAACGCTTAATACTTGTTGTGGCGACCTCCCCAAACACATAACCAAAACAACACTAACGACACTAACTTGAGAAAATAAACTGCATGAGTTCCGTTTAAAACTCGTCAAAACACCCTGAATAAAATGAAAAGAACTCAAACCACCAGTAATTCAAAAACATATCATGTCTCAGCAGTTCACAAAACAAACTAACCACAAATATCCCAACAAGATAAAAGCAAACCGCCCCCAATCATCATATGTCTACAGCCCGACTCGACCAACATGACGTACATACAAAGACATTCGACAACAGACATATACAACAAACACGTATCAGACGCAGCAAAAGGAACAAGCCCGCCACACAGGTCGTCGTCCATGTACAGTCCACTTCAAAAGCCAGTGGAAGCTCCAACGACCAGCCTCGCCGTATACATCAGTCAAGTAAGATCATCACGCTCACGTACAACGCATGAACTATATGAGCTAGAAGCTCAGTAAGTAAAAATCATGCATGCTGAGTGAAATATGCAAATCCTCATCATATGCATAATCTATGTGTGACTCGACATCTAAAAATGTATCATCTCTCTCATATCCTCTGTCTGGGCCCGTGGCTAAAATACTATGCACCACCAAGAGCTCTCAATAAATCATCTGACAGTGGCCCACTCTGGGTAGCCAACACTAGGTCTCTCTAGGTCGCTCCTTCCCAGGTCGCCCCTACTGTCGCGGTCGCCTACGCTGGTAGCCTACGCTAGGGTTCCATATCCTAGGTCGCCCCATCCAGGTCGCCCTATCAGGTCGCTCCTACCGCATCAATAATATGGCAGTGGCCCAATCCAGGTAGCCTACGCTAGGTCTCCCTAGGTCGCTCCTTCTCAGGTCGCCCCTTCTGCCTCAACATATTACGGTAGCCTACTCTGGGTAGCCTACACTAGGGTCTCATACCCTAGGTCGCCCCTGCCCAGGTCGCCCCTTCCGTCGATGGTGCACTAGTAATAACCACCTACACCTCAACTGCCTGCCAATAATCGGCACATATACATCGCTCCCCGGCGATCACGACCATGCATGCCAACACTCAACAATACTCGATAATATGCATGCACGTGTATGCATCGTGAATGATATGCTCATGAATTCACGTACCTCATATTCGTAATATCAACCAAACGGAAATCATCACGTCACAGAATAATCATTGAAACATCAAAGCACATATATTATAAACACCAAATACTATGTCCATGCGTCGTAGTTGGATTTTCACTTACCTGTAACCTTGAATCTTTGAAAACAGATTTTCCTCACGTGTTAGACGAAGACTTAGTTTAGTTGTTTACAACCTCAAGCTAACAAACAAGACACAAACATGTTTAAAGTTAAACACAAAGCATATTATCACATAGAAATAAGGAAGATGACACTAGATTAGTGATTAACCTATCTTCTTGGCTAGTTTTTCCTTTTCTCTTCTATTTTTCTTCTTCTCCTCCTCCTTCTTCTTCTTCTTCTTTCTTTCTTTCTTGCTGTATTATTTTCTTTCAGTTTAAGAGTGATAATGATGGTGAGTTTCGTGGCTATGAAGGGTTAAAGGTGGTGATGTCATTTCCTTACTCATTAAGTAAGAAAATTACAACTAAGGACCGTAAAATTGCACCATATACCCTAATTCATAAATAATTACATTTTATTATGATTTTAATAAAACTTATGGATATCTACCTATACAAATGTTTGGGAAACATACAAGTTATACACATGTAACTAGTCGCATACTAGGGACAAACACGTGTGTTATTACAATACCGACTCAACTAATCGGATAAGACTTCTAAATAATTGTCCTTATTATAATTCCTACAATTTATTTATCCTATATAATGCCAAATTAGTCAGTATGACTTTAGCAAAACAAATTGCATAAAATATGCAACATATAAAATGCACCTCATATGCAACACGTAAGACTCATATGAATTATGTGAATATAAAGAAATACGTAATTCATATAAGTGAACAAGCATAATGCATGAATTATATTGGCTAAACGATATGTTTGAGGGCTCGGGTATTACATCCTCCCCTCCTTAAAAGAATTTCGTCCTCGAAATTCAACTTACCGAAATAGGTCAGGGTATTTAGCTCGCATATCATCTTCTCTTTCCCATGTTGCTTCTTCTATCGATTGATTCCTCCACAAAACTTTCACCAGTGGAATTGTTTTATTCCTAAGTTGCTTCACTTCATGTAATAGAATCTCAACTGGTTTTTCTTCATAGCTCAAATCGGGTTTTAAGTCGATCGGTTCACTCTTCAAAACACGGGTAGGATCTGCAATGTATTTCCGCAACATAGAAATATGAAACACATCATGTATTTGAGACAACGAGGAAGGCAAATCGAGTCTGTAAGCAACATCACCAATCTTTTCCGTAATTTTGAAAGGTCCAATGTATCTGGGACTTAACTTTCCTTTCTTTCCAAATCGCATCACACCTTTCATCGGGGAAATTTTCAGGAACACCAATTCATCAACTTCAAATTCTAACGGCCTTCGTTTTTGGTCAGCATATCTTTTCTGTCGACACTGAGCAGTTTGCATTCTCTGTCGAATTTGCGCTACTGCCTCTGTCATTTCTCGCACCATATCTGGCCCAAGTAATGTTTTCTCGCCAATATCGTCCCAATGAACAGGTGATCTACACTTTCTACCATACAATGCCTCGTACGGTGCCATTTCAATAGTAGCATGATAGCTGTTGTTGTAGGAAAACTCGATCAATGGCAGAAATTTATTCCAAGGTCTGAATTGTTCGTTCTGATTGCCCGTCTGTTTGAGGATGATAGGCCGTGCTAAAAGATAATTTTGTCCCCATCGCCTTCTGCAAGCTTTTCCAAAAGTTTGATAAGAGTCTCGAGTCTCGATCTGAAACTATTGACAGTGGAATGCCATGAAGTCGAACTATTTCTTGAATATAAAGCTCTGCATATCGATCCAGGGTATATGTCGAACTAATGGGTAGAAAATGAGCAGACTTGGTTAATCTGTCAACGATTACCCAAATAGCATCGTGTCCCTTTACAGTCTTAGGCAAGCCAACAACAAAGTCCATCGTTATTCGTTCCCACTTTCATTCTGGAATTGATAGCGGTTGTAACATCCCTGCTGGTCTTTGATGTTCTGCTTTCACTTGTTGACAAGTCAAACATTGATCCACGAATTGTGCTATGTCTTTCTTCATGCCCGTCCACCAATAATATTTCTGAAGATCTCGATACATCTTTGTTGCTCCAGGATGTACTGAGTATGGCGTGGAATGTGCTTCGGATAAAATGTTTCTTCGAATCTCATCAGTGCTGGGCACGTACAGACGATCTCTAAATCGTAGAACGCCATCTTCAAATATTTTAAAATCTGAGGATGTATCTTCCCCGACATCTTTCTTTATCTTCTGATAGTATTCATCAGTCGGTTGTGCTTGTTTGATTCTCTCCAAAATTGTAGGTTGAAGCGTCAAAGCTGATAATCTTACTTCGATCTCACCAAAGTTGATGACTTCCACGTCCATCTTTTGTAAGTCAGCAATTGCACATTTTTGAATTGAGATAGCAGCTATAGAATTCTGAGTTGTCTTCCGGCTTAGAGCATCAGCAACAACATTAGCTTTTCCCGGATGGTAGTTGATTACGCAGTCGTAATCCTTGACAAGCTCTAACCATCTTCGTTGCCGCATATTCAGTTCCTTCTGAGTGAAAAAGTATTTCAAGCTCTTATGATCTGTATATATCTCGCATGGTTCACCGTATAGATAGTGTCGCCATATCTTCAAAGCAAACACTACGGCTGCAAGCTTCAAATCATGAGTTGGATAGTTCTTCTCATACTCCTTTAGTTGTCTAGAAGCATATGCAACCACCTTCCCATTTTGCATCAGTACACAACCTAAGCCGTTCTTCGACGCATCACTGTATACTGAAAAACCTCCGGCTCCAGATGGAATTGTTAATACAGGTGCTGATGTAAGTCGCTTCTTCAGTTCTTGAAAACTTCTTTCGCATGTATCAGTCCATTGAAAATTGTTATTCTTTCGAGTCAACTTTGTCAATGACGAAGCAATTTTCGAAAATCCCTCGATGAATCTGCGATAATACCCCGCTAAGCCAAGGAAACTCCGCACCTCTGAAGGATTTGTTGGCTGGGACCAATTATTGATTGCTTCAACTTTGCTTGGGTCTACTGATATACCTTCTCCAGAGATGACATGTCCCAAGAATACAACTCGATCCAGCCAAAATTCACATTTCTTGAATTTAGCATAGAGTTTCTTGTTCCTCAATACGTCTAAGACAAACTTCAAGTGAGCTTCGTGCTCCTCTTTTGTCTTAGAATAAATGAGAATATCATCAATAAAAACGATCACGAACTTATCGAGAAACTCCTTGAAGATACGATTCATCAAGTCCATGAATGCAGCTGGAGCATTGGTCAGTCCAAATGGCATTACTAGAAACTCGTAATGCCCATATCGGGTGCCGAATGCTGTTTTTGGAATATCCTCTGCTTTTATCTTTAATTGATGGTAGCCCGAACGCAGATCTATCTTCGAGAATACAGCTGCACCTTGGAGTTGATCGAAAAGATCATCAATTCGAGGCAAAGGATATTTATTCTTGATGGTAACCTTGTTCAGCTCCCGGTAATCAATGCAAAGTCTCATTGATCCATCGTTCTTTCGTACAAATAGAACCGGTGCGCCCCATGGTGAAAATCTGGGTTGAATAAAACCTTTATCGAGGAGCTCTTGTAGTTGTACTTTCAGCTCTTTCAACTCTGTTGGAGCCATTCGATATGGAGCTTTAGAAATTGGCGTTGTCCCTGGTGGTAATTCAATAGAAAACTCAATCTCCCGATTAGGTGGTAGACCAGGAAGATCATCAGGGAATACATCTCGATAATCTTTCAGAATAGGTACTTTCTCGAGACTTGGTTGGAGTTGTTCATCTGCTCGTATTGCACAAATAAGGCAAGCCTCACAACCAGCATCTATCAATCGTTGAGCCTTTAATGCTGATATTTTCGGAATCTTACAACTTTTTGCAACTCCCGAGAAAGTGAAGGGTGCTTCTCCAGCTAAATTGAAAGTAACTGTCTTTCTGTTGCAATCAATCACCGCTCAATACTTCGACAACCAATCCATATCGAGGATGATATCGTAATCATTCATAGGGATCACGATCAGATCAGCATATAATTTCCTATTTTCAATCGGTACTGCACACTCTTCCAAAATCTGATTTGTTTGTGTTGAAGCTCCATGAGGAATCGTCACATTGTAGTTGAACTTGGATAGAAGAGGTGTTATACCGAGCCTCGTTATGTACTTAGATGATGCAAATGAATGCGTGGCTCCCGAATCTATAAGTATGGATGTCGGAACATTATATATAGAGAGTGTACATGTCACCACCGATGGATTAGCCTCAGCTTCATCGCTCGTAATGGTGAAAACTCTAGCAGGTACCGTTTGTGGCTTCGCTTGATTTGCGTTGGGATTCTCTGGGCATGTTCTTGAGATGTGGCCCAATTTTCCGCATATGAAGCACTTAATAGTTTGGGTGAAGCAATTGCCCGTATGTTGACGTCCGCACCTTGGACATGTGGGCATAGGGACTTGGTTTGAATTCAGCTTTTGCTTCTGATCCCAGTGCTGAGGTCCTGGCCTTCTTTGGAAATTTGGTTTCTGGCCTACGAACTGCCTCTTTCTGTCGCCTTCGGCCCATTTTTGACCTTGTACAAATTTGCGTTTTGCTTCTTGGACACAAACAATTCTCATCTCAGCTTGCTCCGCAACTAATGCCCCTTCCGCAACTTGAGCGTACGTGATTCCTTGAATACCAGCCATGTTGACATCTCGGTAAAGTTCCGGTTTCAGGCCTTCAAGAAATCGCTCCACTTTCAGGACGTCAGTACTCACCATATGTGTTGCGAACCTCGATAGCTGCTCAAATTTGCGAATGTATTCCGCAACTGTCATGGCTCCCTGTCGTAGGTTTATGAATTCATTCATCCTCATAGCACGCACAGGGGCTGTGAAGTATTTGTTTCGGAAGATTTCTTTGAAGCGTTCCCAAGTCATCGTGATTGGATCTTCGATGGCTTTCATTGTGTCCCACCAATGCCCCGCACTACCCCGAAGCATAAAAGTAGCACAGAGGACTTTGTCTTGCTCGGGAACTCGGCTGTACTGGAACATATTTTCAAGGGTTCTAAGCTAGTCCTCAGCAGCTGTTGGGTCAATAGCATCTTCGAAAACTGGCGGATTGAGTTTTCGAAATCTTTCACCAATGATCTCTACCCTTTCAGCTTGAGATGGATTCTGCTGCCCATTCGAATTCCGTTGTTGGATCAACTCTTGAATTTGCTCGGATTGACGTTGAACAAGTTCAGTAAGTCGGATAATGGCAGTATCTCGCTCATCAGTAGAGTTCACAGTCTCCCTACCCTGACTACTTCCTCCGCTGCTTTCACCTCTAGTACGTACCATGATGCTCACACTTTACCCTGTTAACCCTTTTCGAATAATATGGCCAATAAATTCATGCAACAGAAAATTATTCACGCAATATCACAAAACTTACGAGCAAGGTTGCGCTTCCACACTTTTGAGTTCCTGTACATGGATAGTCTACAGAACCTGTGACCGTAGCTCTGATACCAACCTGTGGCGACCTCCCCAAACACATAACCAAAACAACACTAACGACACTAACTTGAGAAAATAAACTGCATGAGTTCCGTTTAAAACTCGTCAAAACACCCTGAATAAAATGAAAAGAACTCAAACCACCAGTAATTCAAAAACATATCATGTCTCAGCAGTTCACAAAACAAACTAACCACAAATATCCCAACAAGATAAAAGCAAACCGCCCCCAATCATCATATGTCTACAGCCCGACTCGACCAACATGACGTACATACAAAGACATTCGACAACAGACATATACAACAAACACGTATCAGACGCAGCAAAAGGAACAAGCCCGCCACACAGGTCGTCGTCCATGTACAGTCCACCTCAAAAGCCAGTGGAAGCTCCAACGACCAACCTCGCCGTATACATCAGTCAAGTAAGATCATCACGCTCACCTACAACGCATGAACTATATGAGCTAGAAGCTCAATAAGTAAAAATCATGCATGCTGAGTGAAATATGCAAATCCTCATCATATGCATAATCTATGTGTGACTCGACATCTAAAAACGTATCATCTCTCTCATATCCTCTGTCTGGACCCGTGGCTAAAATACTATGCACCCCCAAGAGCTCTCAATAAATCATCTGACAGCGGCCCACTCTGGGTAGCCAACACTAGGTCTCTCTAGGTCGCTCCTTCCCAGGTCGCCCCTACTGTCGCGGTCGCCTACGCTAGGGTTCCATATCCTAGGTCGCCCCATCCAGGTCGCCCCATCAGGTCGCTCCTACCGCATCAATAATATGACAGTGGCCCACTCCAGGTAGCCTACGCTAGGTCTCCCTAGGTCGCCCCTTCTGCCTCAACATATGACGGTAGCCTACTCTGGGTAGCCTACACTAGGGCCTCATACCCTAGGTCGCCCCTGCCCAGGTCGCCCCTTCCGTCGATGGTGCACTAGTAATAACCACCTACACCTCAACTGCCTGCCAATAATCGGCACATATACATCGCTCCCCGGCGATCACGACCATGCATGCCAACACTCAACAATACTCGATAATATGCATGCACGTGTATGCATCGTGAATGATATGCTCATGAATTCACGTACCTCATATTCGTAATATCAACCAAACGGAAATCATCACGTCACAGAATAATCATTGAAACATCAAAGCACATATATTATAAACACCAAATACTATGTCCATGCGTCGTAGTTGGATTTTCACTTACCTGTAACCTTGAATCTTTGAAAACAGATTTTCCTCACGTGTTAGACGAAGACTTAGTTTAGTTGTTTACAACCTCAAGCTAACAAACAAGACACAAACATGTTTAAAGTTAAACACAAAACATATTATGACATAGAAATAAGGAAGATGGCACTAGATTAGTGATTAACCTATCTTCTTGGCTAGTTTTTCCTTTTCTCTTCTATTTTTCTTCTTCTCCTCCTCCTTCTTCTTCTTCTTCTTTCTTTCTTTCTTGCTGTATTATTTTCTTTCAGTTTAAGAGTGATAATGATGGTGAGTTTCGTGGCTATGAAGGGTTAAAGGTGGTGATGTCATTTCCTTACTCATTAAGTAAGAAAATTACAACTAAGGACCGTAAAATTGCGCCATATACCCTAATTCATAAATAATTACATAATTTTATTATGATTTTAATAAAACTTATGGATATCTACCTATACAAATGTTTGGGAAACATACAAGTTATACACATGTAACTAGTTGCATACTAGGGACAAACACGTGTGTTATTACAATACCGACTCAACTAATCGGATAAGACTTCTAAATAATTGTCCTTATTATAATTCCTACAATTTATTTATCCTATATAATGCCAAATTAGTCAGTATGACTTTAGCAAAACAAATTGCATAAAATATGCAACATATAAAATGCACCTCATATGCAACACGCAAGACTCATATGAATTATGCGAATATAAAGAAATACGTAATTCATATAAGTGAACAAGCATAATGCATGAATTATATTGGCCAAACGATATGTTTGAGGGCTCGGGTATTACACTTGTTTGATCTCATTTTACTTCCTTGGAAATCCATCTCAAGATCCCTGCCTCATTTTTCAAAGATATTAATTACAAGAAACAAGGAAAATCCCATTTTGGCTGCTCAAGATCTCAAGCATGGGATTTAGGCAGCTCCTGGATACTTGCGTTGAAAAAGGAGGAGAAGAAAATAAGAAGATCTTATCTTGTTGCAGGGCTCAAGAAAGATGTTGGAGGAAGGAGATGAGAGGTCTATATAAAGAGCAATCCAAGAAGAGAAGGGGGGAGGGGGGGGGGGGGAACGTGAGAAGGTACAAGCCAAATTTATTCACTCATACATACATACACGTTACCTCCTTAAGACCCAAGAACACCTCTCCACACATATTTAGTTCGCTCACCACGCGTTCGATAAAAGTACTCAGCGAAGAACGGGGATTAACTTCGAAGCCGAATTCAGGGAAGCATTTATGATATCTTCGATGTTAATTATGTTCTTTGTTGTGATCATGATGAGTAGCTAAATCGTTTGTATTTGAGATGAGATGAACCCTAGCGAGATCGATCGTATGTTAAGTGTATTTAATGTTTTGCTATTGTTATGACTTGTTTATGAAGCATATGATTTTGGTTATGTCTATGTGATATAAAATTGCCTAGTTAACTTGATCATGTCTATGTGGTTAAGCTGATTTAGTCCGGGAAATTGTACGCTACGCTCGAGAGAGGGGCGGACGATTAAACCACTCGTAAACGAGCGGAATAAACTCATCGCTAGAGATAGGTTGAACTACTCCGCCGGATTAGAGTCAAATCTAATAGCGGGATTCACCGTACTTTAATGCAGTCTTCGGTTAAGTAGTTAGGGAAGCTTGCCCACCTAGTTAATTCGTAGATTAGTTGTTTACGAGTCTTGTGTGATAAGGCGCAGTTTCGTCAGTCATAAAAATTCGTACGCATGTTGTAGGAATCCCCACGGTCTAATAGTTAGCTAAATTTTATTATACTTGTCACTCGTTCGATCGAGCTAGGGGGATTCGAAGTCTCAAATACATTCGCTTTCATAAGGTCGTCTCGTTTTTATATTTTTATCAAACTTCTTATTTCATGTGTTTATTGTTCTTTTTAATTTTCAAACAAAACAATTTTCTACTAGAATATTTAAACGTAAGTTTTTCTGATTACATAGTTCCTTTGGGTTCGATACTCGAATTCTTGCCAATTCTATACTATTTTCGATAGGTACACTTGCCTGTTGAGCGTAGGATAGTTTGTCGTTATTCGTTTTAATTTATTACTCGATCTGCTCGATCATTCTGCCTCATTATTCAACGATCAATGACAACCAATCCAGAGATCCCACCTCGAGATGAAGCCGAGAAATTCACTCCGCCAAAATTGAAGTATCTCGTGAAAAAGAAGGCGGAGCCGAAATGGGAGAAACACCCTATGATGATCCCGCTCCATCTTCTACAAAATGCCGATCCAGATGCCGTTCAAGACTACTGCGACCAGTACCGCCACCAACCCCATGGTTCGGGAAGACCCCCCGAACCTAGCCAAGGGGCTCAGCCGAGTGCAAGTGTGAGGGTCCTGAGAGTGAGCCGGTCGCACCACCACCGTCTCCGTCACCGTCAACTCAACCACAAACACAAGACAGTGGTGACGGGGACTCGGACGACGACACTGACACACTGGACAGATTTGGGCACCACCGAGAAATACGCGCAAAAAGCCTACAAGATCTTCAAGTCTCGGCACCCATTTCTGCAGCGGCCGTCTCCCAACAACCAGAACAAATCCGGACCATAACCACCACAGGAACAGGGACTGATACGCTCAGTCCCCGAGTAGAAGCCGCCGCATCAGGTCCAACGGCGCATGCACCTACCCCACCCAGCCACTCATCTGTCTCCCAACAGACAGATGTTTCACACACTCACGGGGATCCTCGTCCACCATCTCCACCTCGCTAGGAGGCTGGGTATGTTGAAATAAATGGTCCACCGCCCCATACCAGGACCTTCATTCAAAGCACATCGAGTCTAGGTCTTAGAATGCCCATATTTTTTCCACCTTTTACTAGGACACATACACATCTTTCTGACAGCTCTCTGAAGCTGTCCACAACGGCCGTCGATGCCTCCATTGCTGAGGTTCTTCGAAAACTGGCCGGAAGACCCGATGAAGGAACCTCCTCTCTTCCTTCCTCGTCGGGCCATCAGGCCACCCCCACCACAGGCCTGATGACAACAGGAAGCCTAACTGGCCCTGGTACTTCGGTACGTCTAAGTGACGTACCCTTAACGACCGCAACTTCGTCATTTCTTGACGAGTTGCTTGCAACGGTCGGAAGTCCCAAACGCGTCGAAGTACCCCCCACTTCGGCAAGTGCGGGCCACAGTGACTCAGTCATTGTGTCAACGGAGCGACTTAGTGGCCCCGGTGGTGATTTCCCGTTCGTAACCAAGGCCAAGCTGAACTCGCTCCTGGAGTCGTTCACCAAAGCACTCAAAGAAGACATCTTGGCGACCGTTCGTGACACCTACGGGCTCAACGAACGTGACAAAGGGAAGGCCCCCGCCACAGCTGGCCCGTCCTCATCATCCCAACCCACACATCCACAATATACCATACCACCACCACCACCACCATTCTCACCACCACCACAAGGCCCCTCCTATAATATCCCTCTCCCCTCTCCCAACACACTAGCTCGTATGATCGACCCCGACACCTACTACCTACGAGATCGAAAGGACTTTTCGACGCAACCTACGAGAAAATGCTAGGCTAGTTGAAGCACAAACCGATATGGCGGAACAAAATCAAGACAGGATGCCTTTGATCGCGAGAGAACCTCCAATGAGGGAGTTATGGAGAAGCAACACCGTAGGGACGACGGTCGGCTCTGCGATAGTCCTTCCTCAAGTCCCGAACAACTTCGAGCTGAAACATCATTGGCTTCAAATGCTTCAGACGACAGCTCAATACGATGGACTCTCCAAGGAAGATGCTTATCGCCACATCCGAGATTTCCTATCCGTCGCCGACGCAATACGAGTACAAGGCGTAAGCTCAGAAGCCATTCGACTCTACCTATTTCCATTCTCTCTGCGAGGCAATGCCAAGGAGTGGTTCAACCTGCTCCCCGAAAGATCCATTACCGCATGGGACCAGATGCATACCACCTTCATCAATCATTTCTTTCCACCTTCGAAGGCTCTCAAATTAAATATGGATCTCACCGCATTCAAGCAAAAGGAGGGCGAAAATCTATACGACGTATGGACCAGATTCAAGGCGCTCTTGAACCGATTTCCTCAACACGGGATGACCAAGAGTGAGCAAATTCAGCGGTTCCACGAATCACTGAACGATCACACCGTGCAATTACTAGACGGAGCGTACAACGGGGGACTTTGTAATCTCAGTGCAACGGAGGGTTGGAACCTTATCGAGGACTATAGTGCAAATAGTTTTCGACGAGGGAGTTCAAGCAGTTGAGGTAAACCACCGGGGATGTACGACGTCGACAACAACACTGCGATAAATGCCATGTTCGACGCAATACAACAACAAATGTCAGCGACTAATCTTCAAATGCAAACATTGATGAATGCACTTCTACCCACTCTAGCAGCAAAGCCGACCGTTAATGCTGTACAAGTACAACATACCCCGAGGAACCCTGTGGTTGCTGCACCGCCTCATTCATTCCCGACGTATATTCGACCATGCGCTATATGCGGAGAAAACCACGACGCAACTCAATGTCCAGCCACTATTCCCATAGAGCAAGTCGATTACATGGGGAATTACCAAGGTCAGCAAAATTTTGTCCCAAACCGAGTTCATTCGAACTTGGCCTATGGCAATCAACAACAAGCTCCGCCGGGATTTCAAAATCAAAGGGCGCAGGGGACCATGGTGGAAATTCTGATGCTGCCCCAGACAGTCGCGTAGACAAGCTCGAAGGGATGTTCGTTAAGCTCATGGGAAAACTCGACTCTCTCTTGGATAGTCAAGAAGTGCGTTTGCAAAACACCGAGTCCCCTCTACGAGCCTTAGAGAAGCAATTTGGGCAGATCGCCGAATCAATCCAACAATGTCCTTCCGGTTCGTTGCCAAGTTAGACCGAGACCAATCCAAAGGACCATCATGTGAAGGCGGTGACACTTCGTAACGAGAGAGAACTTGAGGAAGTGCAGAAACCAAAGAAGAACGTTGAACCCACCAAGGAAGCGAGCGGCGAGACCAACACAGATGAAGAAGTCGTATCTAATTCACCCGTCAAGACGTATCAACCAAAGATACCATACCCAGCGAGACTTAAGAGGGATATCGTGGAAGACCAATTTGGTAAATTTCTTGCAATTTTTAAACAATTACATATTAATTTGCCGCTTGTCGAAGCTCTTGCGCAGATGCCCCGCTGGGCAAAGTTCTTTAAGGACCTCATCACGAATAAACGCAAGCTTGAAGATGTCTCCACAGTCGAACAACGAGGGGAGTGCTCCGCCATCTTACAAAGCAAAATCCCGAAAAAGCTAAAAGATCCAGGGAGTTTTACTATACCTTGTTTAATAGGCAATCTAGTGGTACATAAGGCATTACCCGATTTAGGTGCAAGTATAAATTTAATGCCTTATTCGATGTTAAAGAAACTTGGTTTAGGAGAACCCAAACCTACTTGGATGAGTATACAATTAGCGGATAGATCTGTTAAGTATCCTAGAGGTATTATCGAAGACGTTCTTGTCAAAGTCGATAAATTTATCATTCCTGCAAATTTTGTAATTCTCGACATGGAGGAAGATGAAAACATTCCTCTAATCTTAGGAAGGCCATTACTCGCTACCGGAGGAACCATGGTCGATGTTCGTAACGGAACATTGACCTTAACCATAGACAGCGAGAAAGTGACATTTGATATGGCCGAGTCCATGAATAATGCCGAGCAGTTAGACGATAAGTGCTTTTATATTGATGCATGGAATGAATTCTTATCATTGCAGGGACTTTCGCAGCCCGATTCCTTCGTCTCAAAACAAGAAATAGAGGAAAACAAGGAGCTCCCGATGGAAGAGCCGAATGATGAACTACCCCCCGACGTTGGCCAAGTAGACGTAGATGACGATGTCAAGAAGGAACCAAAGATCGAGGTGCAAAAGAGCAGCGTAGAAAATCGCGAGAGGAGCTCAGTCGAAGAACCACCAATGCTCAAGCTCAAGCAACTTCCCGATCACTTGGAGTATGCTTTCCTCGAGGAAAATGCAAAGCTTCCCGTAATCATAGCATCAAGGCTGGAGAAGGAGCAGAAAATCATGCTCTTAGACACACTACGGGAGCACAAGAAGGCGCTTGCATGGAAGATATCGGATATCCGAGGAATTAGCCCGACCTTCTGCATGCATAAAATTCTCATGGAAGATGAGTTCAAGCCGGTGGTACAACACCAAAGGCGTCTTAACCCCAACATGAAGGAGGTAGTGAAGGCCGAAGTAATTAAACTGCTCGACGCGGGGGTGATTTACTCGATCTCAGATAGTGCATGGGTGAGCCCAGTTCAGGTAGTGCCCAAAAAAGGAGGAATGACAGTCGTGCCAAACGAGAAGAACGAGCTCATTCCGACGAGGACTGTCACGGGGTGGCGTGTATGCATCGACTATCGGAGGCTAAACGAAGCGACGCGAAAGGACCATTTTCCTCTTCCTTTTATTGATCAAATGCTTGAAAGTTTATCGGGTCATGAATTTTATTGTTTTCTCGATGGACTTTCAGGTTATTTGTAGATTCCCATTGCACCCGATGATCAAGAGAAGACAACGTTCACATGCCCGTTCGGAACATTCGCGTATCGTCGAATGCCTTTCGGGTTGTGCAATGCTCCGGCCACGTTCCAACGTTGCATGATGGCTATCTTCGACAAATTAATCGGTAAAGGAATGGAGGTATTCATGGATGATTTCTCAATTTTTGGTGATTCATTCGAGGTATTGTTAGGAATATTTTATTGTGTTCAATTAATTATAATTATCTTTGTTGTGTATTTATAAAGATTCGCTTTATAAGAGGCTTAGTGTAATTGGGCTTTGTTAGGGGACCCAAGTATTATATACCAACTTGTGGTATAAATACTAAAACCCTAACACATAATAAAGTGTGTATTGTGTGAAACTCTAACTAGAGAGAGAAAGTGAACCCCCAACCTCTCAAGAAAACAACACCCCACGCCAAGCTTCGATTCTTCCCATCCAAGTCGTGGCAAACTCGTTTTAATAATGTTTAGTTGGATATTTTAGGCCTTACAAGTGGTATCAGAGCCACGCGCGTTAAGATTTGAGTCAAATTTTTCGTTATATTTTTCGGTGCTCATCGCATGTTCTTCGAAATTTTTCGAAAAATTTGAAATATTTTGGTGTTTTTGTGCTTGATTTAGTGTTTAGGAGTTAGAATATACATGTTTTGATCTTTATCCGGGGCTAATTTGATTAAATTTTGTGTTCAGGATCGAAAAATAGCTCATTTTGTTCGCAGCTACAGTAACTTTTCGCTGCTACAGTGTTGCTACAGTGAAGTTTTCGGTGCTACAGGAAAGTTTTCGGTGCTACAGTGCTGCAGAAAGTTTTCGGTGCTACAGTAGTTTTCGCAGCTACAGTAAAAAAAAAAATTCAAACTTTTCATTACTAAAGTTTTCGTAAAAAAAAAAAAAAAAAAAAAAAAAAAACTTAATTACAGCTTTGCCATCGAAAACTAAATAAATAAATAAATAAAAAATTCAAACTTTTCGGTACTAAAGTTTTCGCAAAAAAAAAAAAAAAAAAAAAAAAAACTTAATTATAACTTTGCCATCGAAAACTAAATAAATAAAAAAAATAAAAAATTCAAACTTTTCGGCACTAAAGTTTTCGCAAAAAATAAAATTCAAACTTTTCGCTACTAAAGTTTTCGTAAAAAAAAAAAAAAAAAAAAAAAAGTAAAAGTTTTCGGTAGGTACTGTAGAAAGTTTACGCAAAAAAAAAAAAATTAAAAAATTCGGTATCATATTTACAACTTTGCCATCGAAAACCTAAAAAAAAAAAAAAAAAAAAGAACTTCTCGCACTCTTCAGGTTTTCGCATGTATTAAAAAATAATAATAATAATAAAAAAATTAGTTATTAATAAATAAATAAATTAAAATATTAATAAAAGCTCGAAAATTACTAATTCTTCGGCATCGAAATCACATCGAATTTTTTTTTCCGTATACAACAAAAAGTTTTCGCCACCTAAAATTTTTCGAAACTTCACATTATTTATCGAAAAACCTAATTCTTCGGCACAAAACATCTTTGGCACATTCTAGAAAAGTTTGATAAATTTTCGAAGTTTTCGACCTCATTTCAAAACTTTTCGATACGCACCAAAAAGTTTTCGACACCTAAAATCTTTCGGAACTTCACAATAATTTCTCGATAAATCAAACTTTTCGGCACTAAACTTTTAAAAGCCAATCTTTATATTTATTTCAAAAACTTTTTGGCACATTATAAGAAAAAGTTTTGGTAATATTTTCGAAGTACTTCGACATCTCTTCAAAACTTTTCGGTACACACCAAAACGTTTTCGACTCTGAAAATTTTCGAAACTTCACAATTTTTATCTACATACCAAAACTTTTCGGCACAGATTTTTCAAAAGCCAAAAATCTCAAATCTACACAGCGCGTCAACGATCACGTATCCAACTAAAATTTCAAAGAAAATTTAAATTTTAAAATTCATGGATTCTACTTCCGCAACTTCTGAGATGAGCTTTGACAAGAGTGGTTTATATAAAGCTTTTCTTTCTTTAAAGGAAGATTATAAAACCATGCGTCGTGAACTTAAACACGAACGTAGGACTACCCAAGCGTTAGAAACTAAGTTAGCTAGTGCACTAGAAACTATTTCTAGTCTTTAATCAAAATTAGCTAGCTCAGAAACTAACGTTTGTGAGCTAACCAAGAACCTAAATTCCTCTAAGCTAGGCCAAACTCAACTTATAAGTCACGAAAAGACTATAAGTGAGTTAGAGAGTAGACTAGACAATAATTACAAATGGTTAGTCAGTAGTTTGGAAGAAAGAGGTAGTCTTGCATGCCATTTAGAAATAACGCGTGAGAAAATCACTAATCTTGAATCTCAGGAAGTAAAATTAAAAGCTCAAATTAGTGAACTAACAAATAAATTGAAAAATTGCGAACTCGAACGCAATAATTATCTGTTTGATTTGAGCAATTCGCGGAGTAGTTTTAAACATTTATTTGAGGAACGCAATAAATTGCACTCTAAAGTTCATCGCTTAGACGGCATCCTTGCGGAAACAGGTCAAACAGACCAAAGTTTCTCTAAAGACTTAGCGTCCAAAGGGGAAAACATTTTACATTCTAATAAACCTATCTCTTGTTGGGAAATTTCAGATGTTGCTAGTAAAATTGCAGAATTGAACGCAACTCTGGAATCGGAAAGAGTATGTTTCGTAGCAGAAAAGCAAAAACTTCTAGAGGAGATCTCAAATCTCAAAAATTCCCCGCCTCTACCTGTCTTAAATAATCCTTATAAAGAAATATCTTCCATTAAGCAGGATAAGGCAACACAAACTGACGCCTTTGTTCCTAAAACTGAAAAGACTTTTGCTAATAATTCTAAGTCAACGGTGACGAAAGCAATTACGCATTCTAAATCACCTTTGGCTGGCGCAGAAACGATAAGTAAAAGTCTTAAGCTTAATACTTCCAAAGAACAGAAGATTAGGAAAGAGAAAGGAAAATCGCCATTGTCTTTCAAAATTAAGGTCGAACATGTTCAAGATTTTCCCTCTCCTATTCCTCTTAAAATGAAAGCGTGCAAAGAAGTAGTTCGAAGCTTAAGCAAGCGAACTTCCACGCTTATACCTCATCATTATAGAGTGAATGATGTGAATTCTTGTAGGCAATACGACTCATCATCTGATGACGGATATAGTGCGATAAGTTCGTATTCATACTTGAAATACCCGGTCCAGATTAAGTCTGAAAGACACCTTCTACGACTGGCTAGGGAGACAATCTTCAGATCTTCTAAACCTAGACACACGTTCACCGGCGCTGAATTGTCATTTCCCTCTAAGGTTCACCAAACTTGGATTCCTAAATCAGAAATCAAATTAAATAGAACTTTAAAGGATGATTTAGGATGTATATCTGAACCAAATGTACATAAATTATTTTCTGCTAATATGGGAGGACCCATCCAAAAATGGGTACCAAAGTCCCGATAATATTTTTGCAGGAGCCCAATCACGTGTGGTAATTCGACGATGGTTGCTCCACACGCGTGATTGGTATGAGACGAGAGCAACCACAAAACCCCGATCATGAGTAGTAATTAGAAGATGGTTGCTCCATACTCATGATCGGTACGAGACGAGGGCAACCACAACTTCCAGCATGCACGGTACTCGGGTTGCTCCACATGCATGACTGGTAAGAGACGCTAGCAACCACATCCCTCATGTATGGCAATTTGACGTAGTGGCTCCACATACATGATAAAGAGAAACGACGTGAGCAACTACGACTATATGTGGTACATTCTATCATTTGAACTGAATTGCATAATACCACATTCATACATATTTTTAAAGTAGGTAAATTCTATATAAGCATTCCATAGTAAATTTTGGCATGCATATCGAGCTGAAAAGACAATATACCTACTTTGAAAATAATAGGGTACAATATAGCTATGCATGCTTCAAAAGGACTTTAACTTCCAAATTTTTGCATGCGTGCATACATGAGCCGAAATGCAAAATACTCTATTTTATAGGTACATTATCATCATGCATACAATTTTAAGATTTTCGAGCTTAAACTTTCAAGAATGCATATACGCTGAATTGCAA
Source organism: Lindernia subracemosa (assembly GCA_028392965.1). Lineage (NCBI taxonomy): Eukaryota > Viridiplantae > Streptophyta > Magnoliopsida > Lamiales > Linderniaceae > Vandellia > Vandellia subracemosa. The sequence goes on from JAQPCC010000044.1 coordinate 1,269,228, forward strand.
AAATGACCTATTTTTCAAAATTGTACATTTTAAATATGCATTTTTCAAAACTTTAAATTCTAAATGCATATTACGCACGGAAATGAAAAATACCATTTTTGTAAAATGAGCTTAATTTGAGGGGGAGCTACTCTTTTTTTAAAAAGAGAAGTGACCCCTATTTCTTTAGAAGGGAGCTATAATTATATTTTTGAGGGGGAGCAAACTTCAAATATGTGAATTTAGGAAAAGAGATTCACAGATCTTTCGAACTTTCCACGCATCTTTTGAGGGGGAGCAATTTTATTTTTGGAAGCATGTTTTGAGGGGGAGGAATAACAAAATATATATAATATGCATATACTATATTATATATATACTAATATATATTACTAATACAATATATATTATATCAAGTATAAAAATATATTTTACTATTAACGATTAATATATATATTATATCCATATAATATATAGTATAAAAATATATTTTACTAATAACGATTAATATATATATATATTTACAAAACAAAAGGCCATCAATATTTAAAAAAAAAAAGGCCATAATAAAAAAAAAGAAGAATGTTCTCTCTTCTTCATCAAGCTTCATGGAGATTACCTCCGACCTCCGAAGATGGACCTCAAAAGAAGAATCTCGAGCCTACAACGGTCAACTCTTTTCAAAAGGCGACGGTGGTTAAAAATGCAAATCTCGGTGCTCGCTTCAACCGACATGCTCTGGCTTGCTGACAAATAAAGCAGCACTCACCACTTCCTACCGGATGCATGGATACTTCGTTCCTATGATTCAGTCAAACCCAACTGAATCTAACCCCGGAACATCACCGAGATTCAGTCGAATCACGAAGAAACAGTCACGTCTACTAAAACCTTTTGAAAAGACCGACGCTACATGATTCCCTCTCCTCACAAATTATTCGGACCAACCCCCATAGGTACAGGTGCTAATTTTATTAACTCCCGGGTAGAAGTCGCCGCAATAGGTCCAACGGCGCGTGCACAACCGAGCCTTACCCACTCGTCTGTCTCACAAAAGACAGGTGTTTCAGAAATCACGGGGAACCACGTCTACTATCACCGCTTCACTCGGAAGTGGGAGATATTGAATTATGTGGTACTCAGCCCCACCACCACACTTCCTTGCGCACTCGAGTCTAGTGTGTCCTCACTTTCCATATATTTTTATATTTTCTAGGACACATACACTTTTAAACACCTGATCTTTGTGATCAAGTTAGAACTTTCGTAGACATTTCTTGCTTCGACATGATTTGAGGATTGGAAGGAAGTCCTGCCGTTGCAACATCAAAGCAACAACGGTTTCAGGCCATCGTCTACGAGCATAGCTCCTAGATCGATGTTAACGGGAAGTCTTCGTGACCCCGGTTTCTTACACGACGGATTGCCTTTTTGGCTCCGTCTGGTTATTACCATCACCGACCTGTCGTTTGTGTCCTCCTAATCTTCCTACACAAGCATGCCGATCTCATTAACACGAATCGCCATGAGGGGGAGAAGGGGACACGCATAAACAAACAGGTCGGACCACCCACCAATCTCCGCCGCGCTCACCACTCTGAAGTCGGGCTCCCCTGCACTTGAATGGAACATTCCAAAGGAGCCTAACACCCCACGCGTACCTTCTTCCGGAGCCAGACATGCTTCCTCGAGGCCGAACCAGACAACTTCCTTCGAAGAAGACGAATCCGACGCCGAGAAGAAGAAGATTGGAGAAGACTTGACGACTGCCTTAGTGGCTACGTCAGGTTATTACCTAACCTGAGTTCCTACCAACGCCATCCTCATGTCCCGACGACGTGATCTTCTTGCCAAAGATAATGCCTCATTTTGACCCATCGCATGGCGATCTCCCCAACTCGATCTTCATGAGGAGGAGTAGTACTAAAGCAAAATGGGAGCAACACCACGACGAAAGTGCAAGATAGATCAGAAACGCTAAATCCTCAAGCATCGTCAAAGAATCAAGCGAACACCATGGACTACAAAGATCGAAGTTGCTGCCTCGTGTGCGTTTCTCCAAATTTTAAAGAGAACTTCCCAATCACAACATAAGGTTGACCAAAAGTAGGGGGATTTGCGCTATTATCGAAAGGAGTGATCGAACACAAAAAGAAGAAATCCGGCAAGCGACTTCAAATCCCTTCCGGCATTTACGAGTCGAGCTTACAAAGAAGATTAAGAAGACGTGGTGTCGAGAAGCGAAGATCAAGACACGGTGAGCTTGAAGATCTCCAAAAGAAGAGGTCAAAAGACAAGACAAGGAGGAAATTCATTTAGGACTCAGGCAAATGCACTAAGCCCCACAAAGATAATCCATGCCGAATTGAAGATTGAACACAAAGGGGGAGATTGTTAGGAATATTTTATTGTGTTCAATTAATTATAATTATCTTTGTTGTGTATTTATAAAGACTCTCTTTATAAGAGGCTTAGTGTAATTGGGCTTTATAAGGGGGCCCAAGTATTATATACCAACTTGTGGTATAAATACTAAAACCCTAACACATAATAAAGTGTGTATTGTGTGAAACTCTAACTAGAGAGAGAAAGTGAGCCCCCAACCTCTCAAGAACACAACACCCCACGCCAAGCTTCGATTCTTCCCATCCAAGTCGTGGTAAACTCGTTTTAATAATGTTTAGTCGGATATTTTAGGCCTTACAGGTATGCTTATTTAATTTAAAGAAGGTGCTTCAGCGATGCGAGGAAACAAACCTTGTACTAAATTGGGAGAAATGTCATTTTATGGTAAGAGAAGGTATTGTTTTAGGTCATAAAATATCGTCGAAGGGTATCGAGGTAGATAACGCTAAGATAGAGACCATTGAGCGATTGCCTCCACCCTCGTCGGTGAAAGCAATTAGAAGTTTCCTAGGACATGCGGATTTTTATCGTAGATTTATTAAGGATTTTTCAAAAATTGCTAGACCGTTAACTCGCTTGCTTGAGAAAGACATGCCTTACGAGTTTACACCCGAATGCATGAATGCCTTTACCATACTTAAGGATAAGCTAATTAATGCTCCTGTTATGGTGGCCCCCGATTGGAGGCTACCTTTCGAACTAATGTGCGATGCGAGTGATTTTGCAGTAGATGCAGTTCTGGGGCAGCGACGGGAAAAATATTTCCAACCGATACACTATGCGAGCAAGACTCTCAACGAGGTGCAAGCGAATTACACCACTACGGAGAAGGAGTTGCTCGCAGTCGTGTTTGTCGTCGACAAATTCCGTTCTTACCTTATCCTCTCGAAGGTCATCATTTATACGGATCATTCGGCCCTCAAACACCTCTTCACAAAACCGGATGCAAAGCCGAGGCTCATCCGATGGATTCTGCTACTCCAAGAATTGCGCAGCCGATCACTTGTCGAGGCTTGAAGAAGCAACCCACGAGGTAACCAACAAGGGAGCCATCCGAGACCATTTTCCCGACGAGCATCTATATGCTATACGTGAGGGACTCGATGAAACCCCGTGGTATGCCGATTTTGCAAATTATCTTGTGGCTAGGATCATGCCAAAAGGATACACAAGTCACCAGAGGAAGAAATTCTTCTCGGACTTGAAGTATTATTTTTGGGATGATCCATACTTGTTTAGGATTTGCGCAGACCAGATAATTCGTCGTTGTGTGTCTTTTCCCGAGACGGTCAAAATATTGGATCATTGTCATACCGGGCCATGCGGAGGACATTACGGAGGTACTAGAACGGCACAAAAGGTATTGGAGTGTGGTTTTTATTGGCCTACAATTTTTAAAGATGCCCAACATTATGCCGAGAAATGTGATAGGTGCCAAAGGACCGGTAATATCTCTAAACGAAATGAGATGCCTCAAAATTTTATTCTTGTATGTGAAATATTCGATGTTTGGGGCATTGATTTTATGGGTCCGTTTCCTACATCTTTCAGAAATCGATATATCCTTGTAGCGGTTGATTACGTGTCAAAATGGGTGGAAGCGCAAGCGCTACCCACTAATGATGCAAGGGTAGTCGTTAAATTTTTGAAAGCATTATTTTCTCGATTTGGCTCACCTCGTTTCAAAATTAGCGATAAAGGTACACATTTCTGTAACACTCAATTTGCAAGGACGCTCGAAAAATATGGCGTTAAACATAGTGTTACCACTGCATACCATCCTCAAGCGAGCGGTCAAGCGGAAGTCGTAAATAGGGAGCTGAAGCGCATACTCGAGAAGACCGTGGAACACCATAGTCGGGATTGGCCGAACAAGCTAAACGATGCTCTATGGGCGTACCGGACATCATACAAGATGCCTATCGGATCCACGCCCTATAGACTTGTTTACGGGAAATCTTGGCATTTACCCGTCGAGCTCGAACATAAGGCATATTGGGCATTGTAACACCCGGGGCCGATGAGGGCGAGGAGTGATCGCCGGTGCCAAAGAGGAGCACGGACAAGGAGCGGCTCCCGACGAGGCTTCTAGGCGGAGGGATACATGAATGAACCGATTCCACATCCGAATGAGAGGGATTCTGAGACTGACAATGTATGGGCGTGTCAAGTCAAAAAAGAATGATATAAGAGAATTGATTGTGCTACTCATATCACCAAGGTGCACCTTCCTTTTCGGGAGCTCATCCATAAGAACTTCAAAGTTAAGCGTGCTTGACTTGAAGTAACACTGGGATGGGTGACCTCCTGGGAAGTAGCTCAGGGTGTGTGCGAGTGAGGACAAAACACGCTGGAAGGCTAGTGGTGATACAGTGGGGCCAGACAATCAATGAAGTGCAGGAGGCCCAACCCCACAGGTCCCGTGAGCGGGCTGTTACAAATGGTATCAGAGCACAACCTCTTCCAGTACGATGTGGTTCGGGGACGAACCAAGCGGAAGCTGGTGGGCATGTAACACCCGGGGCCGATGAAGGCGGGGAGTGATCGCCGGTGCCAAAGAGGAGCACGGACAAGGAGCGGCTCCCGACGAGGCTTCTAGGTAGAGGGATACATGAATGAACCGATTCCACATCCGAATGAGAGGGATTCTGAGACTGGCAATGTATGGGTGTCAAGTCAAAAAAGAATGATATAAGAGAATTGATTGTGCTACTCATATCACCAAGGTGCACCTTCCTTTTCGGGAGCTCATCCATAAGAACTTCAAAGTTAAGCGTGCTTGACTTGAAGTAACACTGGGATGGGTGACCCCCTGGGAAGTAGCTCAGGGTGTGTGCGAGTGAGGACAAAGCACGCTGGAAGGCTAGTGGTGATACAGTGGGGCCAGACAATCAATGAAGTGCAGTTGGCCCAACCCCACAGGTCCCGTGAGCGGGCTGTTACAGGCATTAAAGAAACTAAATTTTGATTTGAATCTCGCAGGCGAAAAGCGAAACTTGCAGGTCAACGAGCTTGACGAATGGCGGCAGATGCCTTATGAGAATACTCGCCTCTACAAGGAGCGTACGAAACTATATCATGATCGAAAAATTATGAGGCGAGAATTCCAAGAACGCGACCAAGTCTTACTGTACAATTCGCGGCTGCGACTATTCCCGGGAAAGCTGAAATCGAGATGGTCTGGCCCATACACGGTGACCCGAGTGTTTCCCTATGGGACAGTCGAGATAACACATCCAGAAAAAGGAACCTTCAAGGTGAACGGGCAGCGTCTCAAGCATTACTATGGCGGTGACATCGAGGCACTGGGAAAGGAAACGATTCACCTCCTCAACACCACCTAGAGCTAAACCATCGAACTATGTCTAGCTAAAAGACATTAAAGAAAGCGCTATTTGGGAGGCAACCCAAGCATATCCTATGTTTTTCCTTTATTTTTCTATTCGCATGTTTAGTTTTTATGTTTCTGTTTTTCGATGATCACAGGGAATCCAAAATCTCAAGTGTGGGGAGGCCCGTACAAAGCATGCACATCGAACTATTCAGGGAAGTTCGCTTATCTAATTTATTTCCTCTTCCTTGTGTTACATATTTGTTACGTTGAGGACAACGTAAATCTCAAGTGTGGGGAGGGGAATTTCTGCGAAATTGATGCGAACATGTTATTTATGTGCACAACTTGATTTTTGGTATAAATTTTTTTCGAAAATTTGGCACGAATTTTTTTTTCAGAAATCATGTTTCTTATCGATCAAAGGATGATTGCATGTTAGAAATTGTGTGAGTAATTAGGAAACATATGCGTAGTCGACTCCTTTCTTGCATAATGAACTTAGCAATACTTGAGAGATTCGTACACATAACCCTTTTTTTTGTGAGATTTTTTTAGCCTACGATCTTTTTGCTCATTTCTTTGGTTGTGTGAATCATGCTTAATTTATTTCTCTTCAGAACTTGCTTGTGTATTACGTTTTGAAACTACTTAAGTGAGATTGTGTGAAAATGAGGAAGGCGTTAGGAATTCAGTCCATAGCCAAAGTTTCCGACCACGCCTGATCACCGTAGTTAGCCACTTTGAGCCTGAGCCTTTCATTTGTGAAAACCAGATTATAATTGCCAACCCGATTAAGCCTTCAGAAATAAACCCATTGGAGCGATAGTAGAAGTGGAGGTTGTATGCCGGACTCAAGGAGTGCAGCCCGTGCTAAATTTCCGATGTACACCAAAGCTGAGCGTCGAAAAAAAAAAAGAAGAAAAAAAAATTAATAATAATATTTAACTAAGAACCCTTCCTCCGATAATATTTCACTCTCAAAAGCGTATTATCTATTTCCTAGATAGAGAAGTTGAAAGAAGAAGGGCTTGGTAAATAATGACGAGTGCAAAAGAAAGGAAGTGGTGGACAAGAACGACGAATTTTGGCGCATTCGAGACGATGGCATGATTCCGATTCGACTACAGCTCATATCCTTTTCACACTTATTCCTTGTATATCTTACATATCTCAGCCATATTATAACCCGGTAAAGACCTTCCGATTCACGCTTGATTACTGAAAGTGGTAGATTTACGAATTGCTTGCAAGCTTATTGTAGAGACTAGATTAATGCATGACCGAGCGATTTCACCGACAAATTACCCTAAACACTTAGTGATTTGAGTGAATCCTTGCGAGGTACGGATTTTGGCAGGTATTGCTAAGGAAATCATGTAGTTAGTTGTTGATTTCGAATATGCTTTCCGACTTTACTTGCACGTTCTTGATTGATACGTTGCATGATTTAATCCTTTTTATATGCCACTTCTTTGCTTGAGGACAAGCAAACGCTTAAGTGTGGGGAGATTTGATAAACGTATCTTCTTATGTTTATATTTGTTAAATTTAAGTCGTTTGCATGATAAGTGAAGACGTTTCGATAATTTTAGCACTTAAATATGATTTCACAGCAAAATCACACTTATACAGGCATTTTTGCGGCAGTTTCGTTTTCTTCACTGAGTAGGGGGTAAACAATGTCCGATTGACCTGAAATTTTAACTCAAGATAGAAGACTAGTTGATATTGATTCTGACCGAAGGGATTTCAAATCCGAGCTCTATATTAGGAGATATGAATTTTGTTACACACTGCTACTTTGCTGGACAGACACGCTAGCATCCCAAAGTCGTGTTTCAGGTCAAAGCTCAAGTAAATGACGTGGAACTATAAAGATAAGCTGTAGCTAACGCTTAATACTTGTTGGATCTCATTTTTGTCCTTGGAAATCCATCTCAAGATCACTGCCTCATTTTTCAAAGATATTAATTACAAGAAACAAGGAAATTCCCATTTTGGCTGCTCAACATCTCAAGCATGGGATTTAGGCAGCTCCTGGGTACTTGCGTTGAAAAAGGAGGAGAAGAAAATAAGAAGATCTTATCTTGTTGCAGGGCTCAAGAAAGTTGTTGGAGGAAGGAGATGAGAGGTCTATATAAAGAGCAATCCAAGACGAGAAAGAGGGGGGGGGGGGGGGGGGGGAGGAACGTGCGAAGGTACAAGCCAAATTTATTCACTCATACATACATACACGTTACCTCCTTAAGACCCAAGAACACCTCTCCACACATATTTAGTTCGCTCACCACGCGTTCGATAAAAGTACTCAGCGAAGAACGGGGATTAACTTCGAAGCCGAATTCAGGGAAGCATTTATGATATCTTCGATGTTAATTATGTTCTTTGTTGTGATCATGATGAGTATCTAAATCGTTTGTATTTGAGATGAGATGAACCCTAGCGAGATCGATCGTATGTTAAGTGTATTTAATGTTTTGCTATTGTTATGACTAGTTTATGAAGCATATGATTTTGGTTATGTCTATGTGACATAAAATTGCCTAGTTAACTTGATCATGTCTATGTGGTTAAGCTGATTTAGTCCGGCAAATTGTACGCTACGCTCGAGAGAGGGGCGGACGATTAAACCACTCGTAAACGAGCGGAATAAACTCATCGCTAGAGATAGGTTGAACTACTCCGCCGGATTAGAGTCAAATCTAATAGCGGGATTCACCGTACTTTAATGCAGTCTTCGGTTAAGTAGTTAGGGAAGCTTGCCCACCTAGTTAATTCGTAGATTAGTTGTTTACGAGTCTTGTGTGATAAGGCGCAGTTTCGTCAGTCATATAAATTCGTACGCATGTTGTAGGAATCCCCACGGTCTAATAGTTAGCTAAATATTATTATACTTGTCACTCGTTCGATCGAGCTAGGGGGATTCGAAGTCTCAAATACGTTCGCTTTCATAAGGTCGTCTCGTTTTTATATTTTTATCAAACTTCTTATTTCAAGTGTTTATTGTTCTTTTTAATTTTCAAACAAAACAATTTTCTACTAGAATATTTAAACGTAAGTTTTTCTGATTACATAGTTCCTTTGGGTTCGATACTCGAATTCTTGCCAATTCTATACTATTTTCGATAGGTACACTTGCCTGTTGAGCGTAGGATAGTTTGTCGTTATTCGTTTTAATTTATTACTCGATCAGCTCGATCATTCTCCCTCATTATTCAACGATCAATGACAACCAATCCAGAGATCCCACCTCGAGATGAAGCCGAGAAATTCACTCCACCAAAATTGAAGTATCTCGTGAAAAAGAAGGCGGAGCCGAAATGGGAGAAATGCCCTATGATGATCCCGCTCCATCTTCTACAAAATGCCGATCCAGATGCCGTCAAGACTACTGCGACCAGTACCGCCACACCAACCCCATGGTTCGGGAAGACCCCCCGAACCTAGCCAAGGGGCTCAGCCGAGTGAAAGTGAGGGTCCTGAGAGTGAGCCGGTCGCACCACCACCGTCTCCGTCCCCGTCAACTCAACCACAAACACAAGACAGTGGTGACGGAGACTCGGACGACGACACTGACACACTGGACAGATTTGGGCACCGCCGAGAAATACGCGCAAAAAGCCTACAAGATCTTCAAGTCTCGGCACCCATTTCTGCATCGGCCGTCTCCCAACAACCAGAACAAATCCAGACCATAACCACCATAGGAACAGGGACTGATACGCTCAGTCCCCGAGTAGAAGCCGCCGCATCAGGTCCAACGGCGCATGCACCTACCCCACCCAGCCACTCATCTGTCTCCCAACAGACAGATGTTTCACACACTCACCGGGATCCTCGTCCACCATCTCCACCTCGCCAGGAGGCTGGGTATGTTGAAATAAGTGGTCCACCGCCCCATACCACGACCTTCATTCAAAGCACATCGAGTCTAGGTCCTAGAATGCCCATATTTTTTCCACCTTTTACTAGGACACATACACATCTTTCTGACAGCTCTCTGAAGCTGTCCACAACGGCCGTCGATGCCTCCATTGCTGAGGTTCTTTGAAAACTGGCCGGAAGACCCGATGAAGGAACCTCCTCCCTTCCTTCCTCGTCGGGCCATCAGGCCACCCCCACCACAGGCCTGATGACAACAGGAAGCCTAACTGGCCCTGGTACTTCGGTACGTCTAAGTGACGTACCCTTAACGACCGCAACTTCGTCATTTCTTGACGAGTTGCTTGCAACGGTCGGAAGTCCCAAACGCGTCGAAGTACCCCCCACTTCGGCAAGTGCGGGCCACAGTGACTCAGTCATTGTGTCAACGGAGCGACTTAGTGGCCCCGGTGGTGATTTCCCGTTCGTAACCAAGGCCAAGCTGAACTCGCTCCTGGAGTCGTTCACCAAAGCACTCAAAGAAGACATCTTGGCGACCGTTCGTGACACCTACGGGCTCAACGAACGTGACAAAGGGAAGGCCCCCGCCACAGCTGGCCCGTCCTCATCATCCCAACGCACACATCCGCAATATACCATACCACCACCACCACCACCATTCTCACCACCACCACAAGGCCCCTCCTATAATATCCCTCTCCCCTCTCCCAACACACTAGCTCGTATGATCGACCCCGACACCTACTACCTCAAGCGGCTCATGACGGCAGATCACCTCACGCCCGATCAACAGTCTATCCTATACTTTCTCTGCCGTCTGTCCGCTCCCCAAGGACCTCCACCACCCGAAACGTGCCGAGACCCTGAACCCTCTTCAAAGAGGCGACATGACGATCCTGACGAAGGCGATCGTCATGAGGGGGAGAAAAGACAGCGAACCTCGGCAACAACAACAACGAGGGGAAGAGGTAGAGGAAGCCAAGCCCACACAACCCGAACCCCAATCAGCAAACAATACCAATCCAAAACCTAAAAGAAGAAACAAGCCTCAGACGATAAAATCCCCAGCTTGGAAGATGCGTATAAGGATGATTCAACAACTGATCCCCATCAAGTGCTCGATGAATATGTCATGACAGAACCATGGTCAAAGAAGGACGACTTTGAAGCAGAAGTCGTGGCAAGAATTACTAAATACAGAGAAGTATTCAAGAGAGCCATGACCAACATCTACTCCTTCGATCCAATCGAGCTTGAAGAGAGCGAACATCTCGAGAAGCTGTTAGAAAATAATATGGACTACGGGATCTACAGAGCACCCGAAGTTCAAGTCCCAAGAAGCATATCAAGAATGGAGACAGAATGGGACAATGTGAGACTAACAGCACCGTTTCTCGAAGAAACATCCAAGCGCATCTAGAGGACACCTGACAAAATCAAGAAGCTGGATAAACTCAACCTGAGGGGGCTATCATATCTCAAAGCAGGGACGCAACGGGCTATCTATGGATCCTCGCTGATCGAGGAAGCATGCCGACAAGGACGGCCAAAGAACAGAGTGCCCACTTCCAGTCATAGTCGCCTTTGATCAACATCATACAGATGAACGACAACAACGTGGGAAGAACACACTACCCAGAGTTCAAGGTGATGTGGAATGACGGCTCTATCTCAACCATCACCGAGGCCAATCTACAATTTCTGAAAAGATCCGACGTCAACCAAATGTACTACCTCTGCTGGAATTTTGGAGCTACAAAGCACGAGTATAGGCAAGGGTACTACGCGATCAAGGGGTTCATGCTCAGAGATGTCAAATTTCATGTTGCCCAAGATCTTCAGATGGCGTTGGAAAACGGAATGAAGAAGGTCAACCTCACACGACCAACAAGCGGTGACTACAATCTGGATAAATGCGTTGAAGCTGAAGTATTTCAGAATCTGAAATTAGCCATCGTCTATCTCAACCCCAAGAAAGATAATAGAGTTCTGTTGGTGTCAGAAATTCCAAAGTTCAGTTATGGAACGTTGAAGCTGATCAAAGAAAGAGTAGAATTTTGGATCAACGAATATCACAAACCCAGATCGCCAACAGAGAAAGAGATCAAGTATATTAACCTCCTAGATGATATCAAAGAAGCCATTGATGAGAGGATCCAGATCCGCAATGATCTCAGACATTTTGAAGTCAACTTGGGGTTGAGGAAGTCCTTCTTCAGACGAAAAAGATGATCGAGCTGTGTCGAAGAAGATGAACACTAAGGGGGAGAATGTTAGGATCATTTTCTAGTATTCATCATATAATTTGTATTGATGTTTTTCTTATTGGGTCATTAGCTTAATGAGTTTGCTAGTTGGGGGCACTCTTGTAATTATACCAAAGTGTGTTTGGTATAAATAGTGGGCTAGGGCTTATTTTTATGTAACACTTCTCATTTCAATGAAAAAGTCTATTTTGAGCTAAACCTAGAAAAGTGTGAACTGTCTCTACACAAAACTGCCGCCACCTTCACATGAAAAACACGCACATACACACACTCGAAGGTGTGCACTATTCCATTGATTTGAGAGTTCTAACTTGTGTTAGGGACCTACATTATGCAATACCCCCATGTGGTTATACAAGCTAGATTAGCTTGTATAGGTCATACACTTTCATAGATTCCAAGCTACTTTGTATACACACCTTGACTAATAGAAAGAGTTTAGCTTGAAGAACACTCCAAGTGATAAAAGAGAATTCCTTCAACCCTAATTTCTTAATCATCAAAGGTAATTCTATCTAATTGAGTGTTAGATCTTGCATAGTTTGGTAAAAACGTACCTAACATTCCTCTTATCATTCACGGCCGTGACACCTTCTGCACGTGGCCGTGAATGATTCCTGCAAGCTCACAATCCTTCATCTCCTGCATTCACGGCCATGAACCCTTCTACACGTGGCCATGAATGATTCCTGCAAGACATCAACTCTTCTGCCTTGTATGTTAACAGCCATGACACCTTCTGCACGTGGCCGTGACTTGGTATGCACGTGACCATGAACAATTTATGCGAGGACTTGTACACTTCAATCTTCATTCACGGCCGTGACACCTATTGCTTGGGGCCGTGAATGTTCTTTTTTCGGTTGTTTTTCACCTTAATACCCTTCAAACATAAAAATAACATAAAGTAGTGATATTCAAGGGTATTTTAAGCACAAAATGATCTAAAACTATGGATTTAGAGGCAAAAAATACATGTAAAATCCTAACTTATCACGAATCTAATACTAACATGCATACTACCTTGTTAGCCATGTTACGGATCAAATCTAACATGCTTCTTAGTCATGAAAAATACTTAACACGTTGTCACATAAAGCATGCAAACGACAATTATTTAATAAGATCCGAACTGAACAATTTTTTAGCTTCTATTGGGCCGAAGCCAAACTGAAGTCCGTTTGGGTTTCATGCAAATCGAGGTCACAAGCAAGATGGCTATCGCCGGAATTTCCAAGCCAAAGATGGGGTTCACCGTTGCCTCCGGCGGACCAGCTTGGCCGTGCGCACCAGGCCAAGTGTGCGGTCCGGGTCAGTCTTCGCGCATGCGCTGGGCATTGAGTGCGGAAAGTTGGACGCGTGCTGCGTTTGAGCGTCTGGGATAGTCCTGCGCGTGCAAGGGGCTTCCCTTTGTGCTGCCCTGCCTTTGCCGCCCGCGTTGCGGCACGCGGCTTGCAGAACCATCTGCACGGTGCCGAGCAAACCTCGCCACCCTCGCACACACCGGGCAAGCCTGCCTCGTGATGGGACGGCGCATTCTCCGCCATGCACCGCCGTCGAGACCAAGGTCAGACCGCGGCCTTCTAAGGCTGCAACTATGGGTAGTTGGACCAGCCATGTTGTGGCCAAGCCACGCACGCATTAAGTTGCCTCCCACCAAACCTCTAGTCGATCCGATCTTTTTCATGCCACATTCGTGATTCGAGCCTACGCTCTGATACCACTATTGAGGATTGTCACCGGTGGATTCCCGGAATCCATATTCCCTAGGAACTTTCGCATTCTAAATTTTTCTGGCACTCCCAAATCCCCAAGATCGCTCGGATGCACATAGAACAAAGTCAACATTGAAGCAACCTTAAACCTCAAAATTAACGGATCCAGCCTTTATACCTCAAAGCGCGCTAAGGACGGATATTGGATGGCATTCGATGATTGCTATAGGAACCACCTTTGCTAGGTGGTAGTGCGTGTGTGCGGGTTGGTGTTGGCAAGACAATCACGCAACCTCGTGTTGTCTCCGACGCGAGATCTTCCTTAGATGGCTAGAGAAGATTACGACCGACGAGAGATCGCTCCAAGCTGGAGCTGTGTTTTTCGAAATTGTCTCCAAGAAAAATCGCATGTTGTTGCTGAAACCCTAGTCCTAGTGTGTATGTAAATTTCGACCACCCCTATTTTTAGATAGGTGGGTGAGATTTTTCTTTCTTTTGAATTAAATTTTTTGACTTATTAAATCTTTCCAATTTCAAAAACCAACTCTTCCCTTAATCTTTGATTTTCGAGAATCCCTATAATATCTAATATTAATTTTCAAAAATACATTTTATATCTAATATAATAATTTCAAAATATATCTAATATTTATATTTTCTCGAAATATATTCAGTAAATTCCCAATTTACCCTTGATAATAAGTCATGATAAAATTTACTAATTTTACCTTGCAATATTTAGACTTATTATATAATAATAGAATACATATTCTTCTACTCAAAAATATAAATTTTGCTCAAGCCCCAAATTAATTTATTATTCTCGGTTCAAACCGAAATGGATCTCTAAGTCTAAGCTCTCTTTTAATTGACGCTACCTTGGTAATCCTTTTTAAGCCTGACAATCTTGGTTCGTCTCAATTGGAAATTGGAGGAATCAAAGGGTCTGGTAAGCGCCGAGCCAATCTTGTGGTATCAAGTCGATCCCGAGTTGAGTATGAATTTTAGATCTAATCTTTAAATTCACGAACCGAGTATCTACGTATAAATCATTCACTAATGTCTCGATTGAGTGAGTGTCATGCCACATCAAACTCACTGAACTCGACTTTGTTAATTCTTAACAAGTGAAATTACCAACTACCCTCCACGTCCCACTTGAGTTACTTTAATCCTCCGACCAAAGAGTTTGTAATTTTTCGTCTCCAAAATTCTCATAAGACATGTAACTCGATTTACTCGAGGCCCTGAATACCGCTCAGCGGTTCAAGCTCATAATCGCACTTCGTTGTCAAGATAGTATTTCGTCGTCGACCCTGCACTTGGCAAATTAGGCCTAGCAAACTAGTTACAAGTCAAGTCCCTAAGGCAAACTGTTTATTGACCCCTTTGGTCTAAGGGTCACGCAACATACTATAGTTAGTCGATCGATCAATTGACTTTTCAAGCATGCAATCGACCAAGACTACGAGTCAGAGTCCAAATACACATAATCCCCTGTTTAACATTTATCAATGTCATGAGCTCCCACTTTCCAAGTGAATGACTGACACAATCACTCAAAACACGTCAACATATCAAGTCCTACTTATCAATCTGGTCACCCTACCAGAGATTTAGACTTGTGGACTAAGTAAATACTAGAGGATAATAGTTCATCGGTGTCCCCTCTCAACCTAGTAAAATCAATTGGTAAACTCAATTGTGTTTGGGTTTTTTTATTTATCTTTCTTATTGAATGCCTAAATAAGTGAAGGGCGTTCGTACTCAATAGACATATGATCGTTAGAGATATGCCTTGAAATGCCATGTGATGATTAGAATTAGTGTAGGAATACAGTTGATGTATGGAATATTCGTATCCTATTGAGGGACTGTTGTGAGTTTACAAATTGCAATTTTACTTGGCATCTGGTAATGCGATAAACGAACAAAACCCGTGTGCGGAGAGCTATGTCTTTGATTCTCATGGAATGAGAGAGGTCCGGCACTAAAGACTGTAACTCTCATGCATAGAAAACATTCATAAGTCTCATGACTATAGTTGGGGGCGAGAAGTTTGATCACGACTTCTCGTTGAAAAATCCAAGGTGGTTGTGCAAACTGCTAACTTGGGAATGGAAGTTTGTGACAGTAATACACTCAAATTGGGGATCGATGTATTTGAACATGAATCACAATCATTTGATCACATGACTTGTTACTTTAGGGGTGTCGATGATCGAACAACTGGTTATATTAGTATGCATGAACCTTAAACCCAAAGGGATCACTAACGGAGTTTTCTTAAAAGTCTTGGTTTGTCACTAGTTTAGCTAGGCCTTCATCGTTCCAATAAGGATGTGAGTTGGCGCCGGCGTGCAGCCTTGATGAGGAGGGCGGGATATTTTGAAGTCTCTGACTAGAGCATCTAAACCGACTCGTGAGACACAGAGTTTGGTTTTTATTGGAGTCGAGTTAGTGAGCATGACAATGACTATGACTCTCACTCGATCGGAGTATACGTGAAGGGTTTATACGCATTGACCACAACCTATAGTCGGTTATTAGAAGTGATGAGATCACGTCGTTCTCAGACAAGATCAGTCTGGTATCGTGTGATTTTCTAGACGCTACATGGACCCATGGATTCCTAGATGGTCGGGCTTAAAAGGATCATTATAAGTGTATCGATGAGCAGTGAGTCATAGCGGATCGGGCCAAGGGTCCAAGCCGGTCGAGAATGATTCTAAGTGTTGGGCATTCGTAATGGACTAGACTGTCTTTGACTTTGATTAACTCTAGGTCCATGGTTAAGGTAAGGGGCTAAGTTTGTCTAATGACCAATATGCCCTCACGACATATGGGGCAAGGCCATGTGTCTTGGTGAGAACTTTACAGAAGGGCCTTGTGTGCTTGTGACAAGGTGTCACAGAGCAAGCTTCTAGAAGGTCTAGAACCAAGGGATGCGGCACCCTAAGCATATCCTACATGACATCCCTCCATCTCATAAAAATAGGGAGTGTCCCTCCCATTCTCATGTGCACTCTCTAAACATGGGGTTGACCAAAATTAACCCTAGCCATCCAAGTTCGATGCGATACGTCTTTGAAGTCGGCATGACTATCTAGCCACGACTGAAAGGATTTGCGAGAGATTCGGTCCAGTGACCCGCCGAGAGACAAAGCTAGCGATGCGTTACAATGGTAAAGCGGTGGAAACCCTAGCTTTAGTTAGACTCTTTAGCATGAGGTTTCGAGTTGTTTTTGTATACCGATATAATGCCTCGGGACCGATTTGGCCTAAGAGACGCCCTCGGATCTTCTGCACGCATGAATATTATTTCTCGGGGTTTCTTGGTATCAATACTCCGTAGAACTGTGTATGTAATTGAATGAATATATTTTTTCAAATCATTAAAAGAAATTATACAGTAATGTCAAAAACAAAGTTAGCTGAATGAAAAAAATAAATATAAAACCAAAAAATATTAATTATACATATATAAAAGTTCGATAGGTACTCTGATGTGATGATACGTCAGCAACTCAAAGTCTCCCCTCTATGATACACGTAGACAATGATGTGATGATACGTCAGCAACTCAAAGTCTCCCCTCTATGATACACGTAGACAAAGTTAGGGAAGTCTCTCATTTTTTGGCTAGACGTTAGTTTATGTTAGAAGATGAAAAGCTATTGTGATCATTGTATGTATCATTTATTATATTCGAAAGAAACTATTATGATGTCATGTTCTATGCGTTGTATTTAGCATTTTATGTAATTAACATATTAATTACTATAATTAGACTTGATAGATGAAGATCAAATGACAGAAAACGAAGAGCCACGTTCAATTGTTACTAGGAAGAGTTTTGCCATTTATCAAACATCTGTCAAAAATGAATATTAATGAGACAATAACGCATGATGGGTAATTGCAACGATCAAAATTTGTACCCAAGACGGTCAACAGCCGCAGTCCGCTAAAGGAAGCAGATGTTTTTCAAGTTGATGAGGAACCTCAATTTTAATGGTGAAATGATATCCGAGCCTTACAATCCTTTGGCCTAAGGTTTCTGATAAGGCAAAGGACCTGGTCATGAAGATGCTCAATCCCGACCCCAAACAGTACCTTACGGCTCAACAAGTTCTCGGTACATTGTATTTTCCTCTTCAGAATCACATAAACCAATTTGTTTATTATTATTATTATTATTATTATTATTATTCTTATTATTATTATTATTATTATTATTATTATTATTATTATTTATTGCAAACACCTTTCTAAGCTTAATACTGGTCTTGCATATCATCCTTGGTTGCACAATGCAAAGAATGCTCCAAATGTTCCTCGGTAAAATCGTGAGAGCAAGGCTGAAGCAGTTCTCAGTTATGAACAACCTTAAGAAAAAAACTTAAAAGGGTTCTTGCTGACCACTTATCAGTCGAAGAAGTTGGTCGCCTGAAGGAGGGATGTTGATCGATGAATACATCTAACAAAGTAAAGATTGATATAAACGAGCTGAGAGTTGGACTGCACGAGCTCGGGCATCAACTCTCTGAGACCAATCTTCAAGCTCTTATGGGTGCAGTGAGAATCGTTCGATGTAAACCAGCAACTCGATCAAACATTTGACGTAAGGGATAAAATCCAAAATAGTCCCCAATGTTTACCACGTGGATCAATTTAGTTTCTCCTGTTTCCACTGAACCAATTTACTCCCCGATGTTGGACCAGTTTGGTTCTTCCGTCACGATAAACGTCAATTTTAACGAAAATCTCACACATGCCTCAAAATAAATCATGTGTGGATCGATAAAATTGAAATGGTCACTGAAATTAGGGCACAAAAGTTCTCCTCCAAAATTCGAACACGAGTTCTAGATCGTCTACTTCGTCGAGCTTCATTTACAGTTAAAAAGAAAACAGTACGAACCCCCAAATCCTACAAATATTCCAAAATTCGATCCAAACATTATTTAGTGCAGGACGCGTGCGAGATTCCCGCTAAAATTGACGTTAATCATGACGGAAGGACTAAATTGGTCCAAAATCGACAATATCGAAAACTAAATTGGTTCGGGCGAAACATCGGGAACTAAATTGATACACAAGGTAAACATCGGGGAATAATTTGAATTTTTTTCCCTTTGACGTAATAATCTGACAAGTTATTCTTTGTATAATGTGATGTCAATAAGAATGACTATCTCGATATTGGAAAATTTATTGCTCGGCAGCTTCCCTGACGTTGTGATTAGCCTATTGGGCTAATTCTACATGACCTTATTGGGCTTGACATTGCAATTAGCTTCCATGATCATAGCTTTCATCTGGGATTTGATCCTTGGTGGAAGATACTTTCCCTTCAAGTTTGGTTGCCAATACAAAGCATACATTTCCTCGCATGAATCTAATAGCTTTTGTTTACCTCTTTCTTTGTTATGTTTTATTCTCTAATATTCAAATATAGTTGTTATTTTACCATTAACTATCGTAGCATTGCTAATAATATTTATTTTATAAGATTGAGTTGATGCCCAGATGATCTTGGTGAGAATGTTTCCTATCGCAATTTTATACGACATCGATGGTAAGGCTGTTAATAATGTGTGTGCTGTAAGATTGCATATACGACTGCGTGGTAAGACCGATAATAATATTGTCATCTATTATGTTAGAGGTCATTTGGTAGTATGAAATTAGGAAAAAAATTATTGCTGCTTAACCGTTGCATTTGCATTCAAACATATAGTCAATTATGTTTCATTGTTGCAGTCGTTCGTGCAGTCTTGTAGTCGTGCACTCTCGAAGTCCTAAGGTCTTATAAGTTATTCTTACAGTTTTACAAGTTGTTCGTACAATCCTGCAGTCTGACAGTCATACATTCGCACAGAATTGCTCTTGTAGTCTGTTGGTAGCCTTTTCTATCCTAACAAACTAACTTAGGGACGATTTAAACCACGTTTGAGATGGGAAGAATTAGTGTACGTGGGG
The DNA here is from genome assembly GCA_028392965.1 of Lindernia subracemosa. NCBI lineage: Eukaryota > Viridiplantae > Streptophyta > Magnoliopsida > Lamiales > Linderniaceae > Vandellia > Vandellia subracemosa. The sequence continues at coordinate 1,288,796 of JAQPCC010000044.1, forward strand.
TGTGTGTGTTCTTGAGAGTGTTGGGTGGCTCTCTCTCTCTCTCTAGACTATTTTCACAAAAAACACACTTTATTATGTGTTAGGGTTTTGGTATTTATACCACAAGTTGGTATATAATACTTGGGCCCCTAACAAAGCTCAATTACACTAAGCCTCTTATAAAGAGAATCTTTATAAATACACAACAAAGATAATTATAATTAATTGAACACAATAAAATATTCCTAACAATCTCCCCATTTGTGTTCAATCTTCAATTCGGTATGGATTATCTTTGTGGGGCTTAGTGCATTTGCCTGAGTCCTAAAGGAATTTCCTCCTTGTCTTGTCTTTTGACCTCTTCTTTTGGAGATCTTCAAGCTCACCGTGTCCTGATCTTTGCTTCTCGGCACCATATCTTCTTAATTTTCTTTTGAAGCTCAACTCGTAAATGCCGGAAGGTGTTTGAAGTTGCTTGCCGGATCTCTTCTTTTTGTGTTCGATCTCTCCTTTCGATGGGAGCGCAACTCCCCCTACTTTTGGTCAACCTTATGTTGGAATTGGGAAGTTCTCTTTGAAATTTGGAGAGGCGCACACGAGGCAGCAAGTTCGATCTTTGAAGGTCGGCGGTGTTTGCTTGATTTTACGACGCTTGATGATTTGGCATGTTGATCACGTCGTCGGGACAAGGAAATGGTGTTGGTAGGCACAGTAGGAGCTCAGGTTTGGTAAAAACCCGACGGAGCCACAAAGGCAATCCGTCGTATAAGAAACCGGGGTCACGAAGACTTCCCGTTAACATCTTGAGTCCTAGCAATCTCCCCCTACAAGGGCTATCTCCCCTTCTTGCGGAGGCTTTGAATGCTCTTCGGCTAGGACTCTCTTGACTTGACGCTATATTCTGTAGACCGGATGTAGATAGTGATCCACGCCTTGAAATTCGACTTTGATGATGTCGCGGATCTTGGACTTTGTTTGCATCTTATCCTAGTCTTTCTCCGTAGTTTTAAGCCGTCAAGTCTCTTTTAATCTTCTTCTTCTCGGCGCCGGATTCGTCTTCTTCGAAGGAAGTTATCTGGTTCGGCCTCGAGGAAGCTTGTCTGGCTCCGGAAGAAGATACACGTGGGGTGTTGTAAAATGTGCCAAGGCTCCTTTTGAATGTTCCTTTCAAGTGCAGGAGAGCCCGACTTCAGAGTGGTACGCTCGGCGGAAATTGGTGGATGGTCCGACCTGTTTGTTTATGCGTGTCTCCTTCTCCCCCTCATGGCGATTCATGTTAATGAGATCGGCATGCTTATATAGAAAGATTAGAAAGACACAAACGCCAGGTCGGTGATGATAATAACCAGACGGAGCCACTAAGGCAATCCGTCGACACGACTTCAGAGACAAACTCCGAGGCGTGGCCTGTGAGGACAGGGCTTGAAGAACCGGGGCCACATAGGCGTCCCGTTTACATCGTTCTAGAGACTAGCTCGAGACGATGGCCTGATTCCGTTGTTGTATTGATGTTGCAATGGCAGGACTTCCTTCCAATCCTGGAATCACATCTACAGGAGATGTGTCTATGGAAGTTCTAATCTGGTCATGAAGTCCAGATTAGAAAAGGTGTATGTGTCCTAGAAAATTATAAAACATTTAGATAGTGAGGACATCTAGACTCGATGTCTTCAAGAAAGTTCAGTGGTGTGGGGCTGACTACCACTTAGTTCAATATCTCCCGCTTCCAAGTGAAGCGGTAATAGCTTACATGGCTCCCCGTGATTTAATGAAACATCGGTCTATTGGGAGATCGATGAGTGGATAAGGCTCGGTTGTGCATGCGCCATTGGACCAAATGAGGCGACTTCTACTCGGGAGCTGATAAAAATCAGCACCTGCACCTATTTGGAATGGTCCGAATGTTGTGTGAGGTAAGGTGATAAATGAATTTTATGCTATATTTTATACTCCGCAAAAGGGCATTACCGGTTGGTTATTTATCTAAATTCCCTCGAATATCATACATTTACATTTATATTTCATTTTCGATAAGTATTGGGAAAAAGAACTACAACCGGGAATATTCGGACTTAAAACAAATTTTGAGGAACCGTCGAGCCAAATATCGGCCCAAAAACCAATTGGGCCCAAGAGTAAAAATCAGCCCAAGCCCAAGTGAATGAAGAAACAAAATGAAAAAAAAAAAAAGAAAGATCCTACAGACATATGGCACACAAAAGAAGAAAAAGAAAAAAAAAAGAAGCGACAAGGCCTCCTCACACGCATGAACGAGATGACGGCTTGGAATTACAACGCACACGGCTCAAGGATGGATCTCGTATCCTACGCATACCCAAGAGCTGAAAAAGGGAGAATAAGGTACATTCTTCATCATCTATAAATGAGGAGCGGTGAGAAGGGATTGAGGGGGAGACGCAAGGGAAAGGGCTGTGAGCATAGCTGTGTGTGTGGGTTGTGACCAAGGGCTGCAAACGAACCAGCGGAGGAGCAGCGTAGCAGCGAGATATAGCGAGCTAGCTGTGGGTGTGTAAGAGGTGACTGTGAACGGATAAAAGCAATTAGAAGTTTCTTAGGACATGCGGGTTTTTATCGTAGATTTATTAATGATTTTTCTAAGATTGCTAGACCTTTAACTCGCTTGCTTGAGAAAGATGTAGCTTACGAGTTTACACCCGAATGCATGAATGCATTTACCATACTTAAGAATAAACTAATTAATGCTCCTGTTATGGTGGCCCCCGATTGGAGGCTACCTTTCGAACTAATGTGCGATGCGAGTGATTTTGCAGTAGGTGCAGTTCTGGGGCAGCGACGGGAAAAACATTTCCAGCCGATACACTATGCGAGCAAGACTCTCAACGAGGCGCAAGCAAATTACACCACTACGGAGAAGGAGTTGCTCGCAGTCGTGTTCGCCGTCGACAAATTCCGTTCTTACCTTATCCTCTCGAAGGTCATCATCTATACGGATCATTCGGCTCTCAAACACCTCTTTGCTAAACCGGATGCAAAGCCGAGGCTCATCCGATGGATTCTGCTACTCCAAGAGTTCGATGTGGAATTTCGTGACCAAAAAGGCACCGAGAATTGCGCAGCTGATCACTTGTCGAGGCTTGAAGAAGCGACCCACGATGTTACTAACAAGGGAGCCATCCGAGACCATTTTCCCGACGAACACCTCTATGCCATATGTGAGGTATCTAAGGGACTTCCGTGGTATGCTGATATCGCTAACTATCTTGTGTCTAGGATTTTACCAAGGGGATACACAACTCACCAGAAGAAGAAATTCTTCTCGGACTTGAAGTATTACTCTTGGGATGATCCCTACTTGTTTAGGACTTGTGCAGATAATATAATCCGGCGATGCGTATACTTTCCCGAAACAATCAAGATCTTGGAACATTGTCATACGGGACCATTTGACGGCCATTATGGAGGTAATCGAACAGCACAAAAGGTACTTGAATGTGGATTTAATTGGCCTACGATCTTCAAAGACGCCCAAAGGTATGTAGAGAAGTGTGATAGATGCCAACGGACGGGTAATATTTCTTAACGAAATGAGATGCCTCAAAATTTTATTCTTGTATGTGAAATATTCGATGTTTGGGGCATTGATTTTATGGGTCCATTTCCTACATCTTTTAAAAATCGATATATCCTTGTAGCGGTTGATTACGTGTCAAAATGGGTAGAAGCGCAAGCGCTACCCACTAATGATGCTAGGGTAGTCGTTAAATTTTTAAAAGCTTTATTTTCACGATTTGGCTCACCTCGTTACATAATTAGCGATAAAGGTACACATTTCTGTAACACTCAATTTGCAAGGACGCTCGAGAAATACGGTGTTAAACATAGTGTTACCACTGCGTACCATCCTCAAGCGAGCGGTCAAGCGGAAGTCGTAAACAGGGAGCTGAAGTGCATACTCGAGAAGACCGTGGAACACCATAGGCGGGATTGGCCGAACAAGCTGAACGATGCTCTATGGGCGTACCGGACAGCATACAAGACGCCTATTGGATCCACGCCCTATAGACTTGTTTACGGGAAATCTTGTCATTTACCCGTCGAGCTCGAACATAAGGCATATTGGGCATTAAAGAAACTAAATTTTGATTTGAATCTCGCAGGCAAAAAGCGAAACTTGCAGATCAACGAGCTCGATGAATGGCGGCAGATGGCTTATGAGAATACTCGCCTCTACAAGGAGCGTACGAAACTCTATCATGATCGAAAAATTATGAAGCGAGAATTCCAAGAACGCGACCAAGTCTTGTTGTACAATTCGCGGCTGCGACTATTCCCGGGAAAGCTGAAATCGAGATGGTCTGGTCCATTCACGGTGACCCGAGTGTTTCCCTATGGGACCGTCGAGATAACACATCCGGAAAAAGGAACCTTCAAGGTGAACGGGCAGCGTCTCATGCATTACTATGGCGGTGACATCGAGGCACTCGGAAAGGAAACGATTCACCTCCACAACACCAACCAGAGCTAAACCACCGAGCTATGTCTCGCTAAAAGACATTAAAGAAAGCGCTACTTGGGAGGCAACCCAAGCATATCCTATGTTTTTCCTTTATTTTTTTATTCGCATGTTTAGTTTTTATGTATGTGTTTTTTGATGATCGCAGGGAATCCAAAATCTCAAGTGTGGGGAGGCCCGTAAGCATGCACATCGAACTATTCAGGGAAGTTCGCTTGTCTAATTTATTTCCTCTTCCTTGTGTTACATATTTGTTACGTTGAGGACAACATAAATCTTAAGTTGGGGAGGGGAATTTCTGCGGTATTTCTGATACGAACAAATTAATATGTGCATTGTGTGATTATTTTCGAAATTTGGCATAATTTTTTTCGAAATTCATGTTTCTTATCAATCAAAGTATGATTTCATGTTAGAAATTGTGTGAGTAATTAGGATACATATGCGTAGTCGATTGCTTTCTTGCATGATGAACTTAGCGGTTTTTGAGAGATTCGTAAGCATAACCTTATTTTTGTGAGATTTTTGAGCTGACGAGCTTTTTGCTCATTTCTTTGGTTGTGCGAATCATGCCTAATTTACTTCTCTCTAGAACTTGCTTGTGTATTACGTGCTGAAACCGCTTAAGGTGTAATTGGGTGCAATCAGGAATGCATTAGGAATTAAGTCCATGACCAAAGTTTTCTTTTCTGACCACGCTTGATCACCGTAGTTAGCCACTTTGAGCCTGAGCCTGTTATTTGTGAAAACCTGAAATTCATAGCTACCGACCAGAATAAGCCTTCAGAATTAAACCCATCAGAGCGATAGTAGAAGTGGAGGATGAATGATGGAGTCACGGAGCGCGATCAAATTTCTGACAAACACCGAAAGTAGAGCGTCGAGAAAAAAAAATAAAAATTTTGAGAGGCAGCTAAGAACCTTTCCTCCGGTAATCTTTCACTCTCAGGAGCACATTGTTTATATCCTAAATCGAGATGCTGAAAGAAGAAAGGCTTAGTATGAAAAAAAAAAAAAAACGATGCAAAAGATGGAAAATGGTGGAATTCAGACGATCGAGTTACTGGCGCATTCGAGACAAAGTCATGATTCCAATACGACTACAACTCATATCCTTTACGCTTATTCCTTCCATACTTTAAATATTTTAGCCCTGCTATGATCCGGTAAAGACATTCCGATTCATGCTTTATCACCGAGGGTAGTAGATTTACGAATCACTTGCAAGCTTATGGTAGAGATTAGATTAGTGCATGAACTGAGAGAATTCACAGACATTTTAGCCTTTACACTGAGTGATCCGAGTGAATCCTTGTGAGATACGAATCTTGATTGATATTGCTAAGGAAATCGTGTAGTTAGACGTTGGCCTCGAATATGTTTTCCGAGATTACTTGCATTATTTCGTTACATGTTTTTATTCTTGAGGGATAGAACGCATGATTTAAATTTGTTTCTATGCCTTTTAATTTTATTTTCTTGAGGGCAAGCAAACGCTTAAGTGTGGGGAGATTTGATAAATGAATTTTATGCTATATTTTATACTCCGTAAAAGGGCATTACCGGTTGGTTATTTATCTAAATTCCCTCGAATATCATACATTTACATTTATATTTCATTTTCGATAGGTATTGGGAAAAAGAACTACAACCGGGAATATTCGGACTTAAAACAAATTTTGAGGAACCGTCGAGCCAAATATCGGCCCAAAAACCAATTGGGCCCAAGAGTAAAAATCAGCCCAAGCCCAAGTGAATGAAGAAACAAAATGAAAAAAAAAAAAGAAAGATCCTACAGACATATGGCACACAAAAGAAGAAAAAGAAAAAAAAAAGAAGCGACAAGGCCTCCTCACACGCATGAACGAGATGACGGCTTGGAATTACAACGCACACGGCTCAAGGATGGATCTCGTATCCTACGCATACCCAAGAGCTGAAAAAGGGAGAATAAGGTACATTCTTCATCATCTATAAATGAGGAGCGGTGAGAAGGGGTTGAGGGGGAGACGCAAGGGAAAGGGCTGTGAGCGTAGCTGTGTGTGTGGGTTGTGACCAAGGGCTGCAAACGAACCAGCGGAGGAGCAGCGTAGCAGCGAGATATAGCGAGCTAGCTGTGGGTGTGTAAGAGGTGACTGTGAACGGATAAAGCTGCGACGGGGCTAACAACAGAGGGTTGCGGCTGTGCTGAGAACGTGGGCAGCAGCAACGATAACCAGCGGGCGTAGCAAGGGGTAGCGAAAAGGAGCATAGAGAAGTTCACACACCCAAGTCGCCCACCACCTGTTCGACAAAATTCCTCAGCGAAGAACGGGGATTAACTTAGAAGCCGAATTCAGGGAATCAATTATGATATCTTCGATGTTAATTATGTTCTTTGTTGTGATCATGATGAGTGGCTAAATCCCGTAGTATTTGAGATTAGATGAACCCTAGCGAGATCGTACGTACGTTTTAAGTGTTGTTGTTTTGCTATTATTATGACTTGGTTATGAATTATGATATTATTTTGATTATGTCTATGTGATCAAGATAATTTTTGGGAAATCGTAAGCTACGCTCGAGAGAGGGGCTGACGATTAGACCACTCGTATACGAGCGGAATAAACTCATCGCTAGAGATAGGTTGAACTACCCCGTCGGATTAGAGTCAAATCTAATAGCGGGATTCATCGTGTTTAATGCGATCTTCGGTTAAGTAGTTAGGGAAGCTTGCCCAGCTAGTTAATTCGTAGATTAGTTGTTTACGAGTCTTGTGTGATAAGGCGCAGTTTCGTCAGTCATATAAATTCGTACGCATGTTATAGGAATCCCCACGGTCTAATAGTTAGCTAAATTTTATTATACTTGTCACTCGTTCGATCAAGCTAGGGGGATTCGAAGTCTCAAATACGTTCGCTTTCATAAGGTCGTCTCGTTTTTATATTTTTATCAAACTTCTTATTTCAAGTGTTTATTGTTCTTTTTAATTTTCAAACAAAACAATTTTCTACTAGAATATTTAAACGTAAGTTTTTCTGATTACATAGTTCCTTTGGGTTCGATACTCGAATTCTTGCCAATTCTATACTATTTTCGATAGGTACACTTGCCTGTTGAGCGTAGGATAGTTTGCCGTTATTCGTTTTAATTTATTACTCGATCCGCTCGATCATAAGGGATTTGTGTATCATCGGCTTTGTGGTCTTGTCAAGAATTGCCAAATAGGGCGGCTTTTATGCGCATGAATCATCACTAACACTCGGTTGCGTTCCGGGGTTATGTTCAATTTGGTCTGACTGAACCATAGGAACTAGGATTCCTACATCCGTCAATTTTGATGAGTGCTGCTTGATCAGCAAGTTGGAGCAGGTCGGTAGAGTGCATCGTAATATGAGCGCAATGAAGTCACCTTTGCCTTTTTGTTAAAGCCCGTCTTGGGAGGTGGAATAGCTTGATGATGAGAGGATTTTTTCTTCTTTTTTTTTTTTTTACTGTTTTTTTTTGTAGATACATATATATATATATATATTGTAATAATAATAGAATAATATACTAAATATTATATTATATTATATTATATTATATTATATTATATAGCTATATAACTATATATATATATATTTTTTTTTTGTTCCTCCCCCTCAAATCGTGCACCACCGTAAGAGTTTTTCTCCCCTTTAAAATGTATTCCCCTCGAAAATATGGAATGATACTCCCCTTTAATGCATGCACGCCTAAAATGTAGATTTTCTCCCAAAAAAAATGAGAGTGATGAAAATAACGTCGTTTTCTTTTCACTTCAGATGCATACTTAAAGAATTAATTTTCTTTAAACTAAGCATATTAAAATGTACGTTTTCTACCTTTGACGCTCCTACAGAAGATAGGTAATTTTTTTGCGATTCAGCTTATATGCATACTTGAAAGTTTAAGCTCGAAGATTTTAAAATTGTATGCATAATGAAAATGTACCTATAAAATAGGGTATTTTGCATTTCGGCTCATGTATGCATGAATGCAAAAATTTGAAAGTAAAAGCCCTTTTGAAGCATGCATAGCTATATTGTACCCTATTATTTTCAAAGTAGGTATATTATTTTTTCAGCTCGATATGCATGCCAAAATTTACTATGGAATGCATATATAGAATTTACCTATCTTAAAAATTTGTATGAATGTGGTATTATACAATTCAGTTCAAGAGATAGAATGTACCACATATAATCGTAGTTGCTCACGTCGTTTCCCTTTATCATGTATGTGGAGCCACTACGTCAAATTGCCATACATGAGGGATGTTTGAAGTCGCTCACGCTGCATACCAGTCATGGTTGTGGATCAACTTCTGGAATACTAACCATGCTGGGATTTTGTGGTTGCCCTCGTCTCGTACCGATCATGAGTATGGAGCAGCCATCTTCTAATTACTACTCATGATCGGGGCTTTGTGGTTGCTCTCGTCTCATACCAATCACGTGTGTGGAGCAACCATCGTCGAATTACCACACGTGATTGGGCTCCTGCAAAATGTTAGCGGGACTTTGGTACCCATTTTTGGATGGGTCCTCCCTGATTAGCAGAAAACAAGTTAAGCATATAATGTGTCAAATCAGATTTTAGTCCTAAATCATTCATTAACGTGCTTTTAGGTACCCGACTATGTTTGGGATTACCTAACTTAATTTTTGGCTTAGGAACCCATTTAGAAGCAATTTGACACGGAAAGGACGTTTCAGCGCAGGTGAATGTGTGTCTCGAAGAAGATTTAAATATTTTCTCCGAAGCCAGTCGCATGAGATGTTTCTCAGACTTAACATCGACTGGATATTTCAGGTAGGGATAAGAACATAAAGAATTATAAGCATCGTTAGTACATGAGATGTTCTTCCTACTTGGAGGGTTCACACGATTCACATCATAATGACGTTCTAATTTCTAACTTAGTTCCTAAGCTAATGACCTTTGACCTCATGTTAGCCAAATCCTCATTAGTGGAAGCTAGACATTCTTGTTGCTTAAGCAACACAGAGTAATTATTAGCAAATCTTGCTTCTAATTCCTCAATTTTTCTAGCTTGAGCATCCATAATAATTATTATTTTTTTAATTTAAAAATTTAAATTTTGGCTTTTGGAAATTCAGTTACGAAAAGTTTGGTTTTATCAAAAAGTATAGTGAAGTATCGAAGATAGTAAGTGTCGAAAATTTTTTGTTTGCACCTAAAAATTTTGGAATGATTTCGAAAACTTCGGAAAAATTACCAAAACTTTTTCTATAATATGCCAAATACGACCTAAGTTGATTGTTGGACACGTGATCGTTGATGCGTATAGTGGATTTGCCTTAAAAAATTGACAAAAAACGTTTTCTATACCGAAAATTTTGGGCCCGGAAAATTTATTTTGAAAAATTTCGAAAAAAGTGTAAAATAGACTATGCCTATTGGACTCGGAAAATTTTTCTCTATCAAATGATGTATAAAAAATTTTCCTCCAAAAGACTTTTTTGCTACTTAAAGCCTTTTTGGTTCGAGGGGGGGCCGAAAAATTTTTGGTGATCGAAAACGTTTAAGTGTAGTTTTTTTGAAGAGTGAGTGATCGAGAATTGGAAGTCACTGTTTCGATTGAGAACAGTGAATTCTCGGGTAAGACTTTGACCGAAAATCTAAAGGTATGATTTGAAATTCGAGTACAAAGAATTTTCGGATAGGTAGAAATTCGGGAATATTGATTCGGATGATTTGCCCGAATACGGATAATTCAGTCCGAAAATCAGACAATCACCGAGAGTGAGCAAATTCGGGTACGTATGCCCGAATTCGGGTCTGCCCGAAAACTAGAAAATCGCCGAGAATTTTAAACGAAAATTCTGGTGATGGAAATCGGGTAAGTGCTAATTTCGCCGTGCAGGAAATTCGAGTGATGAGAATCAGGCAAAAATTCGAAAATTGGGTAAAAAAAACACGCCGAATTTCGAACAGAGTCACCCGAAAATCAGTGAAAATCGGGCAGTCTCACCCGAATATCTGGGCACTGTTACATTCATCTGCCCGAATATCAAATCTGCAGAGAAAATGACGAGTTTTCTATGCGATTTCTACATAAATCTCACTCAAATCTACTGAAAAATGTTGGGTAATGACTTAAAATCACTCGAAAACAACCTATTTAGCTCTTGAGCTTGCAAAATCAGTAAAATAAACCCAAAAACTCAATGAACAAAGGCAAAAAGTTTTCGAACTCAAAGCTATGAAAAATCCCAAAAATTTCCAGAAAATCGCTCAAATCCTAACGCGTTTGGCTCTGATACCACTTGTTGGTAGCCTTTTCTATCCTAACAAACTAACTTAGAGACGATTTAAACCACGTTTGAGATGGGAAGAATTAGTGTACGTGGGGTGTGTGTGTGTTCTTGAGAGTGTTGGCTGGCTCTCTCTCTCTCTCTAGACTATTTTCACACAAAACACACTTTATTATGTGTTAGGGTTTTGGTATTTATACCACAAGTTGGTATATAATACTTGGGCCCCTAACAAAGCCTAATTACACTAAGTCTCTTATAAAGAGAATCTTTATAAATACACAACAAAGATAATTATAATTAATTGAACACAATAAAATATTCCTAACATAGTCGTACAGTTCTTGCAATCTTACAACCCAATAATCTCGTAGTTGTACAGTTCTTGTAGTCCTACAGTCTTACAAGTTAGTTATTCATGCAGTCTTACAGTCCAAAAATCTCGTAATCTTACGGTCTCGAAGTCCTACAATCGTATAAGTTGTTCATGCAGTCTGACAGTCTTAAAGTCCGATAGTATGGAATCGCTTCCGAAAAAGCCTATTCGAAGCGTTGTCGCTGGCGAAACTTTAACGGGAACGACGTAGAAACCAATGTTCTAATTCTGATGATCATTCTTTCCCCATCGGACACAACATGACCGTTCAAATTGCGGCACCTACAGTTCTCGCTAGAAGTCCGTTGTGCAATGACAATTAATAAGAGTCAGAGATTGAGCCTTACAGAGAGCTGGCGATACCTTTCGATGCAGGTTTTCACACATATGGCCAATTTGTAAGTTGTCCTATCTTGAGTCACATCGCCCGTTAGAATTAAGATTTTTAGTATAAAAAAAAACACAGCATAAAGAATGCGAGGTCGTCACATAGTATACGATAAATCTTTCAACACTATTGAGCAGAATATCTGGCCATAATTTTTACTTAATGCAATATATGATTGTGTTTGACGAATATCGATATCTTTGTAATTAAATTCCATAAGTTTTATTACTTTATTTTGCTTATAGTTACAGATTAAATGATTCATGCATATGACAGAAAATAATAATACTAAATGCGGATAATTATGTTTAAATTGGATATGACAAAATAGTTCTCGAAGCAACACCTAGTATAACTATATTTTCTTCATCCCACAAAATGAAATTCTTGAAACAAAATCACACCATCCACTTCCATGCATCAAACACACACGACCACACCTTATTTAGTAGTAAAAAGTGCGAGTCACGAGAAGTAATAAAAACTAATTCCACGACATATGACAAACGGTCTCTGCCTCAGATCATCAGATACCAGTGTTGGGGTTGTTTCCAGCAAGAATAAGAGAAATCTCCAGACCTCTGCTGAACGCTTGGTTGAACATAAGCCTCGTTTGGAATGTCGAAACGAATGGGAACCACGAAAACAAAGCAATCGGGACGAAGATAATCATCCCCATCGCTGCATCGTATAACCGTGCAATGGACCTAATAGACTTCCACAGTCTCAGTTTCTTCACAATTGGCTTCCAAGCACAAGCAATCTGGGAAACAGAAATATTACACCACTCTCCTAATGACAAAATGGATATGAACTTTAGAATAATTGATAAAGTTGTGTAAGAAGCTGAACATACCGAGAGAATTCCCCAACCGGTGGGGAGAAAAGCCAAGATACAAGCAAATACGTCGGTGATTGAGAGGTTCGTTAGGACAATGGCGAGGGTCAACCCAGCAAGAGCTAGCAAGAAAGCAAGTCCCTGGACAAACCTCAGAAGCAATTGGAAATTAACGGACATCTTCTGACTAAAAGTGAAAGCCTGAGGATGCCAAAAAATGATAAGCATATGTTTTTATTCAGCCAAACAAGGATGCAATAAATGGGGATCAGTATCAATGTCCTTCATACCTTGAAAAGCAAAATGAGCCCAGCAAAAACCACCCATGCTTTGCTAAAATAACTAAAAAACTTTCAGTAACAGGAAGTGTCTGAACCAAAATCTTCCAAATTGCATGTTTCGAGAAAATAAAGAGTCAGGAGGAGAAAATATAATATTCAAAAGGCTCAGGTCATCATAAGATCGGTTCATGATGATGATGTTAGCAACGATAAATACAAATTCCACCTACATGATGAAATATGTAGCTTAAGCATTCTGGTAGAAACCGAATATTTGCTGCTTCACCCCATATCAAAAAGTACAAAGAAACAAACAACAGTTTCTTCTCTTTGCTAACAAACTCCAAACTGCAGCACACACACAGAAAAAACACGGTTAAAATAAAATATAAATCACTGTAAAAAATTCTGTAGAAACATAATTTCCTTTAGAGCTGCAAGGCCCACGAGAATACCGTATAGTTACTTGCTCCATACAGGTAAGATGCCCAAATAGTTGCACTACTTCATGTAATTATCAAGGGACTTCACAAATGTCCTTTGCACGGCTGCCTCATCCAATGTCTGGAGCAACATTACAATAGAGCATGTGATTAATTTCCAAAACGAAAAAACTTCATCTGTTGCATTCCGTAAAAAAGGCAACAGAAAAAAAGGAAGCTAGAAGAGGCAGACAAAGTATAGTATAGTGGCATCAGACATATATTTTTCTACATTTGATTTCATTTGAAATAAGATAAAAGATAAGAGAAGATGAAAGAAAAATAAAACCAAATTCTAGAGACTTGTTGACATCAAATAAACGAAAATCATTAAAAAACCTTTGCCCCAACATTTCTCACTAAAAGACAACTGACCCAACAATTACAGCTAACAAAATTCTATTTTGCAATAGAAGAAATTTCTCTTCGTAATAGTGCAATGTTAAAGCTGGCAAAATTCTATTTTATGCACGCCTCTTTGGGAGAATATGATTAAAAAACATAAGTGAGTATCATAGTATATAACAGTGCAAATGTTGCATATTGGGGGAAAAAAGGCGGATAAACCGTCCTTCACACTGCAACCACACACAAAAGTCACGGAATAGATGATGGTCCACATTTACTCCGTGCCCTATTTGTGAATTTTTAGCATGATCCATCCTAGAGGCCAAGCCATAGACAGCTTACAACAATAATTAATTGTGAGAGTCTAACAAGATTCCCTTTTATGTCGATTCAATTGTACATATATTTCAAAACCAAGTTCAGTATGCAAGTAAAATTCACAATAATCCATTTTGCAGATATTTGTTATGCCTGTCAAAATACAAATATTCTGATGTCTAATCCTACAAATGCAACTCACTTCCCTCGCAAGTAAGAATTAAGAAAACATTGTTTCCTTTCCTCATAGAAAGCTTAAGCCTCAAAATAAAAACCATTGTTGTCTCGAAAATACCCAACTTTCTCCATGTTCCTTTCTTTACGTATAACTATATCCCTTTCCCTTGGGTACAAAAATAAGTCCACGCCAACTACTTCTGACAAACCTGGAAGCCAAAAGTATACTGCAAAAGGTCAAGCATGTCTAAACTCCTGGAATCTGGCACCAGAAACGTTCCAGGCAATTTTGGTAGCCCCCTCGAGTACTTCAAAGATGAAATTGCAGCACGAACCTAATGTCGAAACTATGAATTAATATAAAGAAGAACATGAAAGGTCGTATCTCGACACCGGAAATAGAACGGGATTACCTCAGGAAAAGACACAATAGCATTTGTTATCGTGGGAGCATCCCAATGGAATTATATTATAGGGAACCAAATCTTCTACCATTGCTGCATCAGACTCCATCACGCGTTTGAGCTACAGAAGAAGCAATGAAAAACGTTATGAAGTGGCAAATGAGATATAACAGAAGTATTCCAGCTCCACATACCATACATTTATCACTAGAATTCTTCAATGGAGATCATAGCTGAACATGCATTGAACAGAAATGCAAGAATAGAATAAAAAAAATATATGATTCAACCTCATTATGTAGCAAGTAAACCACGGGAAAGAAGGTGCAAATATAATAGGAAGCTAACTTGTAGCATCCTATTTTCAACCAATATCCATTCTCACATAGGCTTATTGAGTGACATACACTTAAAAGCATGATAACAATTCTAATGATTAACAGAAGGAAAGCACCAGATTGTGAAAGATTCATATAAGCCACAATGATGATGATGATGAAGGATATCAAACCTCCTCAGGAATAAGTCTTTCAGCTTCTTCTGGGGAAACGTCCTTGCTCAGCTGCTCAAGAACATTACCAAGAACTTTAAGAGTGGCCAAAACTCTCTTTCTTTTGACAGTTTTGCGCTCCAGTCTAATCAGGAAATTGAATGTTAAAAGCGGATATGGAAAATAACCACAATTGTTTTTTAAGTCATAAATATTTGATCCACAAGTAATAACGGAGGAGATAGAATAACTGAATCTTGCATCAATACACAATGGTACTAACGGACAAATCCATGAACTTACTCTCCAAGGTTACCACTAAAGATGCCTGACTCCCTAAGCTTCATCTCCTCTTCTATCAGCTGATGAACATTGTTATTCTCTCTATAACGCTTATAGAACTCTCGCAAGCGTGCAATATCTTGACTTCTGTCTATTCCTCCACCCTCTCTTTTTGCTAGCTTTTGCTGAGATAATATACACCGTGCAAAAAAATGACATATTAGCATGGCTGTATAATATTCAAGAAAAACCGAAGGATTACAACCTTTAACAGACATCAAAAGAACTAGCCAAAACAGAACACTGTACAACTACTATCAAAATTATCATTTATCTGCGAATAAAGTATCTCAATAGGCATCGGATAAAAAACATCAATTTTGGATGATGGCAAATATATTGATCATGATGTGAACAGTGGCGTAAGTTGACTAGTAATAGACAATGAAAATGATTGAAGATAGTCATGTTTGCACCTACCTTGATTACAGACATCAATCCCGTCTTGAACTGCAATACTCCCCTTCCCTCACTATTTGGATCCAGATTTTGAGCGAGTGAATAAACATGCTCACATACTGCAATGAAAAAATAAAGGTGAAACGAATGGATATTGGTGGTCTGAGTTGACAGTCCTATAAAAGATCCTCATAAGCAGCCCTTAGAATGTCATCTATGTCCTTGTTAGCAAGAGAGGAAGGAACATTTGCAGCTAAACCTTGCTCCGGATGCCCATACAAATCACCACCTGCTCTTCGACCACGTAATGCTGCACGAACCAACCGTTCGCAAAGGTCCTCCACTCGAGACATCTAAGGCGAAGATGTAAAACAAACAGAAATAGTTTAAGATGAAATTCGAGCCATATCAAATAAATACCCTGTACTTAAAACTAAATTTTAATTTTTTACAAAGGCATTAAAAGAACTCAAGAAAATGTAACACTAATGACCAAACCCTAATCAATAATGTCAAGAAAACATAGCAGCAAAGCCGCAATCGAACGCATCATGGTTGCATAACAACAATTAATGGAAAATGGATGTCAATGAAGCTCAACTCAATGGACGCACGCATCAAGTAAAAATTAGCAAAAGAAAAGGATAGCGAAATGTAAATCTCACCGTAAAGAGTATCTCGCTTGGAGATCAGAAGGAATTTCGAGAATTGCGTGAACTAAAGGAGGCCAAGACCTCGACGCAGATTTAGGCGGTCAAGATTCGAAAAAAAACAAAATTCTTTAGGTTTTCAAAACGAGCGAGGAAATGGTGATAATAGGAAAAAGCAATTTGTAAGAATCTCGAAAGGCATAACTAATAAAAGGATATGCAAATTCTGGTTGGTACATACACTCTTTTGGTTTTTCAAACAACGACCCAATTTATTTGGTAATTCGATTCGTAGCTCTCAAAGAATGCAAAATATATTCTTTTGTCAAGGACAAGTAGGCTTGTGAATGGACCGATGATTCACCGTCCCCAAACAGGGCAGGAATTTAGTCTTCATCCCCGCCCCGTTCTCCGATACTATTATAATATAAATAATATTTCAATAATATTATTATACTCAATTTATATTATTATAATCTAAATAATATTTTAAATATATTTTAAATAATATATCCAATTTATATATTATAATGTAAATACTATTTAAAAAAAAATGCGTGGGGGAGGGGGATCCCCGCGAGGACGGAGATGGGGATTTCCCGCCCCACCCGTTGACATCCCTAACAACAATTGTTATTATTTCTTATGAAATATTCAAATAACCTCATTTGGAATATTACTTAGTTATACACTCACTAATTCGACTCTCTCTGACTAAGAGGAGGGCCCCAGAATTTTATAACTAGACGGGCATCCTCGTTCATTCCAATGGTCGGGATTGATGGACTCTCGAGCCCGTGTCTAGGGATACCCCTTTGGTAAAAGGTAAAGTCGATTATTCTGAAGGCTGGAGTGTTGGAAATAAAGTATATAAAATTAAAATATGATACACTCCCTTCAAGCTTTAGCTTTTAGGTGAAGTGGTCATTAAACATGGTATCAGAGCTCATGCTAAGAGAGGTGATTAGTACGAATCCTCACGACCACTCATTTAAGAAAATTATACGTTTAAGGCTAGATAAGAAAGAAAATCAGCCTAGACGCGAGCAGCGTATTAAAATATGATGCATTCCCTTCAGACTTAAATTTTTAGGTGAAGTGATCATCAACATGATGTCAGAGCTCAGGCTAAGAGAGGTCATTAGTATGAATCCTCATGAACACTCATTAAGAAAATTCAACGTTTAAAGCTAGATAAGAAATAAAATCAGACTAGATGTGAGGAGACATGTTGAAAATAAAATTTATAAAACTAAAATATGATACAATCCCTTTAGACTTTAGTTTTTATTTGAAATAGATCATTTATTTACATTTATCTCAGCCTAAGTGTTTGTTCTTCACCTACTTTGCATATCCTAAATCTTGGTATAGCATTCAAATTATAAAATAATTTGTGTTGCAATGGAATTATAAAATAATTTGGGTTACAATCGAAATATAAATCAGAAATGTAAAGTATATTTTCATACGATGGTGACCCACGATTCACGTGTACAAGGGTTGATGGGGTTATTTTGAAATTTTCAATTTGACATAACACGTTCAGATTACTTAATAGAGTGGAATTCCATTTCTTCGAAAATGGGAAAAAAAAAAACGCATAGATAAAATCAAAATAAAACAAAATAAAAGTTATGTTAAATTGCTTTACATGACAAGGTTTGTGAAACACAACGGTTTAAGACCTTGTTCAAGCTTTCACTTTTCACTTTGGATCTTCAATTTGGTTATCTATCTTTCTATTTTATTATTGATAAGAACCTTACAGAAATTGTTTTGGTGTGTTAATTTTAAATCAGTTATTAATTACTATTTTACCCTTATTTTAATTATTTATTTTAATTCAAAAAACTACCCCTTTAAATTTTAAATTTATTATAATTATTTCTTTAAAAATCTATTTAATCTTTTTAAATACAAAAAATAATATATAATTAAATTTTAAATTATAATTCAATTTGTCAAATATTTTAAATTATAATTATATTATATATATTAATATATTTAGCACATATATCGAGTGTGCCTAAAAGTGCTACTTATATTTTATTAAGGCTCATCCCCACTTAAAAACCGTTCAATTGAGAATTAAATTGGTCTGTCAATTTCTACTTTAATTTTGCGTGTCATTGTTCATTTTTATCAAATAAATATTAATAAAATTATTTTAAGGATAACCTCCCACTTACGTGTACAATTAATAATTACTAAAAATATATAATTTAACCCACAGATAAAAAAAAAAAAAAAAAAAAACAGACACGTTCTCATGAAAACTGACGCACATAATCACGATTTGCACAAGCAGCAACTGCTATCCTAACTAATGTCATTCCAAAGAAATCAGTCTTTAAGCAATTTCCGAAGCAATTTTGAGTTGTTCCACTATTTCCAAAGCCATTTGATTATTTAATTACCATTTAATTAAGAGTCTGGTGGATTGAATTATAATAAGGATACATTTTGTTCGTTTTTTACAACATCTACATTTTTTGTTGGTTTTATTTTATTTTTCTTTGTAAGGATTATGTTTCAAAACATAACTGTTACCCTAGGTAATTTCCGCAGTAAGAACCTCCCGAATATAAAGCGGTCTGCTCGGGCAGAAGACTGCTCGAGCGGAATACGAAGTGGTCTGCTCGGGCAGAATATGAAGCGACGAGGGGGCGCCGTTACTCGTTGAATAAAGACCCTTATTCGAGCATTATGGCGACAGGTGTTACGCTATATTAATAGCCACGATAGCCATCATGGATTAAAATAAGGAGCTTTTATCCGAGCGGTTACGAAGTGTCATCTATATATAGAACTCTACTCCAAGACAGAAGTGAGACACATTTTTTTCTGGTATCATTCAACATATTCTTCCGTCTATTTTTCCCGAGAGACGTTCTCTCTGTACTTTTTAGAATCCTCACTGACTTAAGCATCGGAGAGGGTTCACCAGCAACTCGCTGGTCCCTTTCTAACCTTTCTTTGCGCAGACTCAAGCAGACCGACATCCAATCACCCCGTGGACCCTTGAACTTTCGTCTCGGTCAAATTTGCTACTCGGGGGTTTTTCCGGCGAACATCATTGGCGCCGTCTGTGGGAACCTTGATAAAATACACATGGGGGATCCCGGAATCACCTCACCTCCTACGGGAGGAGGAGGAATACCCTTGACTGAAACAAGGTTCGCGGAGATGGTAATCGCGGCCGTTAACGTGGCTATTAACGCCAGGCCCGAGTTTGCCGAATTTGAGAAAATGAGGAGTGCCATGGAGGAATGGCGAAATGAGCGAAACACGGATCGGAGAGATCGACGGGAACCTGAAACAGAGAGGAATAATAGGAGGAAGAGGCAGGTGTCCTCCGCGAGACACGAGGAATCACTCGAAGCGTCAGATACTTCTGACAGGGGGAGGAGCTCTCGACGAGCAAATAAACGACGTCAAGCTCGTCGAAGCCCCTCTAAGTCCGCGACAAAGACACGCCGTTCTTCGTCTCGTCAGACCCGAAGTGGATCATGGAGCCCTTCGTACAGCTCCTGGGAAGGAGACGAGACGGAGACCCATCAGCGTTCGGGTAATAATCGGAACCGGAGGAAAGAGGAGATTCCCAAGGAACGTCGGTGCAAGGGGAAGGACGAGGAGGAAAATGTTCCGGGAAAAGAGGAGGGGACCAAGAGCGGCCCTTTCACAACCAAAATCTTAAAAGAGCCTCTTCCTCCGCATTTCCAGATGCCTGAATTATTATGATGGCACCAAAGATCCTCGGGAACATGTCGATGGTTTTGTGGGCACGGCGGCCCTATACCAACTAGGGGACGCCGTGAAATGCCGGGCTTTCGCCACAACCCTTGTGAAGGGGGCGCAAAAATGGTTCATGGCGTTGCCTTCGGGAACGATATCCAACTTTCAGGAATTATCCCAAGTCTTCCTCAAACAATTCTCCAGCAGTAAGCAACAAGCTCCCTCGGCAGTAAATCTTTTCCAGCTGAAGCAGAGGGAGAAAGAAAGCTTGAGAGAGTACTTGAAAAGATTCAATCAGGTCCGAATGGAGGTGCCAACAGCCACAGCTGACCTATTGATAGCGGCTTTTCACAATGGATTGAAAGAAGGGGAGATATTTCGTTCGTTGGTGAAGAAATGCCCGAGAACATTGGAGGAGTTGGCGACTCGCGTGGATAAATATGTCAGGGTGGAAGAGGCTCAAAACCACAAACAAATAGAGAAGCGCAAGAGTGAAACCTTTCGAGGGGAAAAAATATTTCCGCCCCATGAGCGACCGCGGAAGGAGGAGCCCAATCCCTTGCCGCCGCGTTTTCGATGGAGAGTCAATAAAATACGGGCGGTGGAGATATGCGATGACCTGCAACTCCTGAGGAGGCCCTCAGGATCTCTGAGGTAGCCCAAAAATCCAGTCTCGAGCAAATACTGTGAATACCATGTGGATTATGGGCATACTACGGATGAGTGTTATCCTCTCAGTAAGGCCCTGGAGGATATAGTGATAACTATGTTAGGAGGTATGCCCTCGGAATGCCATACGAGGATTGGAAAAAGTATAGAGCATATACTTTTGTATAGTTCGAATAAATAAGTTTGTAAAAACTTTTAATGTATTTGAGGCATTATTATTTATTTATCGATTTAAAGTCTACTTGGCATCCGGTAGTGCGATAAATAAATAAAACCCATATGCGTGAGTTAAGCGTTTGATTCTCATGGGATGAGAGAGGACGACACCAGACGCTTTTATTCTCTGCATAGAAAATGTTCGTAAGTCTTAGGACTCTAGTAGGGTGACTAGAGTACCGATCATGACTTATCCGTCGACGACTCCAACGCGATTGTGTCAATCGCTCACTTGGGATAGTGGGAGGTCGTGGCGGGAATATGTCGGATCTGAGAGATGGACATATTTGAACACACGGCTCAATAGTCGTTCGATCACATGGCTATATCTCGGGGATGTCAATGATCGAACGATAGACTATAGTGACCTTAGACCGATGGGGTTATCGACGGAGTTGCTTTTGGGATCTCGGTTTGTCGCTAGTTGGCTAGGCCCGCCTTGTTCATAAAAAGAACATGGGTCAGCGGCGAAACGCGGCCGGAGTAACAAACGTGATTGTCGGGCTTTAATCGCCATCGGGATTCACAGTCTCATATGACGAACCAAGGGAGTCGGGCTTAAAAAGGATTACGGAATCGTATAGTAACGGCTAGACTTTCTCTAAACGCCTAACGGACTTAGAGTTCGTTGAGATTGTGTCACTTCAATATTGGATGTTGATACTTAGTTAATCTTAAGAATGGTCTTAAGTATAATTAAGACTTAAGATTGTCTTAAGTACTTAATTAATTTACTACGTAAGGGCTCAATTGCAATTAAATTAATTGAGTTGGACTTGATTAATCAATTTGCATATAGTTGGACTAAAATTGAATTGGATTCATATCATAAGCCCTCAATAGTAAATAATAGATTTTTCCTTAGTGGAAAAATACTACACATCTAATGGTGAGGGGTAAAATGGCTAAGTATGTGACACATGTCCCTTGACTAAGCCATAATATTGCCAAAGGTGGGTAATTACTACACATCTAATAGTGATGGGTAAAATGGCTAAGTAAGTGACACATATGCTATGATCATGACTTGGTGGAAAAATACAAAGCAATAACATAGTAACTTTGACAAAAGTTGTTTGGAAGTTACTATTTACCAAGAGTGATGTATAGAATCACTTAAAATGTGACACATGTCTCATGTTTTGGCTTGGAGCTCAAAATAAATAGTCTTGGAGACTTGATTGTAAAAAGACTAAGTCATTTTTCTATAAGCCAAGATCAAGCACGAAAATAGAGAAAAAGAAAAGAGAAAAGATAGCCAAGCTCTCATTTGGCTTTGAGTTGAATCCCGAGCCCCGTTCGAATTGACGCTAGCTATCCAAGGGTCACTCAACGGGCTTTACGAATCCGAATCGGCGTGACGACCTTGCTCGGGACAGTCCGAGACAAAGTAGGATTTGCTCGAGCTTCGCGTTTTCGAACGTCGTGCTGTGACGTATAAGCTACGCGCTACAAGGGTAAGGTTTCGAACCTTTAGATTAGGTTGATTTGATCAATCTCGAAAAGGTCTTGAATGACCTCGAATGATCCATTATTATGTCTTAAGACATGTATAGGATCATGGTATAAAGTTTCGGGATCGTCGGATAAGTTTTCGGGATCGAAAAACGAAACCGTCGCGTCGCTGCCGCGGTTCACGGCCACGAGCACGAAGCTCACGGCCGTGAACCACATGACCCACGGCCATGGACCAGGGTGGTCCTGGCCGTGGGCAGTGGCCGAACTAGGTCCACGGCCGTGCACCTTAGTGGTCTTGGCCGTGGACCTATGTTGCTCTCGGCCAAGCCAGACCCATGGCCGTGGGCCGTGGTGTCTCAGGCCGTGGGCCGTGCCAAAATGAGGTCCACGGCCGTGGACCTAGGTGTCTCAGGCCGTGGGCCGTGCCAAAATGAGGTCCACGGCCGTGGACCTAGGTGTCTCAGGCCGTGGACCATCTTGGCTCGCAGCCAGGCCATTCCATGGCTGACCCACGGCCGTGGGCCGTGGTGTCTCAGACCATGGACCATGGCCGAGGCCTCGGGCCGGGGTGCTCGGGTCCTCGGATGTTCCCGGGACGTGTTCGTGCGAGTTTAAATGTTGAAAAATTTAAAATTCGGCACCTACACCACGGGATTAACTAAAACACGTTTCTGCTGCAACACGACGATTTTTCGAGGTCCAACGCCGTACACGGGGTACGCCCCGACAGTGGTATCAGAGCTACGGCTCGTGATCTTGCTCGGCTAATGGCCTCGAAGAGATTGTGTGTTAGCTACGGGTTGACAAAAGTCACTCGTGACTTTGGTTGTGAACCGAAGTCGAATTGTTTGACAATACATAATTATGTGGGACAATTATGCGGACTTAGGATCTCCGGGTTATTTGTCTAAGGGCCGTTTGCTGCCCCCCGGTATGTATATGGATTACGGGTTGTTTGGGATATAAATCCCCCCGTGTTGTACTTTATCGCATTATTAGATAAATTAGATAAAGAAGGCCGTTCGACGCTTGGCGGAACTGGAGGGTATTCGATGTCCATGGTGGTCCGAGAATGGCGTTTCTCGAAGATCGAAGACCCCGGTCGTAAAACGACCCATGTAATAGGACCAGTTTAAAAATAGTCCGCTAATTGCCCATTAATTATGTTCTCGTGCTTAAACTATGAGACCGTTTGTTTCTCTCGTCAAATACTAAGTGAGTAAAGGGATTTGATTCCCTGTCTTCTATCAAGCTTGGGTTTTATCATACTTGAGTGAATGTGCGGTTGTTCCGGATTCACTGGCGCTGTGCATTTGTTCTTGTATGGTGGGCTCGGGTGCGTTTGAGCGCCACTCGCCAAGACCACACTATGCGGTAAAACGCATAGTTCAAGTGTGCGGTTAGAGCATAAGTTGATAGGTTGCACTTAGATAGTTACACCCTTTGTTCCGGATTTACTGGCGAGGGTCAATGACTTAGACAAAGATAGTTGAGACACTTGTGGGACAAGTTCGTGTGGAACACGACTTCGTCGGCAAGGACTTACCAATAATGCGGTTTGGCTGAGGTTTGTCTAAGCCTTCGGGGACATCAACTCCGCTATTGAAGTTTTCAATGAGACTTCCGAAACCTCTAATGGGAGTATGGGGTTTACGAGAAAATAGTGGGAGTCAAACGAAACAAAAGTCCTTGTTTGCGTTTGATGAACTATACAAACAACCTAATAGGGTCTTTATTTTCTGCAGCATTATTTTCTCTCATTCGCATACAAAATGTCTTCTGCACTAAATATATTGCTCAAAGAAAACCGTTTGACTGGGTCAAACTACGTCGATTGGTTACGCAATCTGAGAATTGTTCTCGGGATTGAATCGCTGACTTATGTGTTGGACTCTGAAATGCTGCCGGCCCCGGGGACTGACGCAAGCGATGATGTTCGTACTGCTTACGATAAGCGGAAAAAGGACGAACAAATCGTGAAGTCATATGTACTCGGGTCAATGAGCAATATTCTGCAGTGTAGCCATGAACATATGGCGGATGCACGCGAGATATTGCTGCATGTAAAAGAGTTGTATGGTACATCGTCTAGGACTATCCGGTATTCGATATCGGAAAAACTCTTTCGCTCGAGGATGTCTGTGGGCGAAAATGTTGGAGAACACGTGTTGAATATGATCAATATGATTGAGAGATTGGAGACTCTCGATTTTCTTATTGATTGTGATCTCCAATGCGATCTGATTCTGCAGTCGCTGCCCCCTTCCTTCAACTCGTTCATAGTGAACTTCAATCTGAATGATAAGCAGCTGACCCTATCCGAACTGTTAAATCAGTTGGTGTCAGCACAGTCTCAGATGAAGAAAGGGAAACAGACGGCGCTCGTGGCAACCACTAAGCCCGCGAAGGGCAAGATGAGGTCGAACAAGCGAAGGTCTTCGAGACTGACTTCTGACAAAAAGAAGAAGTCCAAACATATGGGTCCTAAGCCAAAGGACAAGTGCTTGTATTGCGGTGAGCTAGGCCATTGGAAGCGGGATTGTCCAAAGCTCAAAGCTGAGCATACTGCCTCGGGTAAAGAACTTTATGTTTTTGAAATAGTTTGTTCTTTATCTGTGTATTCCACTTCGTGGATTCTTGATTCTGGTGCTAGTACTCACATTTGTGTGATGAATCAGGATCTGGAACGAAGTAGAAAGCTGGCGAATAAAGAGATTATGATCAACGTGGGGAGTGGACATAGTGTCTCAGCAAACCATGTTGGGTCGAAGTCTCTAGTGTTATCAGCTGGACTTAGTTTGCTGTTAGACGAGTGTCTTGTACTCCCGAGGGGATTAAAGAACATCGTCTCCATTCCTGCGTTAAGTAGGAATGGTTATGTATTTACTTTTGAAGTGAATAAATGTGATATTTTGTTTGGAAACAAAATAGTTGGAACAACAACATTACTTAATGGTTTATATTACCTAAATGTCCGAGATGAACAATCTGTGAATGTAATCACCAACAAACGTAAGTTTGAAACAAACGCGAGATATCTATGGCATCTTCGATTAGGTCATGCCGGAGAACGCAAAATTCATGAGTTGGAGAAAACTGGCATTATTAAGCCATTAGGATTAGACTCCTATCCAACGTGTGAATCTTGTCTTCGGGGTAAGATGACCCGATCACCCTTCACGGGGACTTTTCAAAGAGCCACTGAAATTCTTGGTTTAATTCATACTGACGTTTGCGGACCTTTTAATGTAAAGGCTCGAGGTGATTTCCACTACTTTATTACCTTCACAGATGATCACAGTCGTTATGGACTTGTGTATCTAATGAGGTATAAAGCTGAAGCTCTTGATAAGTTCAAGGAGTTTAAGGCACGAGTGGAAAAACAAACCGGGAAACATATCAAAGCCGTTCGATCGGATCGAGGCGGTGAGTATATGAGTCTCGAATTTGATGAGTTCTTGAAAGAGAACGACATCATATCACAGATGACTCCGCCTGGTACGCCACAATTAAATGGCGTAGCTGAACGCAGAAATCGAACATTATTAGATATGGTTCGATCAATGCTAAGTTACGCAGATTTACCCATTTCATTATGGGGGTATGCACTGATGACCGCGGCTTACACCTTAAATAGATGTCCCTCTAAGTCTGTGGATAATAGCATTCCGTATGGGATATGGAATGGCAAGAATCCTAGTTTATCACATTTTAGGATTTGGGGTTGCCCCGCCTATGTGAAGAAACTAAAAACAGACAAATTAGAGTCGCGATCTGTGAAGGGACGTTTCATAGGTTATCCTGAGGATTCCATGGGATACCTATTCTATTTTCACGAGGATCAGAGGATCACCGTGGGCCTGCAAGCTACATTTCTCAAAGATGAGTTCATTCGAGATTGTGGGACAGGCCGAGAGGTGACTCTGGGAGAGTCGACCGAAACGCCTTCACAGGACATACTGTCGGATAGTCCGATAGAACAACCAACGACGCAATCAGTGTTGCGCAGATCAGAAAGAGTGCCACGCCAACCGGAGCGGTATGGTATGGTACATGTCGAGCATGTTAATGCTGCGTCAAGGGCTCTTCTTAGAGATGATCCCGTTACTTTCGATCAGGCGATAGCTGATGTAGACTCAACAAGATGGCTTGAGGCTATGAAAGCAGAAATGGATTCAATGTACACCAACAAGGTCTGGACTCTAGTAGATCTTCCGAATGGTTTTAGACCAATCGGGTGCAAATGGATCTACAAGAGGAAGATTGGATCTGACGGACAGGTTGATACGTACAAAGCTAGGCTTGTGGCAAAAAGGCTATAATCAAAAAGAAGGAATCGATTATGAGGAGACCTTCTCGCCTGTTGCTATGATCAAGTCTATACGAATTCTGCTAGCAGTAGCCGCACACTATGATTACGAGATCTGGCAAATGGACGTCAAAACGGCATTCCTAAATGGATTCCTCAAGGAGGAGATCTATATGGAGCAGCCAAAAGGTTTTACGTCGCAGACAGATGCTCATAAAGTGTGCAAATTAAATAAGTCTATTTATGGACTTAAACAAGCATCTAGGAGTTGGAATCTACGCTTTGATGAAGTAGTTCGGAACTACGGATTCATAAAAAACGTAGATGAACCCTGTGTCTACAGAAAGAGCAGTGGGAGTATGATATCGTTTCTCGTATTGTACGTAGATGACATCCTAATAATAGGAAACGATATCGAAATGCTCTCGTCGGTCAAAGCGTGGCTTTCGACCGAATTCTCCATGAAAGACTTGGGAGAAGCGGCATACATTCTTGGAATTCGCTTGTTCCGGGATCGAGCGAATAAAATGTTAGGCCTATCCCAAGCCCTTTACTTAGAAAAGATCCTGAAGAAATTCAAGATGGATGATTCTAAGAAAGGCTTCTTACCTATGCGACATGGGATTCATCTTTCAAAATCTATGTGTCCTCAAAGTGAGGAAGATATACGAAGAATGAATGGAATCCCCTATGCGTCGGCAGTGGGTAGCCTGATGTACGCGATGCTTTGCACGCGACCGGACATCGCTTACGCTGTGAGTGTAGTGAGTCGGTTTCAGGCGAACCCGGGAGAAGATCATTGGACAGCAGTCAAAAGTATCCTTCGGTACTTAAGAAGAACTAAGGATTTGATGCTGGTCTATGGAGGTGCAGGTTCAGAAGTAGACGGATATACGTATTCGGACTTCCAGTCAGACGTGGATGACCGAAAGTCTACTTTAGGTTTTGTATTTACGCTCAATGGTGGAGCAGTGTCTTGGAAGAATTCCAAGCAAAGCACGACTGCAGATTCCACTTGCGAGGCGGAGTACATAGCAGCCTCGGAGGCAGCTAAGGAAGCAGTTTGGATGAGAAAGTTCTTGGAGGAACTTACGGTGATTCCGGTTGTCAACAGACCGCTAACGCTATGGTGCGATAACAGCGGTGCTCTTGCACAAGCCAAGGAACCACGGTCTCATAGCAAGTCCAAACATATTGAGAGAAAATATCACGTGTTACGTGAATTCGTTGAAAACGGCTATGTAGCCGTGCAGAAGATTGCATCCGCGGAGAACGTGGCTGATCCACTTACCAAGCCTTTATCCCAGACGGTACTGGAGCGACATCTTGAGAAGATGGGTATTAGATACCATAATGCATGGCATTAATTGTATCACATGGCATTGAGTGCAAGTGGGAGACTGTTAGGAGGTATGCCCTCGGAATGCCATACGAGGATTGGAAAAAGTATAGAGCATATACTTTTGTATAGTTCGAATAAATAAGTTTGTAAAAACTTTTAATGTATTTGAGGCATTATTATTTATTTATCGATTTAAAGTCTACTTGGCATCCGGTAGTGCGATAAATAAATAAAACCCATATGCGTGAGTTAAGCGTTTGATTCTCATGGGATGAGAGAGGACGATACCAGACGCTTTTATTCTCTGCATAGAAAATGTTCGTAAGTCTTAGGACTCTAGTAGGGTGACTAGAGTACCGATCATGACTTATCCGTCGACGACTCCAACGCGATTGTGTCAATCGCTCACTTGGGATAGTGGGAGGTCGTGGCGGGAATATGTCGGATCTGAGAGATGGACATATTTGAACACACGGCTCAATAGTCGTTCGATCACATGGCTATATCTCGGGGATGTCAATGATCGAACGATAGACTATAGTGACCTTAGACCGATGGGGTTATCGACGGAGTTGCTTTTGGGATCTCGGTTTGTCGCCAGTTGGCTAGGCCCGCCTTGTTCATAAAAAGAACATGGGTCGGGCTTAAAAAGGATTACGGAATCATATAGTAACGGCTAGACTTTCTCTAAACGCCTAACGGACTTAGAGTTCGTTGAGATTGTGTCACTTCAATATTGGATGTTGATACTTAGTTAATCTTAAGAATGGTCTTAAGTATAATTAAGACTTAAGATTGTCTTAAGTACTTAATTAATTTACTACGTAAGGGCTCAATTGCAATTAAATTAATTGAGTTGGACTTGATTAATCAATTTGCATATAGTTGGACTAAAATTGAATTGGATTCATATCATAAGCCCTCAATAGTAAATAATAGATTTTTCCTTAGTGGAAAAATACTACACATCTAATGGTGAGGGGTAAAATGGCTAAGTATGTGACACATGTCCCTTGACTAAGCCATAATATTGCCAAAGGTGGGTAATTACTACACATCTAATAGTGATGGGTAAAATGGCTAAGTAAGTGACACATATGCTATGATCATGACTTGGTGGAAAAATACAAAGCAATAACATAGTAACTTTGACAAAAGTTGTTTGGAAGTTACTATTTACCAAGAGTGATGTATAGAATCACTTAAAATGTGACACATGTCTCATGTTTGGCTTGGAGCTCAAAATAAATAGTCTTGGAGACTTGATTGTAAAAAGACTAAGTCATTTTTCTATAAGCCAAGGTCAAGCACGAAAATAGAGAAAAAGAAAAGAGAAAAGATAGCCAAGCTCTCATTTGGCTTTGAGTTGAATCCCGAGCCCCGTTCGAATTGACGCTAGCTATCCAAGGGTCACTCAACGGGCTTTACGAATCCGAATCGGCGTGACGACCTTGCTCGGGACAGTCCGAGACAAAGTAGGATTTGCTCGAGCTTCGCGTTTTCGAACGCCGTGCTGTGACGTATAAGCTACGCGCTACAAGGGTAAGGTTTCGAACCTTTAGATTAGGTTGATTTGATCAATCTCGAAAAGGTCTTGAATGACCTCGAATGATCCATTATTATGTCTTAAGACATGTTTAGGATCATGGTATAAAGTTTCGGGATCGTCGGATAAGTTTTCGGGATCGAAAAACGAAACCGTCGCGTCACTGCCGCGGTTCACGGCCACGAGCACGAAGCTCACGGCCGTGAACCACATGACCCACGGCCATGGATGTAATACCCAAGTTCCGCGCGTAAGTTGGCCAATAAATTTACATGCATAATATGTGTTTATACGACTACATATTATGTGTTTATATGTATATGTTGGTGTTTATGTGATAACTAACTTATTAGAAAATTAGACTTGGGACTTAGAAGAATTTCGAAATTAAAATAAGGGATTTTCAAAAGACTGAACAGGGTTGAAAATAGAAAATTTTGAGAGATGAGAATGCGAGTATTGAGATTTTAGAATTTTCGAAAGAACATAGATTGTGAACTTAAAGTTTTCGAAAGAAGATTTTTGAAAACAGTTTTAAAAATATATATTAATCGAAAACTTAGCATGGAAAGAGAATAAAACAATAAAATAATATATTTTATAGGTTAAGATAAGTATTAGTTAAGTCCTTGTAATTTGTTCACTATCTCACGCAAACATAAGATAAGAATTAAGAAGAAAGAAAGTCATTCATTTGCAAACGTTCGAAACAAAGAACAGAGAGAAAAGGAGATCATCTTCAACCTTAGAAAAGGTATAAATTCTTACCATGATATTTATGTTGTTAATTATGATTTAGCGTGTTCTAAATATTAACAAGCATGAATATTTCCTGTGTTCATGTTCTATATATCTAAGTTTTGATTTTCAAAAGATTTGAGCATGTTTTAAAGTTCTGATGATGCTCATCATGTTCTAGAAAATAATAGGTTTGGATCGAAAGTTTAGAGGTTTTCGTATGAATAGTGTGTTTTTCGTATGAATAGTGTGTTTTTCGCACGGTTTAATGACTTTCGCAAGGTAGGTTTTCGCCAGCTTAAGTGGCGAAAAATAGTTTTTTCAAAGTAAAAGTTTTCGCTAGTTACTGTTCAAAGAAAAAAAAAACTTTTCGCCACTTAATGTAAAATCTTTTCGCCAGTTACTGTGTTCGCTAGCTACAGTACAAAGTAAACTTTTCGAATTCAATACTTAGCGAAAAAGAGTTTCGCTAATTTTACTTTTCGCTAAGGTTTTCGCCAAAAAGGTTTAAAAACTTTTTCGCCACCTTTCGCGAAGTGGAGCTTTTCGCCACTCTTTATTTGGTTTCGCGAACCAAAGCTTTTCGCCACTTAGAAAAGTTTTCGCCAGGTTCAAAAAGGTTTTTCGCAGGTCAGTTTTCACGAGCTTTTCGCGGGCCAGAAAAGTTTTCGCACCTGAGACAACCTCGGGCCGAAAATCTATTTTCGCGGGCCTGGAAGGAAATTTTTGAAATTAATTGATTTTCGAACGAAATTTCGAAAACTTGCATATTTTCAATATAAATGCAATTTTTGTAACATTTAGGTAATTCGAAAACTTTTATAATTATTTAACTTAGCTAATGCACTAACATAATAATATTTTCATGATTAAGGATCAAAAGGTTAGGAAATTCACAAGACTGCTAAGATAAATAATCAAGGACTCCAGGTAAGTGGGAATTTCAACTACAACACATAAATAATTGACTTACGTGACTTGTGACTATGTGCTTTGGATTTATGCTGTTACGTGAACTATGTGACACACCTGAATGGTATGTATTTTTCGTATTACTCACATGGCATAATCATGCGCATGCACGAAACATTTGTGAGGGTTTACATGAGATGAGTATGCACTGAACATATCGCCTGAAGGCGAATGATATTTGCCGATATGGGCATTTAATGTCGACTCGCAGTTGAGTCAGGGCTACTTCTATGGCACCATGACGGCGTGGTGCGTCGTCGGATATTTTATATATTGAGGCAGGAGGAGCGACCCAGGAAGGAGCGACCTAGTTATGACTAGCGTAGGCTAACTGGTGTAGGCAACTGCCCTGTTGGCGGTGAGGAGCGACCTGGAAGGGGCGACCTGGGAAGGAGCGACCTAGGAAGAAATCCTAGCGTAGGCTAACCGGCG
Source organism: Lindernia subracemosa (assembly GCA_028392965.1). Lineage (NCBI taxonomy): Eukaryota > Viridiplantae > Streptophyta > Magnoliopsida > Lamiales > Linderniaceae > Vandellia > Vandellia subracemosa. Next base: position 1,320,464 of record JAQPCC010000044.1, read on the forward strand.
TGGGCTACCAGCGTAGGCTACCGCATGGCAGAGGGGACGACCTGGGAAGGAGCGACCCAGGGAAACCTGGCGTGGGCTACCCAGCGTGGGTCGCTGTCATATTTATCCATATGGGATATGAGCTCTGTATGGTGCATAGTAAGATTAGCCGAGGGCCCTGAGAGATGTGAGATGTGAGATGTGAGATTGAGTCTGACTCTACAAGAGTAGAGAGGCATTGGCGCGGATGCCTTTGCGGGGTTTTACACGTACACGACATTGCATATTCCTACTTACTGAGCTTCATAGCTCACCCCTTATATTATGTGTTGTAGGTACTAGCGACCACGGTATGTGATCGCCTTGTTGGCAAGGCTAGTCTTTTGAAAGCTTCCAGCGACTTTTGAGGGTGGTGTGTACATGGATGCGACCTGTGGGGGGTAGGTGCTAAAGTTTACCTGGCTGCGTTATTTTACAACCCGTATGTAATTAGGACCCCAACTATGATTTTGGCTTGTATGGGATGGTTTTCATATATATATAAATAAAAATAAAAAATTTATACGCATTTGTGCATGCTTGATATCCTATAGTCACGTAAGCTAGTATCGTAAATGGGTAGTAGAAGGTGGGGGCGCCACAGGGTGGTATCAGAGCTTCGGTTGCAGGTTCTGTAGACTGTTCATGTACACACACTCAAAAGCGTGGAAGCGGCCTTGCTAGTAAGTTTTATATTCCTGTGAATTTCTTGTGTTAAATAAATTTATTGGCCTTCGGAACTATCAGGGTAAGAGAGAAAATGGTAAGAACGCGAGGTGAAAGCAGTGGGAATGCTGATAAAGGCAAGGAACCCGCAACACCTATCGATAATCGCGACACAACTGTCCTTCAACTTACAGAATTAGTCCGTCAGCAATCCGCCCAGATTCAAGAATTAATTCAGCAACGGAATACGGATAGACAGCAAAACAGCGGACACTCTCAGGCAGAACGAGTTGAAATAGTGGGGGAGAGGTTTCGCAAACTCAATCCTGCAACTTTTGAAGACGCAAACGATCCAACATTTGCTGAAGATTGGCTAAGGACCCTTGAAAGCATGTTTCAGTATAGCCGAATTCCCGAGGAAGAGAAAGTGCTTTGTGCCGCCTTTCTGTTGCGAGGAGGTGCGGGACATTGGTGGGATGCTATGTTAGCGATCGAGGACCCTATTACGATGCCTTGGGAACGCTTCAAGGAGCTGTTTAGAAGCAAATATTTCACTGCCCCGGTACGAACCCAGCGCATGAACGAATTCATCAATCTCTGACAGGGGACGATAACGGTGGCTGAGTATATCAGAAAATTTGAGCAATTATCAAGGTTTGCGACTCACATGGTGAGTACGGACGCGCTAAAAATTGAACGATTCCTTGAGGGCCTGAAGCCAGAGTTATATCGTGATGTAAACATGGCTGGACTTCAAGGAGCTACGTATGCCCAAGTTGCAGAGCGAGCATTGGTGGCCGAACAGGCCGAAACTAGAATCATCCGGGCGCAAGAGGCAAAGCGGAAGTTTGAGCAAGGAACGAAGTGGAGCGGAGGGAATCAAAAGCGACAATTTGTCTCAAAAGGTGTGAGGCCAAACTTTCAGAACAGGCCTGGACAACCTCCACCAAACCCAATACAGGCAAGGTTTCCCGCACCAATTCCAAACTGCCCGAGGTGTGGGAAACGACATTTCGGTAACTGCTTTCTACAGACTAATAACTGCTTCAAATGTGGGAAGCCCGGACACTTTGCAAGACAATGCCCGGAAAACACATTTGGGAGCCGAGCTGCAGGACAAACCAGACCACCCATCATGGCAGCACGAGTTTATACCCTAACTTCAGAGGAGGCGGAGAACAACCCATCAGTGGTGGCAGGTATCCTACTTATTCATCAAACCCCGACATGCATTTTAGTAGATTCAGGAGCCACGCATTCATTTGCATCATCTAATTACGTGGTGAGACTCGGGATTATACCTCAACAATCCGAATGTGATTATAACGTAACCATTCCGCATGGACTCGCAACTCGAACCAATTTAGTCTTACGGAACTGCCCGGTATTAATCCACGATAGAGAACTGCCCGTAGATTTGATAGTTATTCCAATGAACGACTACGAAGTGATTCTTGGAATGGTGCGACAATAGCGGAGCGATCGCACAAGCTAAGGAACCCCGTGCTCACAGTAAATCCAAGCACATAAAGAGAAAATACCACTGTTACGTGGGTTCGTTGAGAATGGCTCGATAGCCGTGCAGAAGATCGCCTCAGCGGAGAATGTGACGGACCCGTTCACGAAGCCACTGTCTCAGGCAGTGCTAGATCATCACCTCGATAGAGATATTATAGTGCGTGGCATTAGTGCAAGTGGGAGATTGTTGAGGTTTATGCCCTAGATGCCGTACGAGGATAAGATAGTACGAGGGCATTAGTGTAATTTTGTAGTGTTTACTATTGTAATTGGATTATTTGATAATGGAATTACTTTATTATTGTCGATTTAAGTTATGACAAAAGTACAAAGGCATATTATTAGTTCGTCTAAATAAATTAACCTTGCAGTCAGGTAAATAAGACGAATTAATAAAACCTTAATACTTACAGTTCAGTTACTGATTCTGTGTGATAGAGAGGGGGCACCAGTAAGCTGAAACACTGTAGTATTAAATAAGTCCACAAGTCTTAGTCTCCAGTAGGGTGACTGGCTATGACGAGTATGACTTGTTTGTCGACGTGTCCAAAATGGTTGTGCCAACCGTTCACTTGGGAAGTGGGAGCTCGTGACATTGATACAAGACGAATCAGAGGATTGTCTGCATTTGGAAACTGACTCATAATCGAACGATCACACGCTGGTAAAGTCGCTGATCGATCGATTGACTGTAGTAGTCTGCGTGAACCTTAGACCGAAAGGGTTAACTCGAGGTTGGTCTTAAGGTCTTGATTAGTCACTAGTTTGTTAGGCCCGAATTGCCAGTAGCATGGGTCAGCGGCGAAATGCAGTCTTGACTTTTCGACGTGATTGCCGGTTATACCACTGAGCGAGATTTTCGGTCTTGATTAAATTCAAGGTTAACGTCCTATGTAGTTTCGATGTGCGGGAATTTACCTAAGTCTCTGGCCAGAGCTCAAAGCTGACTCATGATAGTCGTGGAGGGCAGTTTGGTAAATGTCTCCGACACGAACATCATAGAGTCGAGTTCTGTAAGTTCGACTACGCGTGACTTTCACTCGACCGGGACAAACGTATAGGGTTTATACGTACGACGACAATCTATGGTTTGAATTAGATCATATTCATACTCAACTCGGAATCGGTTCGGTACCACGGGGCTCACTAGGTGAATACCGAACTCTTGGATTCCTCCCAGAGCCGGTTGAGACGAACCAAGAGAGTCGGGCTTAAAAAGGGCAACCGACACAACGTCTATATAAAAAAAGAGCAGGTTGGGGCCTGGATTGAGAGATTAGGGTTTGGGGCTTGGCCGAAACCCTAAATGGCCTAAAGATTCGATTGATTGTGGTTAAATTAAGTGAGGGGAAAAATGGTTTTTTAACCTCACGAAATATTTTTGAAATATAATTTGGAATTAAATAAAATATTATTATTAGATATATATATATTTCGATTTTTATATAGTATAAAGTTTCGAAAATATAAATATATATATATTGGATATTATATATTTAAAAATACTAAATATAGAAATTAATTTATCTTAGATATATATATTAATTTAATATTAATTCGAATTTGAATTTGAGTTTGAATTTGAAAAAGAAGACCAAGTCAAACAAGACCAAGTCAAAGAGACTTGGTATGTTAAAAAAAATCGGCCACTTCAAGTAGGTATAAATAGGATTTTTCAGTTTTGCAAAACCCTAAGGCATTAGTGGCTAAAATAAACTAGGGTTTCTATTTTTCCTTCACTCTCACCTCGAGCTCTCTCTCACTCTCTCTCTCGGTGGTGGCCGCATGTGAAGGAGACAACGGCGTGTCCTTGGTTTAGCCGCATATAGCAAGGAACGACCGTGACGTTCGTGTGGTGCCGGCGTGACGATCTTGCTCCGTTCGTGCACTTGAGGTGCAAGGAAAGGGATACTACATCCCGTGGATTCAAAGGGTTCTTAGCTTACCATCTTCATTGAATTTCGTCACGGTATCATGGCTTAAAACCCTTCTCTTTCGTGTCTAATGTTCTCGTGGAAACACTGAGCGATCCAAGGGATAGGTCGGAATCACGAAAAATTTTAAACTTCCGCCGTTCTAAGAACGAGGGCCCGGGGACCCTACCGGGATTCTCAACATTAGGTTGGAGCGATAAGGATCCTCAAAGCCATGCAATTGATTATTTATGTGAATTATTTGTTTCAGTGATTTATCAGTATGCGAACAACAGCTGAGTATTTGAATGGTGTAGATGAGTTTATGAATTGTGCGGAGCAGAATAGGAGAAAAAAGAGGCAATCGAAGATATCTTGTCCGTGTCGTGATTGTAATAACTTAAGGTGGTGGAATAGTGACACTGTTAGGGAACATTTGATATTAACGGGTTTTAAATCTGGGTATGCTAATTGGATATGGCACGGTGAGGTCGTCATTGATGCTAGTTTTGCGGGGGAAGGAACTAGTACATAAGGTAGACCTAATGCAGATGACGATGTTGTAGTTGAAACTTCTTCTGACGACAATGATCGTATTGATGATATGTTGTGTGATGTTCAAGAGGATTTTGAAGAACGACCTCCTATATTCGATAGTCTGGTTAGGGACAACAATATTTCGTTGTACAATGGGTGCTCAAAATACACAAAGTTGTCTGTTGTGTTCAAATTGCTGGATATTAAGGCTAAATTTGGGATTTTCAACAAGTGCTTCTCAACACTATTAGAAACACTCGCGGATATGCATCCTGATGTCAATGAGCTTCCGACATCGACTTATGAGACAAAGAAGCAATTGTGCCATTTGAACTTACAATACGAAAGAATACATGCGTGTCCCAACGATTGTGTACTTTTTAGAGGCGAGTATGAATCTGCTGATAAGTGTCCGACATGTGACACTTGGCGTTACAAGCGAAAAGACGAGGTCGGTGGTGCTCCTGCTAAGGATCTGTGATACTTACCTATAGTTCCCAGATTAAGACGCATGTTCTCCAATGCCGACGACGCTAAGCTGTTTAGATGGCATGATGAAGAAAGAATAAAGGATGGGAAATTGAGACATCCCGCAGATTCTCCACAATGGAGGAATATTGATTCGTTATTTCCTGAGTTTGGAGGTGAGTTACGAAATCTTAGGCTTGGGCTTTGCACTGATGGGATAAACCCACACGGCGACATGAGTAGCCGTCACAGTACATGGCCGGTACTGCTTTCTATCTACAATCTCCCTCCATGGCTTTCTATGAAAAGAAAATACGTCATGTTGTCATTGTTGATATCGGGTCCAAAACAACCTGGTAACAACATCGATGTGTACTTAGCTCCATTGATTGATGATCTAAAAACTCTATGGTATGAAGGTGTTGAGGTGTACGAAGCGTACATTAGATCGAGGTTTACGCTACGCGCCATGATATTTTGTACCATCAATGATTTTTCGGCTTACGGAATCTTTCTAGATATAGTGTAAAGGGTAAAAAAGCATGTCCAATATGTGGGGATAATACGGACAACCAATGGTTGAACAACTGCAGGAAATACATATATATGGGCCATCGAAAATTCCTTTCACGTACTCATGAATATCGAACAAAGAAAAAATTCCTGCAACTTTTTAACGGGAAGAGCGAGATTTCTAAGGCTACATTTTCGTTGAATGGCATAGAATTACGTGACATCGTCGCAAGCATCAATACACAGTTCGGTAAAAAGTGCAAACAATCAAGAGACAATGTTTGGAAAAAACGGTCAATATTTTGAGATCTTCCGTATTGGGATCTTCCGTATTGCTTGTCTAGGCGATCATTATCGTTTTCTGTTCGAGGCCCTCTCGTCTCGCGTGGATCGACTACATGCATCTTTCGTATTCAGTATGAGAGATGTTTATTACAATTCGGGGCGTGAGGAATATCAGACGTTCATCGACGTCAAGGACATTCGAGACTTATTCAAACTCGTGAGTTTGGGTTGTTCAGTGATTCAACTTTTCTTGAGGTATTTTCATTTTAATTGTAACAAATCATTACAAGTTATTTATTTTGCATTAAATTCATATGTTTATTTTACAAATTTTACAAAGGTATCTTCGTCAAGAGTCATCGGACTTCCAGTGCTTCAATCCCAATATTCTAAGTTTGATGGCCCGTGAGACAAATGTCGATTAGGGAAATTAGCGACATGGCTGTAGCTTTAAGAGATTTAAGCCAGTCGTGCATTAATATTTTTGCTCCTTATTGTGAAGGGTAATATATAAATATTTTCTATCATATATTCGTAGTTTATGTAATATTCGATAATTTAATGGTGTTTATTTAGGAGTCATTGGATTTTGTTGGTGATTGAGTTTTTCGCGAACACAATGTTTGTGTTCGAGCCATTGGCACCAAAGCTTGGTGTTAGGAAGATAGGAATACGTGACCGACTAAACTCGTAAGTGTTGTGAAATAAAAATTCGTATTTAAAATTTTATTTTTAATATAATAGCCTTTTGTTACATACTTTTGCGCTTCAGGGTAATAAAGACGGCGACTTTCGTGGGTGGACTTCAAAATAAGAAGACATATGTTGTTACTTGGAAAGCATGCAATGTTCACTTTTTTTTTTATGATTTTACAAATTAATTTATGAATTATAACTACCATTTACTATATTTTGTTCATTGACACTTAGTGCCCACGACAGCTTCCCGGTTCAGAATTGTGTGGCTACTACGTAATGCGATATATGTACTATATTATTAGTTCTGTCGGAGGCGAGAGAGGCAACTTGGTGAAGGTATGATAATCCAACCAACTTTGAGAATATTCAAGTAATTCTTATTATGTATTTAGGCTTTAATTGTATTATTCTTATATAATGTTACAGCTATTAGAAGGAATTGCTTACAACGATGCATCCATTGAAGAATTACGAGAGTTGTTGGCCGAGTACTTCAATGTCATTTGTTTAGTCATGTGAGTTATCGTAGTTTTGGATAATTTTGTTAAACTTTGTGAGTTGTTATTACTTTATGGATTAGTTGAATATTTTATTTAATGAAATTTGTTTGTTGGATTGTATGATTGTGTTTGGAAGAATAGTTGGGTTGATTACAGGTTTGATGGGATATCGTAAAATTAAATTAAATATTTAAAAAAATATATAAAACAGTGACGGTTGTTCTAACAACCGTCGTCCATAGTACATTATTGGCGACGGTTGTAAAAGAAAACTGTCGCCTATAATATCAATTATAGGCGACGGTTGTGAGGAACAACCGTCGCCTATAATGTACTATGGGCGACGGTTGTTTAGGCGTCGGTTCACAACCGTCGTCCATTGTTCAAGTATGTGCGTCGGAGCTCTGGACGTCGCCGTGAAACCGTCGCCCATACCCCATAACAACCGTCGCCTATGTCCTATTTTGTACTAGTGGAAGCTTATATATTTGACATTCACTCGTCAGATATTTTCTTTGCATTGAACGAGCATAGTTTGTTTCAGATCCTCGTTTACCACATCTTGAAGCAGCTCATCATTCACTTCAATTTAAAAGGCTTGTCGGGACAAGAAATATTATTTCCTTACAAATCAAGTTTTCATATTAGATGGTTTTTCGATTCAGATTGGGCAACTTGGCCCCATCTAGAAGATGATCAAATGATTCATTAATTGAGGATAAATAAATGCATTGAAGAATAGATATTCATCTATGGCAAAAGTATTCTTTTGAGACCAATGCATTGAAAGTGTAATTCAATTTGTGGCAAGTAGAGCGGTCAAAACGGGCCGGCGGGGCGCGCCAGCCCGTAGCCCGCCATTTGGCGGGGCGGGCGCGGGCCGGCCCGCCATTCAGAGGGCCTGTGAAATGAAGGCCCGCCCCGCCATAGTAAAAAAATTAAAAAATATATAAAATTAAATTTAAATTAAAAATTTGGTTCATTTAAAAAATAAAGTCCAATACAATAATTAATTATTGCCCACTAATACATTGAAAAATAAAATCTAAAGCCCAACATAATATTTAATTAATATAATATAATTAAAATATATAATATAATATTTTTTAATATTAGGCGGGCCGGCCCACGGGTTAGCCCGCCCTGCCCCCAAAGCCCGCTCTCTGGCGGGCCGGAAAAAGTGAGGCCCAACCCGCCCCTTTGGCGGGGCGTGGCGGGCTGGCCCGCGGGCCGCGGGCCCAATTGACAGTTTTAGTGGCAAGTAACCATTTGAGGCTTCTCTTTTATCTTTAATTATTTTCCTTCTCTAATATTTATTCTTTTTATACTTTATTCTATCAATTAGATGACTTATATAGATGACTTATACTCATATTTGTATTGTAATACTCCATCAATCACAGTAGTAATTCTTCTTCCTTCAACATTTCTCATAGTGCAAACTCTAATTACCATTTAGTTGTATCTTGGGAAACAGACATTCAATCAATTCTCTTGTGCACTTCGTGTTGAGAGAGCAAACCCGTTTTTAAGGAATGTGTGTTCAACACAAACCTCGAAAAATTCCTTACAACTTATTACGTCTTTTACTAAGTTATTGAGAATAAAATACAAATATATGATAAGGGTGGATAAGAGGTATCGGTTTGGATTAAACACGAGCTATAATTCGTATTATGTAATCATATCGGTTAATGACGTATGGTGAATCTATGTAATTATATTGCAGGTGGTGTGGTTATTGTCGACCATGATGAGGCGTAAAGCTTAATAGTCGGCACCAGCATGTAAGAAATGAACGCCTGATTTCGTACTTATTCTCTGTGATAATAATCACGACGAAGGCAACGTTGATAACAAATTTTTTTCTTTATTTTAAACTTGTTAATCCTATTTTTGTCTCCGATCCCCATGATGTTACTTCACTCTTGTTAGCTCTCTCGGAAATGATATCACCTTATGGATTTCTGTGGAGTGAGTGAGCACCATATGTTTGGAAGATCGAAAGTGGAGTTAGGATCCGTGATTGTTGTGTTGTGTTGTGTTGTGTTGAGTTGCTACTTATTCTAATCAGACCTCATTGATCGATCATCTGGTCGTTTGCTCAGCTCAGCCTCTTATACTTATGCAGCTGCACTTGTTGATTTATATCTATTTCCAATCCAAGCATTACGGTTATCCTAGCGCTATAACCATTATCGGCAGGCATTTATGCAACTTACATATTCCTCTTTCAGGCAGGCAATGGAGCTAACTGTGTACAATTAATTTTTATAAACGGAGGTCCACAACCCACTACACTACTAGCTAAGGCATCTTTCTTTGAAATGCATTCCGCCATTTTTACGTTACAATGCTGCAGCAGCAGCTTTTATTCTTATCTTGTTTTGAGGTTTCTCTTGTCCTTCCAATGTTTGGTGACTGAAATTTTTTTCTGTTGGCATTGGAGTCCCTGGCCTGGTTTGTCTATTAATGTTTCTTGGACACAAACCAAAAATGCTGAATCTCATGTAGTAGATGATGGATGCTTCATAGAATAGAAACTAACATGGATGGGATATTAGGTATGGTTTTCTCTTCTCTTGTCCATCTCTTCTGCATTACAACACTGAACCCATTTGTTTCATCTCAAGCCCTTTTGTCTGATATAATAATAATATAGTCTTGCACATATCAATCACTCTTGTAGGATTACCAGCAAAAAGTGAGGGGAAAGAGGCGAACATGACGTGTTGTTCAATGTTAGACCCAACTCATCATCTCATTGTCTGCCATGGAACATGAAGAAAGAAATCTGAAGAAAAGGGGTAAGTAATGAATGGTTCACTATTGTATTATCAAGTTGTATGCCTTGCTTGCCTGCCTGCCATTCATAAAAGAAACATCACAAAGAACTCATAAAAAGTCACTTCTTGAGTAGCTGCGTATGCATCATCGTCATCATATCATCCCTTGAAAGTAGAAGTTCTTTTAATACACCAAACACTTACTACAAACAACATATGAACCAACCACAACACCCCATCGACATCACCACATGACATCTCGAGATGCATCTAAAGAACAAAATTGCAAGCCCGGCCCTGCTCTAACATCTATTTGCAAGTCTCATCTTACTTTTAACTTTCATATTTACATCACGGATAGATCTCACTTAAAACAGAAAGTGAAAGGTGTCTTAGGTTTTTCCATAGTAAGAAAATAGTGTTGGCTGCTTACTATCAGTGGCACCACCAGCTTTGCTTTTCTTTTTCACTGGGCCGCCGCTGCTATTATGTTTTTCCCATTTTGTAGAGTGAAGATCAGCATCATGTTCCCGCTTTTGTGGGATATTATGATCAACCCTATTGGGGGATATCAAAGCATCATCATCAGTATTAGGTTCTTTAACAATCTTACACTGACTGGGTTCATTCTTCCCAGTAGACTGCGGTTCAACTGTTAAATGGCTTTCTTCAGGTTCATTTTTCACGTTTATTTCTCGATCATGATCATCATCTTCGACAGCTTCTCTCTTCGTATGGGATTTGTTTTCCACGCTATCCACGTCAACTGATTCATTAGACTCTTCCTTAATTGTGGTTGCATCATGTTTTATCTCCTGACCTCCTTTCTTTGTGAAGAACTGTGAGATCGGTTTACATGCCTCATCTGGTTTAACCTGTACGTGGCAAAATCAGTACACTCTTCTACACAGAAACAAACATTTCGGTGTCAAATATCATATCAAAAATATTTCCAATACCTTTTCAACACACTCAGGCCCATCAAAAGAAAGTTTGCCAATAGCAGGCTTCACAGGGTACCACGCCTACGTGGAAAAAAAAAAAGAATAAAGGTTTAATCTTTGTTATACGATCTCTGTTAAAAGAGTTGCTGACGATAAGTTATAATGCACTTGCCAAATCTGCTTCGTCGTATGGTTTGAGAACGCTCGCAAGACTCGACGGGGAAGGATAGTTCAGCCACATATCGATTGATTTTTCACTACCCAGTATAACAGGCATCCGATCTGTGAAAGAGGTAACAAAGGGTCATCAAACCATAGCTAATCATGTAATCAGGAAAAATGTTCTTACTTTTCAATAGAAACAGTTAGCAATAAAGGTGAGTGTTTTATAAATCCTTCAAAGAGTAGAAAAGCAAACCATGAAGCCATTTCAGAGATGACGTTGACGACGTTGTGAGAATAGTGAAGCTATAGAGGACTTCTCCTGTACCCACAGAGGAAACAGAAAATAATGTTCGGAAAGGGAATATGCAATTAATTTAGTCAGATGTTAGATCATTGAGTTGTTTATAGTAAAATCAAACAGATTGCTTAAACGCAACGAATATATGTTTTCACCTTGTGGATTTTTCCAAAGATCATAAAGAGCAGCAAAAACAAGGGGTCGCCCATCCTTAAAGTGAATGTAATAAGGCTGCTTCTTTGACCCGTCTTTCTTCCATTCATAAAACCTGAAACAAGTGTGAAGGACATTTAAAACTTATGCTTTAAGAGTTTATTTCAACTTAGCTTACTTTAGAAAAAATAGTGGCTTACAACATAACATCAAAGTCATCATATTAATCTGTTTACACTTGAAATAGGTGAACTGAGTTGTGTAAAGAAAGATTCTATTCTATGTAGATAATAAATTATCGGGACTTTATCAAATCATGCGCAAAGGAAATCAATTATCATGTTGAAAAGACAATACATACCCTTCAAAACACACCAGGCACCTATTCTTTGGGAGAAGTCGGCAAAAAGCAGGCTTCTCTTTCACTGATTCTGACCGAGCATTAAACTATAGAAGGAAATCAAATGCCAGGTTGATATGGAAGATGGGTGCAACTAACAATTGAGAATCATCTTTAACTTCACAAAATAGAATACTTGTCCACAAAAGCTGAGGAACAAGCACGTTAGTTAACATTGTTAAATAACCGAAAAAAACGTAAAAGTTTCCACAAAACAACAAACTGAAAAGGCTAAGCATAGTAATAATGTTCAAAGCCAAATATGACAGAGACAAACATAGACTAAAACATCATCAATAAACATAATTAGTCTCTTCGTAAGTAATAAAAAGAGCCAAGACATCTCACAATACGTAAGTGCCCTGTTCCAGGAACGGTAAAAGGAGACCGTAAACCCTAAAAAACTGGAAATAGTCGCCGAAGTAAATAAACCAAAAAAAATTAAAAAAAATTGACGCAATTCACAAAATTGAATCATTACCATCTTAAAGTGGTCAGCTTTTTCAGTCTTCTTGGTGAAGCTCGGAATAAGCCCCCACTTCATGCAGTGCAAAACGACGCCGCCGCTGTCCCCTTGGTCGTCTCTCCGTACAACCGGAACATCAAATCCCGGCGCGACATTGTAAGACGGCCGGAACCTATGAAAGTTATCAACTTTACCTTAATTTTTTGTTTCTTCACACAAATTAATCATCTAAAATAAATAAACTACCTAGTACTGTTACCGTTCCATGTTGAGGCGCTGAACGGGCCGAGAGGCGACGTAGCACGCCCGGGTTATGTCATCGGGCCTGAGAGTACAACGGCCTCTTCCACACATCGATTTTCGTCGCTATCTTCGCTTTGCCTATTATTTTTGGCCTTCGAATTTCAAAAAGGTTGGAGCTGAAAATGAAACCGCTTGAAGACGGGTTTATTACCCTTGCCACTGGCTAATTTTTTTTTTTTTTTTTTTAAGTTTTATAAATAAACAAAAAGGTTTACATGTGTGTGGTAAAATAACTACTTACAAATGCCCAAATAGAGACAAAAAGAACTCAATTTCGTAATACCATTCTGCTATTATTCGAAATAAGGAAAAAAATTGAAAAAAATATAAATACAAATACACTAAATTATCAACTCAGCATTCCGACAACGAGCTTCCCGTAAAGGATGGGGAGCTTTGCAACATCATACGACAATATATAGTAATTCAAGGTAAACCCCCAAAAAGTAAAGCTAAATGAGACGATCTGATGGGTAAACGCTAAACCTTTTCTATCTCAATCAAAGCTCAATTACAGTACTATGTAATCGAAGGCACCTCGAATCTAAACATAAACACAGCCAAATACAAAACAAAAAGTCGAGACATAAACAAGAAAAATGGGCAGAAGCTTTGAGAAAACAAGGAAGTAGCTCAAAGGCAATTGAAGAAAACTTTTTCTCTTCCTTTCTTCTTTACACAATCGTTCTATTTGTACAACAAAGAAAACGTAATCAAAGGAAAATATTAGCTTGATTATCCTACCACAATTATCTCCTAATAATTATTTACCATATATAAAAAATCTTATCCCAAAACTTCCTCCAACATTTATGCGTGCCTTTATTATCCCAAAAACTTCATCCAGTGTTTATGCTTGCCTTTATTACCCTCCCTCAAGGTGGAGCGTGCAAATCATAAACGCCCAACTTGCGCAATAAATAATCAAATTGAGTAGTACCAAGGGCCTTGGTGAAAATATCCGCTAGTTGATCAACACTGCGCACAAAATGAGTCTCAATTGCTCCTTTTTGAAGTTCATCGCGTATAAAATGACAATCAATCTCAATGTGTTTGGTCCGTTCATGAAAAACGGGATTAGCTGCTATGTGTAAGGCAGAGTGACTGTCACAATAAAGTTGCATGGGAAGAGAGTGAGAAATCCCCAAACAATGAAGCAGTGCCTTCAACCACTTGAGTTCGCATACCGTCATAGCCATAAATCGATATTCAGCTTCGGCTGAAGAGCGAGACACAACTGCCTGCTTTTTGGTTTTCCAAGAAATCGGAGAATTTTCCAAGAGCACAAAATATCCAGTTAAAGAGCGGCGAGTCAAGGGACAACTCGCCCAGTCAAAATCACAATAAGCTCGTAACCGAAGATCACAGTCGGATCGAAGAAGAATTCCTTGACCTGGTCGGCCTTTCAAATATCGCACTATACGAAGTGCTGCATCCCAATGTTCCTTCAACGGATTTTGCATGAACTGAGCCAAAACATGTACACCGTAGGACAATTCAGGTCGAGTGATAGTCAAATAAATAAGACGACCAACAAGACGACGATATCGGCTAGGATCAGGGAGTTGCTCACCTTGTGCAATTGCCAATCGATGATTTTGTTCAACCGGAAACCGTGAAGGTCGGGCACCCAACAAGCCAGCCTCGGTTACAATGTCCAAAGCATACTTACGCTGACATAAAAACAAACCAGCGCTACTCCGAGCAACTTCCACACCCAAAAAATATTTAAGAGGTCCCAAATCTTTCATGTGAAAACAAGAACTTAAGTAGTCCTTAAACCGCTCGATAGTACTATGATCATTCCCACCAACGACGAGATCATCAACATACACAAGCACACACAACTGAATGTGATCGCAAGAATAAGTGAACAGAGAGTAATCGGCATGGGACTGAACAAATCCATAAGAAGATAAAGCTCCTACCAACTTGGCAAACCAACATCGGGGAGCCTGACGAAGGCCATAAAGTGACTTTCGCAACCGACACACTTGACCATGATGTGTGGAAAGAAAACCGGGAGGTAGTCGCATGTACACTTCTTCATGCAATTCCCCATGAAGAAAAGCATTGTGTACATCCATCTGATGTAATTCCCATCCTTTAGCAACGGCTACAGTCAAAAACAGCCTAACTGTAACCATTTTGGCAACCGGGGCGAATGTTTCATGAAAATCAACGCCCTCAATCTGATTATTACCAAGAATAACAAGCCGCGCTTTATAGCGTTCAACAGTCCCATCCGAGCGATATTTGATCTTGTAAATCCACTTGCTGCCGATAGACTTCTTACCAACAGGAAGTTGTTCAACAGTCCATGTACCATTCTTTTCGAGAGCCGAAATTTCATCACTCATAGCCTGACGCCAGCGGGGATCTTTTACTGCTTCAGAATAAGATCTAGGCTCTTGCCCGGCGGTAACAGCCGCCAAAAATGTGCGATGAGAAGGAGAAAATCTGGAACAATCAACATAATGCGTTAATGCATAAGGAGTACTAGATGACTCACATTTGACTGCACCAACCAAGTAGTCCTGCAAACGGGTCGACGGTTGTTTCACGCGATGGCCACGACCCAAATTTTCCAATGCGACTATCGAGTCAGGTGTACTGGGCGCTGTGACTGGTGCGACTGAAACCACCGAGTTAGGAAGATCTCGCGATTCAGCCGAAGAAGATAAGGATGTCGCACCGCTGGAGTCGGGTGAGGGCACGGGTTCAACCATGGTTTCTGACTCGGTTGAAGTCATGGGTTCGACCACTGGTTCAGTCACAACAGCACCCTCCCTGAACATTATATCTTCACAAATGGACTCTGTATTTTCAGCAACCCACGGAACTTGAGCAGTTGTTGTAACAGAAGAAAAAGCATAAGGAAAATCATGTTCAGAAAAGACCACATCTCGAGACACGAAAAATTCCTTAGTGTCAAGATCATACATTCGCCACCCTTTCTGTCCAAACGGATACCCCACAAAAATACAACGCCTGCTCCTACTACCAAACTTGTCATTAGCTCGATTAAGAGTTTAGGCATAGCCAAGACAACCGAACACTCGTAGATGAGTGCAAATAGGCGGTGTCCCAAACAAACACTCGTACGGAGATTTCCCTTTAAGGATCGAACTTGGTGTTCTATTAATCAAATAATCTGCAGTAAGAACACATTCGCCCCAAAACTTAATGGGAAGATCAGCTTGGAACCGCAAAGCACGTGCAACATTGAGAATGTGTCGATGCTTACGTTCCACTCGTCCATTCTGTTGCGGGGTAGCTACACATGACGTTTGATGTAGTATTCCATTTTCATCAAAATAAATCTTTAAGCACATGAATTCAGATCCATTATCAGTTCTGATTATTTTGATATCTTTGTCAAACTGTCGACGAATCATGGCCAGAAAATTTTTCAAATATTTTCCAACCTCCGACTTAGTGATGAGCAAGAAAATCCATACACTGCGTGAAAAATCATCAACAATCGTCAAAAAATAAGATGTCCCAGAAGATGATTTAACACGATAAGGTCCCCAAACATCGCAGTGAATTAATTCAAAAATATCATTGGCATTATTCAAACTATCAGGAAAACCATTACGAGTTTGCTTGGATTTCATACAGATATCAGAAACTTTATTCGAACTCCTACTATTATTTCTCAGAAAATGCCCCATCACTCTATCTGATGGATGACCAAATCTTCGATGCCACACATCAAAAGACACATCATGTTCGGCCATAAATCCTTTTATTTCAGCCACTGATCTCAAGCAATACAAATTATCCTTTCTTTCACCCAGTCACCCAATCATCATCCTCGAACCTGGGTCCTATAGTTCACACGCTTGCTTAGTAAACAGAACATCACAACCACTTTCATCCACAAGTTGTGAAACAGACATCAAATTGCAGGTCAGATTCGGCACATACAGAACACTATACGAACCAATATGTGAATTAAATTTCACTTTTCCTTCCTGCTTCACAACAGATCGACGTCCATCGGGCAATCCCACAACACAATCATACACATTCTTCAAGAAGCTCAAACAAGGCAAAAATCCAGTCATATGTTTAGAACAACCAGAATCAATAATCCAACGAAGCAAATTCTTACCACTCAATTTTTCGTTTGACGGTGGTTTGCACTCCTTCATAAAGTTCATAAACATGTCCCATTGTTGAGCATTGAGCCCAACATGTGTATTGTTGCTGCCAGAATCCAACACCGACCCACCACCGTCTTCAATTTGTGCTGCGTGTGCTCGCATCTGTCCGGATCCAGAACCCTGACCGCATCCAGCCTGCGTCCCGGTCCCGCCGCGACCTGTCGACGCTCCACGTCCCGAATTTTTGCCTCCCCCTCGTCCGCCAGCCCTTGGCCGATCTCCCCACCACTCGGGGTATCCATGTAGTTGGAAGCAAGACGTGGATTCATGGCCTGATCTCCCACAATAATTGCAAACGTTTCCCTTGTCTGATTTTCGACCGCCCGACGTAGTCGCCAAGTTCTGGACAGCAAAGCCCATAGCATCGACTTTGCCTTCTCGGTTCTTCACCATGCCATGAACGCGTTCTTCCTGACATATTTGAGCATAGACACGACCAAACGAAGGAAGAGGATCAGTGTTCAAAATATGCGATCGAGCGTTCGCAAAAATACCATCGTCTAGTCCCATTAAAAACTGATGAACCCGCTCATCCTCCCTTTGCTTGTCGATCTTCCCGCTCAAATTATACGTGCATCCGCCGCAAGCGCAAACAGGGGTTTGGGTGTATTGCGACAATTCCTCCCACACTTGTTTCACCTTCGCAAAATACGAAAGCACACTCATACCTTGTTGTTTTAGGTTAGCCAACTCTGTTCTCAATTCTTGAATTCGCGGACCATTGGTGACGTGAAACATCTCCTTGAGTGAGTCCCACAATTCCTTGGCCGTCTGTCCCGGAGTGATCATCGATCGAAGACCGGGTTCGATTGTATTCAACAGCCACGCAACAATCATTGAATTCACGGCCTTCCAATCTTCCAAGGTCGGCATCTTTGATGTCTCGTCCGGCTTTGTCAACGTTCCATCAATAAAACCATATTTCTTCTTGGCCTGAAGTGCAATCTGAATTGCCCTCGTCCATTCATCGTAGTTGTTCAATTTGAGTTGAACTTGGGTTATGATATTCCCCGGGTTATCACTGGAAGTCAAGAAATAAGCCGGATTCAAGCTTTCTGTGGTTTTGCTCGGTTCAGCCATGATGGCTCTGATACCATGAGAAAACAAGAAAGTAGCTCAAAGGCAATTGAAGAAAACTTTTTCTCTTCCTTTCTTCTTTACACAATCGTTCTATTTGTACAACAAAGAAAACGTAATCAAAGGAAAATATTAGCTTGATTATCCTACCACAATTATCTCCTAATAATTATTTACCATATACAAAAAATCTTATCCCAAAACTTCCTCCAACATTTATGCGTGCCTTTATTATCCCAAAAACTTCCTCCAGTATTTATGCTTGCCTTTATTAAGCGAACCTAATCCAATAGAGCTTGAGAGGAGAGAACCTGAGATAGTTTAGAATCGCGAGATGACGAGCGAAGAAGGATGCTGGATGAGTGAGCTTCGGTCTGGGTGGAGGGTGTCGATCGATTTGTGCGTTTCAGACTTTCAGTTCTGTAATTTTGGGAGAAAGAAAATAATTTATTATTTAGTTGGGTTGGGCATTAAATAAACTTTGGGCCTATAATGGATTGATGATATTATTTTATTGGGTTGGGCCGTTGGGTATTTTTATAAATTGGACTGCTAAAATTTCGATTTTTCGGTTACCGAACCGAAAAAACTGAAAATTTTGGTTTTCCAATTCTAAAAACCGAAAACTGAACCGAATTTTTTTTTCAGTTTTCGGTTCATATCGAACTTTCGGTTTTCGGTTCGGTTCGGTCGGTTAACCGACTTTTGAACACCCCTAGCTCGAAACATGAGCAGGCCTCCTGGCCCCCAACAGGCCCTGCGGGCCGTGGCCCAAATAAGGCCCGCCCTTTTTTTATATTTTTAATCTTATTTATATATAAATATTTAATAATTAAAAAATATATTTTATGTGTATATAAATATTTTTTTTTTCAAAATTATGTATTTGTATTATTGTGTATAACACTTAGGTATATATTATAATGAATAATTAAGTAATTTTTAAAAATTAAATTTCAAAAAATAAAAAAATAAATAGGCCTGATGGGCTCGGGCTAGGGCCTAGGTTTCACAGGTCCGCTAGAGCATCAGCCTGGCCCGACCCGGTCTGTAATTTTCGGGCGGCCCGCTTTTCTTGGGCCGGAGCCCGGCCCAATTTTCAGCTTTATTTTTTAGTCATCGGAATTTCTTTGCAATTTTTAGCAATATTTGAGGCAAGTTCGCAATTTACCAATTATTGAAATTTGCAAAGTCTTTGAACCTGGAAAGAGAATATGAGAGAATAAAGTGGATGATTTTTATTTCCTTAAATTAAGAAGACAATAATTTTCACACGATTCAAGGCTTACAAACGTGGAAATAAAGTCAAAAGAAGTTGAAGTTTTCTCTTTAACCCACACGAGATACACGAGACCATAACAGAAGTGAGATTTCTATATAAACGCACACATCAAACGGCCAAAGGTAGCTCTCGTACGCATCAAACACCATACTCCCAGAGCCATATACACGCCCACACACGACTGAGACCCATTGAAACATGCAACTCTCCTTCATAGCCTCAATTCATTCAACCTACGACCCTTTACATCTCAACCACACACCTTAATCTTGACGTTGGAGCATCACGCACAACAATACAAGGGCAGAAGACATACACGATTCTTTGACACACAAGACGAACAAAAGGCCGAACTACCATTACCTAAAGACCTCACAGCCTCACCATCGAGCACGTAGTCCGAGGAGAGGGGTATAATAGATTTTTGATGGCCAAGAAGAAGATAGAAAGCTAAGAACATGATTCTGAGGGTCTACCAAGGCGTTTCTCCACCGGCAACACGACGAGATACTCTGAGGAGACACGTGACAACTCGAGCTCCGTGAAGAACAAATCTTATATCCTTCTTTAGGTGTTTTTAGCAATGTTTTCATTAGAAACTTTGTTGATTTCGTTCTTTAGGATGCTAGCTTAATTTCTATTGTGATTAAGACCATGTTAGGCCGAATTATTACATAATCCTATTCATATTGTACTTAATCGTATGAGTCAAGTTATGTGTTCTTTGTTTGAGTTTATTGTTTGTGTTTGCCTGACTAACACATGCATGATCTTTGATTGGTTTATGAGACGAATAAAGTGATTAGACCGGTTAGAACAATAAGCATCAAACACAACTACGTAAAACCAACCAGACATGGAATTCGGTTTCGTTTGTGTGGTTTCTGAGACCTTAGGCACCAAAAGCATTTAAACTTGGAGAATTTCATAGGGATTGAATGCATACGAACAAACTACATTCATATAGGCATATATGGATTAGTTTTCTATCGCATAAGATTGTTATTACGGGACAAACGATGTAATACCCGTAAAATTTAATACGGGATTTTGATGTAATCAACTATATGATTATGTGACTTAGAAATTTTATTTAGTGAAGAATCTCAAAAATTAGGGTGAAGCAATTTTCGGGTAGAACCTTCCTTAATCCAAGAGGAAATAATGTCACCTACCTGCTGTCTTATCAATCACAAGTTTCAAGCCCCTGTTATGTACAATCATTTCATTGAGAGAAAAGAGGAAAAATAAAAGGGAGGGGATAAACCTCACGAAAGAAAAAGGGAGGAAAAACGCAAGGAAGAAGGAGAGAAGGAAAAACAAAGCAGTGCAAATTCCTGAACATAGCTCGGACTTAAGGTAGGCGAAGATTTCATCAACAACACGTAAATAATTTCATTAAACCCGAATCATAGTTGAAAGGTCACCTATGTTCGAAGTTAAAATTTTCGAGTGTTTGTATGATTTTCGTGGTTACTTGCAGACTTGATTATATGTTTAACAATCCAAAATCTGGATTGTTGTATGAATATACATATTTATATGCTTAGAAAATACTGGAGAATTGAAGAACTTAGTGTTTTTCGCATACTGTTCTTCATGTGCGGTGTTTTCATGGGTTTTCGGATGATTTCATGTTTTCGGGCCGTAAACCTGTTTTCGCGGGCTGAGGTCTTTCGCGAACCGTGAGACATCGCGGGCCGATTTTAGGTTTTCGCGGGCTGAGGTCTTTCGCGAACCGTGAGACATCGCGGGCCGATTTTAGGTTTTTTGCGGGCTGAGGTCTTTCGCAAACCATGAGACATCGCGGGCCGCTTTTAGGTTTTCGCGGGCCGACTTCAAAATAGGCGGGGTGATTCCCGTGAGGGGAGTCGGGCTTTTCGCGGGCCTAAACTGGGTTCGCGGGTCTGATCAAACGATTTCGCGAAATTCATTAAAGTTTCAAACTTTGATCTGAAGTTTTTTTTTCAGGTTGACTAAGTTTGAAAATAGGTTTTCGCGAATTAGATTTGGGCTTTGACCGAAAATATTTGGGTTTGACTAACGAATTTATTTTGGGCATTTGCCCTATTTTTGACCCAATTCTTTTAAATAAAATTATTTTCAGCCCAAATCTTTTAAATTAAAATGTTTTCGGGTTTTGATTAAGTTTCCCCTGGTCAACGATTATTTTATTTTCAGCAGTCAGTATTACTTTCGGAAATTAAAAAGATTTCCGAATCTTCAAGTTTTACGAGATGTGATTGTTATTATGTGCGACCTGTATGACATGCATCGCATATCACGACATTGTAAGAAATGGGTACCGTGTCAATACGGCGATACTCTGGTATATTGATGAGCGGGGTAGATCGTGATCGCGTTGATGATTCGTAGAGGAATCAAGGTTAGTACTCATATATGACACCTGACGGTAGACAGGCGTGATCGATCTGTCTACTCGGGCGTGAACGTCCCGAGGTGCAAAACCGTCTTTTATGTTATTTTCGCGGAAGGAGCGACCTGGTAGGGCAGTAGCGTGAACGTCTAAACGCTATCAGTGTAGACTACCGTCTTTCATGTTATTTTCGCGGAAGGAGCGACATGGTAGGGCAGTAGCGTGAACGTCTAAACGCTATCAGTGTAGGCTACCGTGATTATCATGAGCGTGCGAGGTGTCGAGTCTAACCTAGGGCCCTGTGTTGAGATGTGATAAGATGAATTGAGAGGTAAAAGTCGAGCGTGCATGTATGGTGAGATATTTGGGAGGATGGTTGAGCGCACGCTGCATTCATGCATGTTTTCACCTACTGGGCAATAGCTCAATTTTACGTGTTGTAGGTATTACTGAGCCCGACGTCGAGGTACGTCGTGACTGAGGTGGGCTGATGGCGGTGACTCCACGGACTTTTGAGGGCGAGGTTGTACATGGATGAAGACCTGTGGAGCGGCATTAGGGTGTTTTAATATTTTGAATATTTTGGGGCTACGGCCTTTGTAAATATACAACTTTGTAAAGTATGTTATTTTGCGAAAAAAAGTTTTTTGTAAAATGGGTCTTCCGCGGCTTTCGTTGTGGAAATCCGCCACTAATCGTATTTAGAAAATGAGGGTCGCCACAGGTGGTATCAGAGCCTAGGCTTTAGATTCTGAAGACTGTCCATGTACTGCCACTCAAAAGTCTGGAGAATCAGCCTTTGCCTGTAAGCTTTTATGTTTTAAATATAACTGAATGTAGAAGTGATATGTTTACTTGTATGAATAATTGTAGATAATAGTTAAGAATGCCGAGAGGAAGAAAAGGAGACGCGGGTGAATCTAGTCGTAGGGCTGAAACCGAGTCCCCTACTAATGAGTGGGACTCTACCATCTTACGACTTACTGAACTGGTCCAACGACAATCGGACCAGATCAATGAACTTATCCATAATAGAAACTCGTCTGAACATCGTCAGTCTCCACAACCGGAGCATATAGAGATTATAGGAGAGAGGTTCAGAAAACTAAACCCCCCAACGTTTGCGGATGCTACTGACCCTGCATTGGCAGAAGATTGGCTGCGTACAATTGAAGATATGTTTATCTATAGTCGTGTGCCGGAGGATGAAAAGGTCATTTGTGCCGTTTCCATGCTAAGGGGAAACGCTAGGTTCTGGTGGGACACAGTCAAAGTCTTGGAGAATCCAATGACAATGTTGTGGGAACGATTCAGAGAATTGTTCCACAGCAAATACTTCACAGCCCACGAACAAGAAAGAAGGATGCAAGAGTTCATGTGCTTTAAACAAAGAGGGATGACAGTCGCGGAGTATATTCGCAAATTTGAGGAGCTGTCTCGTTTTGCCCCTCATATGGTGGCAACTAATCTCTTGAAGGTGACGAGGTTTATAATGGGCCTCAAACCCGAAATCTATCGAGACTTAAGTATCGCGGGAGCCCGACAGATGGAATTCACACAAGTGGCAGAGCGGGCGATGATTGCTGAGCAAGCGGAGGCGCAGATTGTCGAGGCTCAAGAGGCGAAAAGAAGAAGAGAAAATCAGCAAGGAGCAGGGGGTGATCGTAAACGCCAATTCTTTGGCAGAGGCCCTAGTAATCAAGGAAACCGCCAGGGTCAACAAAACTGGCGTCCAAAATCAATGCCTAATCAAGGACTGACTAGCTTCCTGAATAAACCCCCAAACTTTACGCCCCAATGCTCAAATTGCGGGCGCTATCATGTTGGAGCTTGTGTCAGAACGGGGCCAAATCCAAATCCCCAGTGCTTCCGATGCGGGAGATTAGGCCATTACGCCAGAAATTGTCAAGAAAATTTTCCGCAGAACTCGACCCAACCACCGGTCCGACCTCTACCCATTCCAGCTCGAGTTTTCACCTTGACGGATGAGGAGGCAGAAGCAAACCCCTCGGTAGTAACGGGTATGTTAACTATCTATAACGTACCTACATCTGTGCTCATTGATTCAGGAGCCACACATTCATTTGTGTCGGCTATATATGTGGCGAAGGTGGGAATATCTCCTACCTTATCTAAGTGTAACTATGTAGTAAGCTTACCACACGGTGATCCGACACACTCTAATCAAGTGTTGGAAGGATGCTCCGTGATCATAGAGGGTAGAAAGTTGAGAGTCGATTTGATCGTAATCCCGATGAACGACTATGATGTTATCTTCGGGATGGATTGGCTTTCAAGATATGGAGCCATCATTGACTGTAATAAAAAGATAGTAAGATTTCAATTACCCGAGGAAGAAGTGTTCACTTTTTCGGGTAAGGTAAATCAGAACAGTATCCCTCGAATTTCTGCTTTAAAGGCTCAACGACTTTTGGGGTCAGGTTGTGAGTCTTTTCTAGTATATGCGATGAAAGCAGATGAGTTATCTCCTCCAGAACTAAAACACGTGCCAATAGTCAACGAATACGCCGATGTATTTCCTGATGATCTCCCGGGGTTACCCCCTGATCGAGAAATACAGTTCACGATAGATCTGGTGCCAGGAGCAGCCCCAATCTCTAAAGCCCCTTACCGTCTAGTGCCTAACGAACTACGAGAGTTGAAAGAACAGCTGGAGGAACTGTTGCAAAAGGGGTTCATTCAGCCCAGCTTCTCACCGTGGGGAGCACCAGTTCTTTTTGTGCGGAAGAAGGATGGGTCGATGAGGCTGTGCATCGACTACAGAGAGCTCAATAAAATCACGATCAAGAATAAATATCCATTGCCGAGGATCGACGATTTATTCGACCAATTGCAAGGTGCTACGGTATTCTCGAAAATCGACCTTCGTTCGGGATACCATCAACTAAAGATCAGGGAGTCAGACATTTCAAAAACCGCGTTCAGTACAAGGTACGGCCATTACGAGTTTTTGGTCATGCCTTTCGGGCTGACAAACGCGCCAGCCGCCTTTATGGACCTGATGAATCGGGTTTTCAAGGACTTTCTTGATCGCTTCGTTATCGTCTTTATCGACGATATTCTTATCTATTCTAAGACAAAAGAAGAACATACCGCTCATTTACGGATTGTCTTAGAAATTCTGCGAGAGAAACAACTCTACGCCAAGTTAAAAAAACGTGAATTTTGGTTCGAACAAGTGGCCTTCTTGGGACATGTAATTTCTGGGAATGGAATTTCAGTGGATCCCAGTAAGATTGAAGCCGTTAATAACTGGCCACGTCCAACCACTCCTACTGAAGTTCGGAGTTTCTTAGGACTTGCGGGATATTACCGTAAGTTCATAGTCGATTTCTCCAGCATTGCCTCGACATTGACGAATTTGACAAGGAAGAATGTGCCGTTCGTATGGACAGAGTCATGTGAGCAGAGCTTCCAGGAACTGAAAAGATGGCTTACTTCAGCCCCAATTTTGACAATACCATTAGGAACTGGAGGATTTTCGGTCTATAGTGACGCATCGAAGAATGGCTTGGGATGCGTGCTGATGCAAAATGGGAAGGTGATTGCTTATGCTTCTCGGCAACTGAAAGAGTACGAGAAGAATTACCCAACCCACGATCTAGAACTTGCAGCGGTAGTTTTCGCCCTGAAGATTTGGCGGCACTACCTTTATGGAGAAAAATGCGAAATATATACGGACCATAAGAGCCTGAAGTACTTCTTCACTCAGAAGGAATTAAATATGAGGCAACGACGTTGGCTAGAACTTGTTAAGGACTACGACTGCGTAATCAACTACCATCCAGGCAAAGCAAACGTAGTTGCTGACGCATTGAGCCGAAAAGATGTGAACACAGAGTTATATCGACTCGGGGTGGAAGTAGTTAATATGGGCGAAGTCGAGACAAAACTGGCTACACTGACCCTTCAACCCACATTATTAGAGAGAATCAAGAAGGCCCAGGAGAGAGACGAGCTGTACTTGAAAGCGAAAGGTGCGCAACCAGAAGAAACATCACCTGACCTTAAAATACGCGAAGACGGGAGTCCACAATACCAGAACCGTTGGTATGTACCCAAGGATGTGGAACTACGACAAACTATAATGACGGAGGCACATGCCACAGCGTATTCAGTACATCCAGGCGCCACCAAGATGTATCAAGATTTGCGAACGACCTACTGGTGGCCGGGGATGAAGAAGGACATTGCAACCTTCGTAAGCCAATGTCTAACTTGTCAGCAAATTAAGGCAGAACACCAACGACCGGCAGGGACCTTACAACCCCTACCAATTCCCGAATGGAAGTGGGATCACATTACGATGGATTTTGTCGTCGGCTTACCGAAAACTGTAAAAGGCCACGACGCCATATGGGTGATTGTCGACCGTCTCACCAAGTCAGCTCACTTTCTACCAATTGGTTCGACTTTCTCTCTGGAACGTTACGCAGAGTTATATATTCAGGAGATAATTTGACTCCACGGGATTCCGACATCAATCATTTCAGATCGAGATTCGAGATTTCTATCCAATTTCTGGAAGAGTTTGCAGAAGGCGATGGGGACTAAGCTATCATTTAGTACAGCATACCATCCTCAGACTGACGGGCAATCTGAACGAACTATCCAAACCCTCGAAGATATGTTACGGGCGTGCGTGCTAGATTTCAAGGGAAATTGGAGCAAATACCTTCCATTGATCGAGTTCTCATACAATAATAGCTATCATGTGACGATTGGAATGGCACCCTACGAGGCTTTATACGGGCGCAAATGCCGATCCCCGATACATTGGGACGAGATTGGCGAAAGAACATTGTTAGGCCCCGACATGGTGCGTGAAATGACAGAAGCCATAGAAAAGATTCGGGAAAGGATGCGGACGGCTCAAAACCGACAGAAGAGTTATGCGGATCAACAACGACGACCATTGGAATTCGCAGAAGACGATCAAGTATTCTTAAAAATATCCCCGATGAAAGGAGTGAAGCGGTTTGGACGAAAAGGCAAATTAAATCCAAGATATATAGGCCCCTTTAAAATTATTAAACGAGTCGGCGAGGTCGCGTATCAGTTAGGATTACCAGCTTCATTGTCACAGGTCCACGATGTATTCCACGTATCAACATTACGAAAATACATCGCGAACCCAAGTCAGGTGGTGGAGAACGAGTTTCCTCATCAGCAGTTGAGGCCAGACCTAAGTTATGAAGAAAAGCCAGTAGAGATTTTGATGCAGGAAATAAAACGACTTCGGAATAAAAACATTCCGTTAGTCAAAGTATTGTGGCGAAATCAATTAATTGAAGAAGCCACTTGGGAGCGAGAGGATGATATGAGAAATCGTTATCCCGAATTATTCCAATCGGTGTAATTTCGGGGACGAAATTCTTTTAAGGGGGGAGGATGTAATACCCGTAAAATTTAATACGGGATTTTGATGTAATCAACTATATGATTATGTGACTTAGAAATTTTATTTAGTGAAGAATCTCAAAAATTAGGGTGAAGCAATTTTCGGGTAGAACCTTCCTTAATCCAAGAGGAAATAATGTCACCTACCTGCTGTCTTATCAATCACAAGTTTCAAGCCCCTGTTATGTATAATCATTTCATTGAGAGAAAAGAGGAAAAACAAAAGGGAGGGGATAAACCTCACGAAAGAAAAAGGGAGGAAAAACGCAAGGAAGAAGGAGAGAAGGAAAAACAAAGCAGTGCAAATTCCTGAACATAGCTCGGACTTAAGGTAGGTGAAGATTTCATCTACAACACGTAAATAATTTCATTAAACCCGAATCATAGTTGAAAGGTCACCCATGTTCGAAGTTAAAATTTTCGAGTGTTTGTATGATTTTCGTGGTTACTTGCAGACTTGATTATATGTTTAACAATCCAAAATCTGGATTGTAGTATGAATATACATATTTATATGCTTAGAAAATACTGGAGAATTGAAGAACTTAGTGTTTTTCGCATACTGTTCTTCATGTGCGGTGTTTTCATGGGTTTTCGGATGATTTCATGTTTTCGGGCCGTAAACCTGTTTTCGCGGGCTGAGGTCTTTCGCGAACCAAGAGACATCGCGGGCCGATTTTAGGTTTTCGCGGGCTGAGGTCTTTCGCGAACCGTGAGACATCGCTGGCCGATTTTAGGTTTTCGCGGGCTGAGGTCTTTCGCGAACCGTGAGACATCGCGGGCCGATTTTAGGTTTTTGCGGGCTGAGGTCTTTTGCGAACCGTGAGACATCGCGGGCCGCTTTTAGGTTTTTGCGGGCCGACTTCAAAATAGGCGGGGTGATTCCCGTGAGGGGAGTCGGGCTTTTCGCGGGCCTAAACTGGGTTCGCGGGTCTGATCAAACGATTTCGCGAAATTCATTAAAGTTTCAAACTTTGATCTGAAGTTTGTTTTTCAGGTTGACTAAGTTTGAAAATAGGTTTTCGCGAATTAGATTTGGGCTTTGACCGAAAATATTTGGGTTTGACTAACGAATTTATTTTGGGCATTTGCCCTATTTTTGACCCAATTCTTTTAAATAAAATTATTTTCAGCCCAAATCTTTTAAATTAAAATGGTTTCGGGTTTTGATTAAGTTTCCCCTGGTCAACGATTATTTTATTTTCAGCAGTCAGTATTACTTTCGGAAATTAAAAAGATTTCCGAATCTTCAAGTTTTACGAGATGTGATTGTTATTATGTGCGACCTGTATGACATGCATCGCATATCACGACATTGTAAGAAATGGGTACCGTGTCAATACGGCGATACTCTGGTATATTGATGAGCGGGGTAGATCGTGATCGCGTTGATGATTCGTAGAGGAATCAAGGTTAGTACTCATATATGACACCTGACGGTAGACAGGCGTGATCAATCTGTCTACTCGGGCGTGAATGTCCCGAGGTGCAAAACCGTCTTTTATGTTATTTTCGCGGAAGGAGCGACCTGGTAGGGCAGTAGCGTGAACGTCTAAACGCTATCAGTGTAGACTACAGTCTTTCATGTTATTTTCGCGGAAGGAGCGACATGGTAGGGCAGTAGCGTGAACGTCTAAACGCTATCAGTGTAGGCTACCGTGATTATCATGAGCGCGCGAGGTGTCGAGTCTAACCTAGGGCCCTGTGTTGAGATGTGATAAGATGAATTGAGAGGTAAAAGTCGAGCGTGCATGTATGGTGAGATATTTGGGAGGATGGTTGAGCGCACGCTGCATTCATGCATGTTTTCACCTACTGGGCAATAGCTCAATTTTACGTGTTGTAGGTATTACTGAGCCCGACGTCGAGGTACGTCGTGACTGAGGTGGGCTGATGGCGGTGACTCCACGGACTTTTGAGGGCGAGGTTGTACATGGATGAAGACCTGTGGAGCGGCATTAGGGTGTTTTAATATTTTGAATATTTTGGGGCTACGGCCTTTGTAAATATACAACTTTGTAAAGTATGTTATTTTGCGAAAAAAAGTTTTTTGTAAAATGGGTCTTCCGCGGCTTTCGTTGTGGAAATCCGCCACTAATCGTATTTAGAAAATGAGGGTCGCCACAAACGAGTACTGTAGTAACTTAAGAAATTCTACCTTGACTAAGATTTTGTATTGATTAGATAGAATTTATTGCATGAAAATATAGGAATAATTTGTGTCGAACATGTGTCTTGATCACGTTTTCTTTAATTGATTCAAAAATCGTTATTTTAATTTGCTTTTAATTTCTTATTTGCATTTCTATTGAGTTTGTTGGTATTCAAATCTCTAAAAATTATAAAAATAATTTTTAGTTTAAATTAAAATTAGGAATAATCTCTTGGAACTAATCGAGCTGTTTTTTGTGGATCGATACTCGGACTTACGTCCGTTTTACTACTAGCACGACCTAGTACACTTGCTAGTAATCGAGCGTGAAAAGATTCCTATAATATATTTTTACACTCTCGTAGTTTACTTGAATGATTGAGGATTATGTTTGATGAGAGATCGTCCCTGAATTTATGTTGATGAAGATAAAGGAGACATGTACGACTACTTTGAAGATCGATGTGCTTTTGTGAATTTGCTGAGTATTTTCCTTTTGAAATCACTAATCTAGGGAGGATTTTAGGAAGCATTACAAGGAGAAATATTGAAACAAAAAATTCCTTAAACTAGGGTTTTTTGTGGAGGAACATGACATGCTTGTTGTGGAATTGAAGGAATATTGTTGATCAGATTGATTTTGGTGGAATGATGATACTAAATAGAGTATCCAATAAAAATGACCCACGTACATTGAATTGGTGATGATGAGGAGTGATCGCATGAGGCATGTGATGAGGTCACTGCAGAGGCACGTGATGAAGTTGATGCTGAGGTTCGCGAAGTGGTAAGACACATAATTTATCTGTATGTTTGAGGGAGACGAGAAGGAGGAATATGCTACATTATAAGTGATTTTATATTTTGGATGTTAATTTTTTTGGAAACTATTTTTTGTTATATGTTGTGTAAAAACGAACTTGTAATTTTTGTGTGGTGTTCGTGGAATTTTTGGGTTTGACACGTTGTTAGGAATATTTTCTAGTGTTCAATAATCATGTTATCTTTGTCTAGGGATCTAATCAAGGCTTGAGTTATACGATATTGAGTTGAATCTAAATTATGTGTTGGATGCGTTAAAACTGAGAATTACAATTGGTATCAGAGCAAACGTGATTATGAATTGTTTGAATTCGATATTCTGTTTTTCGATTGTGAGCTGAAGTGATTTTTGAATCTGCACTGTTCATCGCAATTTAAACACGTTCATCACTGTTGATTGATCATTTGAGCTGCTTGCTTAGGTGTTTACGACGAATTCACTGTTTGCGATGATTAATTGTTGATTAATTTGACTGATCGAAGCTGAAATTGGACTAATTGTGTTGATTTTTGATCGAACTTTTCTTATGATCTTCAAAACGTTCATATGAAAAACTCCAAAATTATATATGTTTTGCTTCGAATTGGCTTAATCGAGTGTTTTTGCATGTTTAACTACTAATTTCGATCGATTATCTGAGTTTAATTTGAGAATTTAAGTGTTTTTGATCGAATTTTACTGTAATTGCAAAGTTTACGGAACTTTTAAACGTTTACGGATCAAACCTTAGTTTACGGATCTAAGGTTTATGGATATTTACTTAGCAATATTTTGTTATTAAACTTTGCGGACAGAAAACTTTATGGTCAAAGCATTTAAGTTTACGGTCCTTTCAGTTTACGGACGTAAAGTTACTGTTTACGGAGTATTTTCTATTGGGAATCCCGGTAGGGTCCCCGGGCCCTCGTACCTAGAACGATGGAAGTTTAAAATTTTTTCGGGATTCCGTCTTTTCCCTTGGACCGCTCGGTATTACACGAGAACATAAAACACGAAAGAAGGGTTTTACAGCCATGATATCTTGACAAATTCAATGACGATGGCAAGTTTCGAACCCTTCGAATCCCCGGAATGTAGTATCCCTCTCCTAGCACCAAAACGCTCACGAACGGGGCAAGATCGTCACGCCGGCACCAACACACGTCACGGGGCTGTCCTTGCTAAAGGTGGCTAGGCCAAGAACACCACGAGGCTCCTTGTTACACGTGCGCCGAGTGAGAGAGAAGGAGATGGCGAGAGAGATGAGAGACGAGAGAGAGAGGGTGAATGGAACCCTAGTTTCTTTTCTTTTTGTCAAAAATGACTTGAGGTATTTTTTTCAAAACAAAAACCCTATTTATATCTTAAGGTTGGCCGAAAATATCAACTGGAGTGGGGAGAAATTTTCTCACCCACTTCAAGCCATACCAAGTCTCTTTTACTCGGTTTGGTTGACTTGGTCTTCTCTTTCAAATTCAAACTCAAATTCAAATTTGAATTAATATTAAAATAAATTAATATATATTTCTATATTTAGTATATTTAAATATATAATATCCAATATATATTTAAATAATTTTCGAAATTAATCTAATAAAAAATCAAAAACTATATATATATCTAATATATATTTTATTTAATTCCAAATTAAATATTATTATTTTTCTAAAACAATAATAAAGATTTAAATCAAATTTAAATCATATACTAAATATTAAATATCCAATATTATATTTCAAAAATATTTCGTGAGATGAAAATATCATTTTGCCCCTCACTTGATTTAACCACAGTCAATTGAATCTTTCGGCCATTTAGGATTTCGGCCAAGCCCCAAACCCTAATCTCTCAATCCAGGCCCCAGCCTGCTCTATTCTCATATAGACGTTGTGTCGGTTGCCCTTTTTAAGCCCGACTCTCTTGGTTCGTCTCAACCGGCTTTGGGAGGAATTCAGGAATACGGAGGAATTTACCTAAGTCCCAGCCGTTTGGAACTCCTTGGGAAATTTGCTCGATCTTCCAGCCACCTCCATCTCCACCAAGGCGACCGCCTCAACGCCTAGGCGCCTCACCGCCTTACACGGAGGCGACGCCTCGACTGCGCCTCTGCGAAGGTCGACGCCTCCGACACCCTAGAGGCGATGGCCCGCCGCCTCACCCCGTTCACCGCCTAGGCGCGCCTCAAATAACACTGGTCCCGGTCAAGTGAAAGTCACGCATCGTCGAACTTACAGAACTCGACTCTATGTTGTTCGTGTCGGTGACATTTACCAAACTGCCCTCCACGACATTCGTGAGTCAGTTTTGAGCTCTCGCCAGAGACTTAGGTAAATTCCCGCACATCAAAAACTCCATAGGATGTTAACCTCGAATTTAATCAAGGTCTTAAATCCCGCTCAGCGGTATAACAGGCAATCACGTCGAAAAGTCAAGACCGTATTTCGCCGCTGACCCATGCTATATGCAATTCGGGCCTAGCAAACTAGTGACTAATCAAGACCTTAAGACCAACCCCGAGTTAACCCTTTCGATCTAAGGTTCACGTAGACTACTATAGTCAATCGATCGATCAACGACTTTTCCAGCGTGTAATCATTCGATTACGAGTCAGTCTCTAAATACAGACAATCCCCTGATTCGTCTTGTATCAGTGTCACGAGCTCCCACTTCCCGAATGAACGGTTGGCACAACCATTTTGGACCCATCGACAAACAAGTCATACTCGTCATATCCAGTCACCCTACTGGAGACTAAGACTTGTGGACTTAATTTAATATTACAGTATGTCAGCTTACTGGTGCCCCCTCTCTGTCTCCACAGAATCAGTAACTAAACTGTAAATATTGGGATTTTATTAATTCGTCTTATTCACCCGACTGAAAGGTTAATTTATTTAGATGAAATAATAATATGCCTTTTGTATTATTTGTCAAAACACAAATCGACAATAATAAAAACGTAATTCCATTATCAAATAATCCAATTACAAATAGTAAACACTACAAAATTATACTAATGCCCTCGTACTATCTAATCCTCGTACGGCATCTAGGGCATAAACCTCAACATTTTCTTCCGTAAACTAGCTAAGGAAAGGGTTTACGGATAGTTTTCGTCCGTAAACTAGTCTAAGGAGAGGTTTACGAATAGTTTTCTTCCGTAAACTTAAACTTTTCAAAAGTTACTGTTTACGGCTCTCATTCATCCGTAAACCTAAACTTCACTTTATGGAGGCAAAGTTTGTGGGTAGTGAAAAGTGTCAAGGTTTACGGATCACAAAAGTTTACGGTCAAATACTGCCCGTAGCCTAAAGACCCGTAAACATTTTAAAAGGTTTTCGGTAGCAAAAAAAAAATAATAAAAGTCCTAAAATTTCCAATTTTTTCTACGAGATTTTTTTTTTTTCGTATCTACTTTATAAAGGTCTTTCGGTGCTTACAAAAAATTTTTCGATAACGAATATTTTTTTACCAGTAAAATTTTTTAGTACAAAAATTATTCTTGGTATAATTTTTTTGTATAAATCATTTTAAAAATCATTACGAAAACCTTTTCATACAATCTTGGACCTGTAAATTTACAATAAATAGTAACTTTCCAGTTAATATCAAAATCAAAATTTAAACAGAATCGAAAACATTTACCAAATTTAAAATCAATTCATAAAACACGTAAACGATCATATACATCCAACAATTCTTCTACAAAATTGAAATCCAACATTCTATATAGAATTTAATTACCGACATTTTTGAACTAAAATTCTAAAATTCCATATCTGAGCTAAAAAGATTAAAATGGACTCTTATTCAAGTGAATATGATCTAGATATAAATGAAATACAACAAAAACTAGATCTCATGACAAAGTTAATAAAAGACTTAAAAAGAAAAAGTTTTCATATTTCTCATCTTCCTCAACTAGCTCAAAAACTTCAAGCTCATAACATATGTGCATACAATCTAAAACTATAGAGACTAATACTTTTTATGAATAAAAAATCAAAAGACTAGAAGATAGACAAGCCAACAAGGAACGTGTTCTTAGGAAACATTTGGTTGGCGAGTCTAGTCTTCAATGTCTTTTGACAAATGCACATGATAAGATTGCAGACCTAGAATCAAAATTAGGAAATTATGAAATAAAAATCTATGAACTTACAAAGAGCTTAAATGCATGTGAGGAAGAAAAGAAAACAATTTTACAAAAATTCTCATCCACAAATAACGAACGAAAAATGGTCAAAGAATTAGAAGCGAAGCTAGCTAATAATGAGCGTGTTTTAAGAAAACATTTAGAAATTGAAGCTAGTCTTGAATGTCAATTGACCAATGCAAAAGATGAGATTACTAGTTTGCAGTCTAAGGCAGAAAAGGATGGACAGAAAATACATGAACTGACAAAAAGTCTGTCTGCTTACAAAGATAAAAATAAAAATTATCAAGCTCAAAGTAAATGTCTTTCTGAAGAACGCACTAGATTACACTCTAAAATTAAAGAACTAGAGGTTCTTCTTGCGAAGAAAGAACAAACCGAGCTAAAACTATCTCATAATAAGTCAACTCAGACAAAT
This sequence comes from Lindernia subracemosa, assembly GCA_028392965.1. Lineage (NCBI taxonomy): Eukaryota > Viridiplantae > Streptophyta > Magnoliopsida > Lamiales > Linderniaceae > Vandellia > Vandellia subracemosa. Next base: position 1,354,953 of record JAQPCC010000044.1, read on the forward strand.
GAGATAATGCCTAATGACGAGGAACATTCTATACTATCGATAAAACCCGAACCTAAGGATTGCTACATTTCAAAAAGTTCTCACAAAATTGTTGAATTGCATTCTCTTCTGGAATCTGAAAGAAAAGGGTTTCGAGCTAAATTGGACGAACTTATAAAGGAGAATTCAATTCTCAAAAATTCCTCTACAAAAGGCGTAGCCTCGACCTCTTATTCTGTCAAAAGCAAACCTTTAAAGGACATATCTCCTTAACATGAAAAGAAACCACTAAGAATGACCAAAACTATAAAGAAAGAAGAATAGAGGAAGAAAAATCATTTTCTATTACAACGAACAAAATTGTTTCTAACTATATTCTTCTTCCGAATATTCTTAAAGTCATTCTAGAATCAAAATTAAAGAAAGAAGCTAAAAAGGCAAAAACAGACAATAGTTATACATTCTCTATTAAAACTGAAACGTCTAAAATAATAATTGTCTAACAAAAGTAGCTCATTTAATACACATTACAAAGTGAATGATGTGAGTCTAGAAGGTAGGAAATACGACACTTCTACACTTAATGCTTTTGATTCTATAAGCTCGTATTCCTCTCTCAAGTACCCGGTTAAAGTCAAATCCGAAATGCATCTTAAGCAACTGGCGAAAGAGAAAATTTTCTCTTCTACAAAAAGACACACATTCACTAATGCTGAAACGTTAAATTTCAAGAAGGTTCAACAAATTTGGAAACCTAAGCTACAAATGGAAATAAGTAGTCCCCAACAGATGTGGATTGCTATGACTACTTTATGTGATAATTTTGATACCAAATTTGAACCTTCTATGCTTAAATTGTTATATGCTAATCAGGGAGGATCCGTCCAAAAATGGGTACCAAAGTCCCGATAATTTATTTTACAGGACCCCAATCATACATGATAAATAGACGACGATTGCTCCACATGTATGGTCAGTATGCAATGATGAGCAGTCGCACAAGACCCTGACACGTGTGGTATTCAGTTTGCTCCACACACGTGATCGATATGTGATGTGAGCAACACACCAAATCAAGACGATTTCAAAGCGATCTTGATTTGATATTATTTTTATTATCTTTGTTTTTATCTTTCTGCTATTAAAAAAAAGGGAAAAGACCATAAAAAAAAAAGGGGGAAGGAAAAGGCCATAAAAAAATAGAAAAGGAAATATAAAAAACAAGGGCAATAAAAAAATAAAAAAAAGGAGGGGGAAGAATTTTGAGCTATATTGTTCAAAGAAGGCTGATTTCAAAGTTAATTAGAGCTTACATTTGAAGGTAGTCGGTCTTCATATTCAATTGTATTTTTATTTAGGGGGAGTGGAAAGATAGAAAAAGCGCAATGATTTAAAAGCACATATTACATCATAAGAGCGCATATAATTCAAGGGGAGTGATACTCAGAAGCGCAAAAGGCGCATATAGTTGGGGAGTGTTACTTCAAATACAAAAAACGCTTACTTTGAAGGGTAGTAATTTGCAAATTCCAAAATAGCGCATATATTTAGGAGTAAAGGCATGATATTAGAAATAGCGCAACTATTTAGGGGAAGTGATACCTAAAAAGCGCACGAGTTTTAAAAGAGTGTCTCGAACAAAATTTCTTACTTTGAGGGGGAGTGTCATTGTAGGAATTTAGCGCATGGACACCAAAGTGAGTTGTTCACATACATGTTCCTATGGTTCAGTAAATCCCAACTGCTCCTATCCCAGGAACAACCCCGAGTGTTGTGAGGGTATTTGAGCGTATCACGATGAAATCCTTACTACTCAACCACAAACCATCTGGGTCATAACCATTATAGGTATAGTACTGAGTTAACAGATCCCGGTTAGAAGATGCTCCATCTGGTCCAAAGGCGCATGCACAGTCCTTCCTTAGCTACTCACTTGTCTCCCTAAAGACAGGTGTTTCAATATCTCACGGGGAACCGCATATGCTATCACCGTTTCATTTGTTAGCGGGAGATATTGAACGAAGTGGTCCACAGCCCCACACCACGACTTTCTTCTAAGCACTTAAGAGTCTAGTGTGTCCTTATAGCCTAAATACTTTTACATTTTCTAGGACACATAAATTATTTTAAACACATTGCAGGTCTACGTGACCTAGCCAGAACTTCCGTACACACATTTATAGCAAAAATGTGCTTCTATGATCAGATGGAAGTCTTGCCGTTGCAACATAAAAACAACAATGGTAGCAGGCCATCTTCTGGAGCACGACTCTAGAACGATGTCACGGGTTGCCAATGTGGCCCCGTAGTCCCTTCAATGCAAGTCTATGTGACTTTGCATCAACGACCAAGAGTGACGTCAAGGGATGTTTCACAATGATTGGTCGTCCGTCCCGTTTTCAGGTACTTCATCCGGAATTCAACGACAACACGTTTCACGTACACTCTGGTTCACCTTGATCACACATCCTGACGATACGAATGAATCGCCATGAGGGGGAGATGAATATCAAGGAGGCAAAGATGTGAACTCGTTAAAGAAGCCAAGCTTACAAATACACGTGCTGAACCACAACAAATAAGACCTCTCTCTATGGTTCGAGCATATGCGACAAGTCAATGCTGACGATCCGCACGACTCTGATATATGCAAGAAGGTGACGGATATTCAAGTTGTAAAGAAGAAAAAAGAGGGTGCATGTAAATAGGGGGAGACTGAAGCTTCTCCAGAAGTCCTCAGCTATTTTTTTTCAAACAGCAACAAAGACCTTATCAGATTCAAAGTTGAGCACAAAGGGGGAGATTGTTAGGAATCTTTCTGTTGTGTTCAAATGATGATGGAGACTGAAGATTATCAAAGATAAAGACAACCGACGCTTCAATGACAATTGAACACTAAAGGGAAAAATGTTAGGAATATTTTCTAGTGTTCAATAATCATGTTATCTTTGTCTAGGGACTTAATTGTATTTTATATAAATATAGGGACTGAAGTGTAAATATACCAAAGATGGGCTTTTGTATACATAGGTAGAGTGTGTGTAATTAACATGTAATGTCCCCATTCCTATTCCTTATTATGCACACATTTCATGCATCTATAATACATTCGCATAAAATTTTTCGTCTTTCACAATCATTTATGTAACATACGAACGGGTGCGTACATCTAGACGTATCACTTCTTCACATATATTTACATGGCACACGTAATATACATATATTCATGTATCCACATAACATGCTTATTTCAACACAAAACGGTACATATACCTAGACGAGTCACTTTCACACATAATATCCTCACATGTAATATACATGTATTCACACACAAAAGTCGATAATGTTACTTAAACTATATGCAAACGATGAACAGAGGGAAGCAGGATGAGAGCGTAGCCGGCCGACCTTGAATCCATGTCTGTACGCGGAAGCTTTACTTTAAAAACGCTCGTTCGTTATCTACAACAACTGTGAAGACAACTATTCAGAGTATGATCGCAACATGTAAATCCATAATTTATAAAATTGTAAGCAAGTAACAATTAATCCATCGAATTCATACCATCATAATTTTCCATCGTATAGACATTCCGTCAGATAAGTAATCATGTAACCATCGTTCATATGAGTCCTATACATATGCAGTTCTATATGATGATACTCCCGTTATGAATCCGCTAGTCTCGGACTATCGATCATATGTGTGCCCATGCATGGGACTCTGTAGTCATTTCTTTCTTTTGGTGCATGTACAGGACTCTGTCATCCCCTGATTTGTAGGGACGTAACCGTGGCATAATACATCGAATTATCCAAAGCCGTATCAGTCATAACGGTTTCTCCCTTTCCTTTTTATGTGAATGCATATGACATATAGTACAAAACAATGCATCTCACGTCATTTCATAAATCAGGTATATCGCATACTTTACCATTCAGTACCTTCACATATCACATAACTTATCACGTCAATTCATGTAACACAGATGAAATCATCAGTCAATCAATCCACATAAAGCACATAAGTACACGTTGCCGATCATACTCACAGGTTTACGCTTATAATCCGTTTTTTTAGTCGACTTAGTCCTTGCCTTTCTCGGAATCTCGACCTATAATAATATCGGTTCAACAATCAATATGCAGTCTATAAAATATTCTATATGCATACCTTGGATGATATAGACCTGACTGTGTTGTTTTTTTTTTTTATTCTTCATTACTTTATTGAGATCATTAGTTTTCGATACTTAATATTTTTATCTCAACATTTTCGGGGCTCATATTCTCGAGTGATATACTTATTCGAATAATGTTCAATATTTGATTAACTTTCGGTATTCAGATATTTTCGGATACCATACTTATTTAAATATTTTCGGATAGCATACCCCTTTGAAAAATTTTCAGGTGACATGTTTATTCGAATAAATTTCGAGTAATATATTTATTCGAATAACTTTCAGGTAATTACTTTTGGTAACACAATTATTCGGACACTCTTTATATAAGATTTTCGGGTGACATCCTTATTAGGACAATCTAAAATTTTCGGGTAATATATCTATTTGAATGACTTTAAATTTTTGAATAACATATAACCTTCGATATTCACATTTTTCGGGTGAATAACTTTAAATTTTCGGGTAGCCTAATTCGGATAAATTTCGATACCATCCTATCTTCAATATTTCATTATGTCTTTAAACATCATTCATATGAATTCTTCTTCTTTATTATACATGAAAACAATTATATAACTACATGAATATGAATTATACACATATATATTCTTATATATGATTCCTTATCCCTAAGCTTAACCTTATTCGAAATCTTCTAAGAAAGAAAATATAATTAAAAATTTCATATAAGTAATTATACCTCACGTTGTGTATGAATTCTCCGTTTGTTTGTCTACTTGGTTGATGATTGATGATGATGTTTTGAAAGCCCTATCTGATATTCGAATTCTTCCTTTAGAGAATGAGTAATGTTTCATTTATTAGGTATTTATTAAGTATATATGAAGTAGGAGGTGTCTATTTTTCCTACTTTGCTTTTTATTTACGTTTTCCCTTCTTTTTAGTATTTCTTTGATTTAATAATATTTTCGAGTCCATGTATAAATTTTCGAATGATAATTATCATTCGATCCTCATGAACATTCGGGTATAATTTTCGGCGTTTATCTCTTTTTCGGTATAAACTTTCGCCGTTTATTTATTTTTCGAGCTTTATTATTTTTGGTATCTTAATATTTTCGATGTTGTTTTCGGTACCTTAATATTTTTCGGGTCTTGTACTTTTTTTTCGGGTACTCTTTCTTTTCGGTATCTAACTTTTCGGTAATGTATATTTTTCGGTTCCTGCATATTAAAACTTTTCGGCATCTTCTCATCCATAGTTTTCGGTACTTTATCTTTTCGATAAAATACTTAGTTCCTGATTCTCTTCGGTATAATATACGAAACTAAATCTATCACCTTAATCAAACCTCATAATAATAAAAATGCATTACACATACACCCATATAAATGCATGAACTTATGAAATAAGGTTTTGGTTTCGGTTCCTGACATAACATATAACTCAAGGTAGAAATTCTCTCTCTAGATTAGGTTTCTCTCTCATTATTAGCATAGTTAGGTTTAATTGTAGAGAGGGAAAGTGAGCTTCCATTGTAGAGAGAATTTGGTGTTGAATAAAGATTGATTGAGAAATTAATCCCGAGAGCTTCCGCGCGCTTAATCATCATCATGGTAAATCTCGATCTAATCAATGCTTGATTCTACGATATTGAGTTGAATCTGAAATTATGTGTTGGATGCGTTAAAACTGGGAATTACACAGGTGAGGTACGACATAATACAGTCGTTATTTACCATAACAGTGTCAAAATGGTACGACAAACGTAGACGAAATTGTACGCTAGACGCATTAAAAGGGTGTGAGATATTAGTAGCCATAAAAAAAAGTGACAAAAATATGTATAGACAATATCTGATATGTCAAACAACTTCTGACAGTATCTGACACACCATAGAATGTTCCACCTCTTTATATATTATATGTCAGCTTCTATATTTAAAGATTTTGGTACTACCAACTACTTACAAATTAACCTCATATACTACCAAAAACGGCTCTCCCACACTTACATATGCTTACTTTCGGTGTCTAATTAGTTTTAGCAGTGTAGAATGTCCAAAAAATAACTTTATGAGGAAGACTCAATACGAAACGATCTTTGAGCATACATTTACGACTTACCTGAACCAAAAAACCACTACATCGGGATACATCAACGCTGTTTTTGGTAGCAAAATAGGCTCGTGAAGACCAAGGACAATGGCCGCGAGACCAAGATCGACGATTTGGCTGGGTTTTATTTTTAGAGAGAGAAGATGTTGGTGTATATATGATAACGATAAACTAATAGAAAGACAATATAAAATAAAGGGTAAATTATGCTATACCCCCACGTGGTTATACTGAAATGCGCATTATTACCATATGCTTTTTTTTATTGCGTGAAACTCTCATGTGCTGTCTAAAACATAGCACCGTACCCCCCATGGTGTCTAAAACATAGCATTGTACCTCCCAATTAGGGGGTGAAAATGACAAGAAGCGCATGATTAAATAAACCACGAGGGTGTTTTACGCTATTTATAAACCATAGGGGTTTTGGTATTTATTTTTTAAACCACGGGTGAGTTTTATGCAATTTAGCCTAAAATAAATGAATGGAAAATTGTCTTTTCAGTCCAGTGGGTACTTAATCGTAAAATATATTTCAAAATTGGTACCTAAGAATAAAAGTTCCCTAACAAGGTACTGAATCTCAAATTTTTTTTTATTAATTGGTATTTAAGCGCTCATTGCCCTACTAATAATTATATATTTAACCATAATTTCTTTTTAATCGTTAAAAAAAATCATATCTCACAAACGTATAGAACAAGTTCCAACGTGTAGAAGACTAGTTCCCACTTTCCATTAAACTTATTATTATTATTAATATTATTATTATTAATATTATTATTATTATTATTATTATTATTATTATTATTATTTGGCTTTAATTTTTGAAAAGTAACATTAAACCATAAATAAAAAAATAAGAAAAAAAGTAATCGTCACAACCTTGATTGCCACGTAGGCGGTTCAATCATTGCCGAATCGGATCAAAGCAATGAGGCACGGTCCAAGGTGCCATAGTTGGAGAGGTTCAACACTTGGAGGATTTCTAACCCAAACGCATGAACGAGGTCCGACAAGGTAACAGGGAACTTCGCCGGAGCCGGCAAGTCGACGGCAAGGTGGCCGACCGGCACGGGCCAGCGAAACCGGCGCGCAGCCAGACATGCCAGCGTGCGCGCACCATAGGTGGGCGCAGCTGGGCAGGTTGGCGCAGCAGCAACGGGCCAAGATGCGTGCGGGGCGCACGGGACGTATCGGCAACATCGGCAGTAAAGACGCACCAGGATGAGCGTTGCGGGATGAGCTGACGTTGAGGTTTAGTTCGACACCAAGCCGGCTAGAATCTCATTGAGGTTTAGTTTGGCTCATGTGGGGCAAGCTTGGCGCGGAGGCTGAGCTTGGCGACGGGCGGCAGCCCGACGCGTGTCAGGGCGAGCACGGCGGCGCAAGGCGGCGCAAGGCGGCGCAAGGCGGCGGTCGGCGGTGGCGGCGACGGCGGCGGGGCCACGGTGGTTGAGGGCGAGCCAAGGAGGCAAGGCCGAACCTTGGCCAAAATCAAGCCAAGGCATGTGTACAGGTAGCGCGCGCGGAATGCGTGCCCAAGTGCGAGGCGGCGCGATGGGCTCGAACGGCACGTGCGAGGCAGGTGCGGGCCAAGACTAATTCCAGACGAGTTCTTGGATGGATCTAAGCTTGGAATAAGTCAAGCTCAAAGCAAGGAAGGTGGTTGAGAGATTTTGGAAAACTTACCCAAAATTGACCAAATCTAGGGAGAATCTTTTCAAGCAAGGAAATTGAAATCTTCAAGGGATCCTAGGGCTTTCTTGGAGCAGAATTCGTGCCTATAAATAAGAGGGGATTTCGAGCTCTCCGCATCAAGCAACTTGGCGCAATGCACAAGCACACACACGCCACAAAAGTCGAGTTCTTCACGGGGCAAGAATTCGGCGGGATCACGAGTACGGTTCACGAGCGAGTAGGCGAGTGATTAAGATCCCAAGAAGGGACTTAGGAGATAACCGTGTTCTTACCTTAGGCTAGGTAGCTTTCGAATCATTGAGAGTGAGGTCGAGGGTTATTCGGCGCTTCACGGGTTTGAGTCTTCTCCTTCGTACTTTTTATTCGTTGAGGAATAAAATCGGCCAGTCAGAGGGCCACTCCGACGGTCCCCTTCTGTTTAACGCTTGTCTTGTTTCACGTTTCCGTTTAGCACAAAACAGGACAGCGTTGCGTGGAGGCTTATCGCGGCTAGGTACGAATCGAATCGTTCGAAGAGTGCATAGATGCGTGCCGGTTGTAAAGGCGTGGGATTTGATTATTTCGAAAAAAAATTTCTAAGTCTTCGATTTGCAACAGAGTTGGTATCAGAGCCATTCTTGATCGAGTATGGCCGACGGAAGCCGAACAACGGGAGCACGCTTGGCGGAGTTGGAAGCGAGGGCGAATCACTTCCAAGCGCAACTCGGAAGAGTTACCCAACCTCAACCAATTGGTGGCTGAAGTCACAGCCCAACGCGAGGCGCCGCTTGCGAGCGATGCACGAGCAGCGCAAATCAAAGCCGAGCTTACAGCGTTAAAGGTCCTCGTGGCGGGTATGGAGGTGCCAGCGGCGGCACCGGCGGGCAGAAGGCCTGCGCGTGAAACACGGGTGTTCACGGGGGTTCGGAATACCAGGGAGTTAGAGAACTTCTTGTTTGACATGGAGGCCTATTTCGGCGGGGCCGGGATAGCGGCTGATCAACAAGTGAACACGGCGTTGGTCTACCTTGATGAAGACGCAAAGCTGTGGTGGCGAACGAGGCTTGCTATGGATGCTCAACTCAATCGGCAGCGATTGGCGACTTGGGATGAGTTGAAGCAGGAATTGAGGGCTCAATTCCTACCGGACAATTGTGCATGGGTGGCACGATATGCGAGTACGTGAAGCAATTCCTACGCAAATTGGATCAAACCGGCACGATACGCGAGTACGTGAAGCAATTCACCTCACTAATGCTCGACATCCCAGAGATGTTGGAAGCGGAACGGCTCTTCTACCTCACGTCAGGGCTAAAGGGGTGGACCCAAACAGAGTTGGCGCGGCAAGGTGTCCAAGACCTTGCATCGGCCTATGCGGCGGCCGAACGGCTTGTAGAGTACAAGCCGACAAATACGCAAGCCGTGACGGGCGGAATCACGGTCCAGAAGGAGACCAAGAGAAAGGGTGGAAAGAACAAGGTTAAGAAGCCGGCACACCTACCAACAAGGGTCAGGCGCGACCCATTGGGGAAGGTGTTGAGGTTTATGCCCTAGATGACGTACGAGGATTAGATAGTACAAGGATATTAGTGTAATTTTGTTGTGTTTAACATTTGTAATTGGATTATTTGATAATGGAATTATGTTTTTATTATTGTCGATTTGAGTTTTGACAAATAATACAAAAGACATATTATTACTTCGTCTAAATAAATTAACCTTGCAATCGAGTGAATAAGACGAAATAATAAAACCCTAATATTTACAGTTCAGTTAATGATTCTGTGGGGATAGAGAGGGGGCACCAGTAAGCTGACACACTGTAATATTAAATTAAGTCCACAAGTCTTAGTCTCCAGTAGGGTGATTGGATATGACGAGTATGACTTGTTTGTCGACGGGTCCGAAACGGTTGTGCCAACCGTTCACTTGCGAAGTGGGAGCTCGTGGCATTGATACAAGACGAATCAGGGGATTGTCTGTATTTGGACACTGACTCGTAATCGAACGATCACACGCTGGGAAAGTAGCTGATCGATCGATTGACTATAGTAGTCTATGTGAACCTTAGACTGAAAGGGTTAACTCGGGGTTGGTCTTAAGGTCTTGATTAGTCACTAGTTTGCTAGGCCCGAATTGCATGTATGTAAGGCCTAGAATATCCAACTAAACATTATTAAAATGAGTTTACCACGATTTGGATGGGAAGAATCGAAGCTTGGCGTGGGGTGTTGTGTTCTTGAGAGGTTGGGTGGCTCTCTCTCTCTCTAGATGAGTTTCACACAAAACACATTTTATTATGTGTTAGGGTTCAAGTATTTATACCACATTTTGGTATATAATATTTGGGCCCCTAACAAAGCTCAATTACACTAAGCCTCTTATAATGATAATCTTTATAAATAAACTACAAAGATAATTCTAATTAATTGAACACAATAAAATAATCCTAACAATCTCCCCCTTTGTGTTCAATCTTCAATTTGGCATGGATTATCTTTGCGAGGCTTAGTGCAGTTGCCTGAGTCCTACGGGAATTTCCTCCTTGTCTTGTCTTTTGACCTCTTCTTTTGGAGATCTTCAAGCTTACCGTGTCTTGATCTTCGCTTCTCGGCACCGGGTCTTCTTAATCTTCTTTGTAAGCTCGACTCGTAAATGTCGGAAGGGATTTGAAGTCGCTTGCCCGATTTCTTCTTTTGTGTTCGATCTCTCCTTTCGATAATAGCGCAACTCCCCCTACTTTTGGTCAACTTATGTTGGGATTGGGAAGTTCTCTATGAAATTTGGAGAGACGCACAAGAGGCAGCAACTTCGATCTTTGTAGTCCATGGTGGTCGCTTGATTCTTTGACGACGCTTGAGGATTTAGCGTTTCTGATCTATCTTGCACTTTCGTCGTGGTATTGCTCCCATTTTGCTGTAGTACTACTCCCCCTCATGAAGATCGAGTTGGGGAGATCGCCATGCGATGGGTCAAAATGAGGCATTATCTTTGGCAAGAAGATCACGTCGTCGGGACATGAGGATGGCGTTGGTAGGAACTCAGGTTAGGTAATAACCTTACTTAGCCACTAAGGCAGTCGTCAAGTCTTCTCCAATCTTCTTCTTCTCGGCGCCAGATTCGTCTTCTTCGAAGGAAGTTGTCTGGTTCGGCCTCGAGGAAGCTTGTCTGGCTCCGGAAGAAGGTACGCGTGGGGTGTTAGGCTCCTTTGGAATGTTCCATTCATGTGCAGGGGAGCCCGACTTCAGAGTGGTGAGCGCGGAGGAGATTGGTGGGTGGTCCGACCTGTCTGTTTATGCGTGTCCCCTTCTCCCCCTCATGGCGATTCGTGTTAACGAGATCGGCATGCTTGTGTAGGAAGATTAGGAGGACACAAACGACAGGTCGGTGATGGTAATAACCAGACGGAGCCACAAAGGCAATCCGTCGTGTAAGAAACCGGGGTCACGAAGACTTCCCGTTAACATCGATCTAGAGCATTCTCCCCCTTTGTGTTCTTCATCTTTTGTCTTTAAGTCTTTGAGTGATGTGGCACGGCTCTATCTTCTCCTCTGCCTGTAGAACAAGCTCATGAAACCTGTAGGAGATTCATGTGAGTGCTTTGCTACTCTGTCTGTGTAGAAAGTTTGCGATAGTCGTCTTCGATTTTTGTGATCCTTTCGCTGATCAGTTTTAACGTACCATCGCAGAATTTTGGAATCTCAGACATCTTGAGTAGCCTTTTCTCGTTCTTCTTGTTGAGGTTTAACGTACCATCGTACCAAATCACCTTGAACTCTAGGTATCTGATACTACCTAGGTCCTTTTCGTATACTTGTACTCTTGTTGAAAAGGGGACGACTTTTCTTTGAACAAGTTCTTTTGGTCTTCTGCACGTGCCGGCACACGGAGAATCCATGAGTTACTTGTTTTGTCGCTCCGCCTCAACTTTAATAGCCCTCTCATATTTAGTTGATCAAGCGTCTTCATTCTATCCGGCCTCCTCCAGATCTTTTGACACGTGTCCTCGATCCATGGTGCTGCCAAATCCAGCTGTCTATCCACGGCTTCGCCTAACACATAGATATTTTTGAGAGACTGTTTGAAGGTCTTGCGATGTTGGAAAATTATGAATTTTGCCTTGGCTTCAAACTCTCTACGTTTGGTCCAGGATAACTCGAGGATATAGTTGTCGATGATCTGGTGCGGATTTTGATAAGAGTGTGCACTGGAAATAATAGAAGATACACTCGGTTGTCGTTGTTCCCTTGGGGCTTGTTGTTGTTGTATGGCCTTGGACTCATATATCTATGCTTTCGCTTGTCTGTGACTGTTTTGGTGGGTTCGAGTGCTTTCCTCTACCCTTTGTTGTGCTCGATGTTCTATGTCTCTTCTCCCCCTCACGACGGTCGTTTTCACGGTCGTCGTGTCTTCTTTTGAAGAGGAATGATCACCTCGGCACATATCTGATAGATTCGGTCTCCTGGGGCCGTTAAGACTGCAGAGGTATTCGAGGATCAGTTGTTGATCCTCCGTTAAAGTGTCGGCAGTCTTCAACCGCATGAGGAAGCAAGTTGTAGCTCGTGAAGAGGTATGGTCGGGATTGATCAAGCGAGCTAATGTTCGGGGATGTGGGATATGTGGAGCGGGTTCCGTTTGAAATACCAGAGGTGAAATGGTGATGGTGGAGTGGTTTGTGTAGTTTGTGGATGAGAAAGATCGAGGTGGATAGGGTGGAGGAGATGGTTTGGCGTTTGCTCAGGAACGGAGGAGAGTGTTTCTTCGACTGGGTTCGTCCTGTTGTCTCGTACGGCCACCATAATATCTTCTTTGAATTTTGTGGCAACGGACTCCAGGGCTTGGTTGAAGAGCTCCTCCGTCACAAAGCGGGTATCACCTCCGGGGCCACTAAGGCGCTCCGTTTGCACACGAGGTGTGGCTTGAACTTGGTTCAAGACTTCCGACCGGTCCTCGTAATCCACCCCTTTGGGTAGACACTCTGGTCGTTGACGGTAAATTACTCAGACTTACCTGGGGAGGAGTAAAACCGAGGCCACTTAGGCTTCTCGTTGACATCATTCTAGAGTCGTTCTCCAGAAGATGGCCTGATACCGTTGTTGAAATTGTTGTAGCAACGGCAGGACTTCCTTCTGATCATAGATAGCACATCAATAAAGGATGCGTCTACAGAAGTTCCGGCATGGTCGCGTAGACCTGCACTGTGTGTATAAAATAATGTATGTGTCCTAAAAAAATGGAAAACATTTAGGCAGTGAGGACACACTAGACGTTAAAGTGCTCAAGAAATACGTGGTATGGGGCTGTGGACCACTGAGTTCAATATCTCCCGCCTTCGAATGAAACGGTGATAGCATATGCGGTTCCCCGTGAGATATTGAAACACTTGTCTTTAGGGAGACAAATGAGTAGCTAGGATTGTGCATACGCCTTTGGACCTTATGAGGCGTCTTCTACCCGGGATCTAAAAAAATCAGTCATGTACCTATATTGTTTATGGTCCGGATAGTTTGTGGTTGAGTTGTAAAGATTTCATCGTGATGCGCTCAAATACCCTCACATACACTCGGGGTTGTTCCTGGGATAGGTGCAGTTGGGATTTACTGAACCATGGAACAAGTATGTGAACAACTCATTGTTGTCCATGCACTAATTTCCTAAGATGACACTCCCCCTCAAGGCATGAAGTTATGTAAGACACTCTCTTTGAAGCTTATGCGCTATTTAGGTATCACTCCGTCTAAACAGTTGAGCTATTCTTAATACCATGTCTTTACTCCCCCAAAATTTATGCGCTTTTTGAGAAATTGCATATTACTACCCTTTAAATCAGGCGCCTTATGATTGATGTGATACTCCCCTTTATATGCGCCTATTGCGCTAATGACTATCACTCCCCCGGAAATGTATGCGCTCTCCTTAAATTTTTTTTTTTGGTAATACGCTCTATTAAACTGTTTGCGCTCTTTTTCCCTGCCCCTGACTAAAATCACAAAAGAAAAGGAAGACCGACTACCCTTAAATGTAAGCGCGAGTAAGAATAAGTCTGACTTCCTGTGAAAAGCAAGACAAAGGAATATGAAGTATGACTCCTTAGAAATTTATGCGCTATGTGAAATTCAAATCGGCCTTCGTTAAAATGGTATCTTTTTCAATTCTGTGTCCATTATGCATTTTGAATTTTAAAGTTTTGAAAAATACATATTTAAACTGTACCATTGTGAAAAAGTATTTTTCAATTCAGCTCGTATGCGTATGCAATTTTAAATTTATCGAAAATATTTTGTCATACGCATAATTAGAATATACCTTTGTGTTGTAAAAATACCAAAAACTTTAAATGTTACAGTTACGAAAACATTTTAAACAAGAAATATGTGTAACTGCAAGATTTGAAGTGCAAAATTTGTCGGTATTAATTTTTGATAGGTGGCAAGACTCAAAATTATTTAAAACATATAGGGAATTTTTAGAAAAAATAATTCACAGTAATTTCGAAAACTCCCCCTGAATGAAAAGTTCAAATTTTAAGTTCAGTCTTGCTCCCCCTCAATATTTTAAAAATTTTCAAAATAATGCTCCCCAACAATATTTTGAAGTTAATTTTACTCCCCCTCGATTAATGTCCTTGAGTGTTAAGAAACATTATTTTAAAACTCTTATAAATTTTCTCAAGGCATATAATCGAAGTTTCTCCCCCTACGTTAAAGCATATCTCGAAAAAGGAAATTCATACCCTCCACATGAGCTTTATTTTAAAACTTTTATTTATTTGAAATAAAATAAAATAAAACATGCGTTACCAGACCAGGTTCTGAACCGACATGTTCAGAAGCTTTGTTAGAGTAGGCTCGGGTCCTACACCGCTTTCGTGTAGAAGCCTGTATCGTGAACGGACGGGTCCCGAATTGTTGTATCCGGGAGCCTTGCGGTTGCTCGTCATCTCATACCCAACATGTATGTGGAGCAACCTCTGTTACCACACCTGATGGGACTGCAAAACAACTAAGTTTTTGGTACCCATTTTTGAGTGGGTCCTTTATCGTTGTTAGTATAAATGCACATTCTAGATGAGGAGACCAAATCAAATTTGACGTCAACCTTTACGGGAGTCTTTGATTTAGGCATCCACACTTGCCTTTGTGTATTCATAGGAATCCACATGTCGTTTTGTTTGGCCGAGTGTGAAGACAGTGAGTTTGATCTAGGAACGATGCGTTGTAATGAAGTCTTTTCATCACTTCTTCGTGAGTGATCATATTTGTTAAACGAGTGAGAAGAAGGATGAAGAATTTCAAAATTTTCAATATTTTCATCACGACTATTGCTTTCAAATAAAAGTTTTGAAAAAGAAGAGTCATGGCAATAGTCGTGTTCTTGTTTAAAAGATCTTATCCCTGAAAAGAATTAATCACTTGAAAAGTCGCAGGGAGAAGGCTTGAAAGCTCGGAGTGTTTTTCAAAAACAAATTTGAAGTAGTGGACTTAGAAGACAACGCGTTCTTCTTTAAAAGGAATTTTTCCTCGTCCATTTCCTCCCGTTTTGGAGGTAAAAACACTCTATCTAAATGGACTTTGGAGTTTTCTTAGTTGCTGAAAGATTCTTCATCTCGGAAATCTGATCAAGAAGTTGCCTATTTTGTTCTATTAAAGCTCTCCTTTCAGCTGCAAAACTTTGTCGTTCAGACTCCAAAGTTATGCTGTGGTCTGCAAATTTCTCAGTAATTGCCGGAATATATGGAGCGGAAGCACTTGTCTCGGCAGTTAGAGAATTATTAAACTCATTTGCTCTATATGAGAGATTGTCCTCCAATAATTGAATTTTGGAGAGTAATTTCACTCGTTCCTCATAGAGCCAATTATATTTTGCAGACCACGCACCTCGCTCACACTTAGAGGTATCTAGGCTTTTGATTAGATCTCTAATTTGGGTCTCAAGATGTACACCTTGAGATTCCAATTTCGAGACCTTTTCTTCAGTATTAATCGAACGTGTCATTTCACACCTCTTTTCTATGAGGTTTTGAGTAAGGACACGTTGATTGTTTTCTAGCTTAAACTTTAACTCATTGACTGTTTTACTCTTGTTCAGTTCACTGGTAGACAATTCTTTAGTAAGCTCAATAATTTAAAAATCATATTTTGCTACCCTAGATGATAAACAATCAATGATTTCGTGTGCCTCTTTTAGCAGCATCTTAAGGATTTCCTCCTTTTGATGGCTACTTAGATCACACTCACTCTTTGCTTGGGATCCTTCAGGCCTTTTTGCCCTTATTAATATCTTTGTTATGTTCTTTCAAAGCAAAGATACACTAAATGAGTTCATTTTCCAAGTCTGTAGAGTTTACCTCTGAGTCAGATGAAGCGAAGTTCTCCACTTGTTTTCTTAAAGCAATCCATATTTTTTTTAATTTTCTAGTTCATGAGGGTTTGCTAGGCTTGGAGTTTAGTTGAGTAGGTTTAAAATTATTTTGGTTCGAGCAAAGATAGAAAAGTATTGTTGTCGAGAAGTTTTATACCGAAAAGTTTCTAACTTTTGCTCAGAGAAAATTTTCAAGTGTAAGTTTTCGCAAAGAAGAAAAAAAATTTCTTAGCTTCTTAAAATTTCGAAACAGTGAAATGTTGAAAAGTTCCTAAGGTGAATTCCGAAACCTTTTTGTACCAAAACGTTTTATAGCCTGACCCGAGAACTTTTGAGTTTCGAGTGTCACATGTATGCCGAGAACTTTTGTAAGAATATCGAAAACTTTTATGTCACTGAAACAGTTAAATACCGAAAACTTTTTAAAATCATTTGTGAAAACTTGTAAGAGTAATACCGAAAACTTTCTATGAAGTAGATAACCCTCGGTTAAATAGTACTGACCCGAAAAGTTTGTACCCGATTTTTTTTTATTATTATTATTTTATTTTTTTATTATTAATTGTAGCTGCGAAAACTAAGTAGCACCGAAAACTTTCTGCAGCACTGTGATGGCAAGGAGATGACGGCGGTGATTTATTGCTTGGAGACATGGCGACATTACTTGCTTGGAACAAAGTTCGTGGTGGTCACGGACAACGTCGCCAATACGTACTTCAAAACGCAAAAGAAGTTAACTCCAAAGCAGGTGAGATGGCAAGAATTCCTCGGGAAATTCGATTTCGAGTGGATCCATAAGCCGGGTCGGCACAATGATGTGGCCGACATGTTAAGACGTAAAGGCGTAGAGGCCTTTGTTAGTTCGCTGAGTGCGGTTACTTCAGACTTCGTGGGGAAGTTGCGTGAAGCAGCCGAGACGAGCAAGGCTTACAAGAAGCTTGTTGACGAGGTCAACAAGGGAGTGGTGCGACAATACTGGCTAGAAGACGGGATCTTGGTGGCCAGAGGCGGGCGAGTACTCATTCCAGAAGGCGCGTTGCGACAGAAGTTGCTTCGCGAGCACCACGATACGTTATGGGCGGAACATCCGGGGATGGACCGAATGTACATGTTGCTTGCATCCAAATTCATCTGGCCGAGGATGAAGGACGACGTGGAGGATTATGTTCGTACCTGTTTGACATGTCAACAGGATAAGGCTGAACGTCGAAGGCAAGCCGGCTTGCTCGAGCCGCTGCCCATACCGGAGAGACCATGGGAATCGGTTTTCATGGATTTTATCACTACTTTACCTAAGGCACAAGGGTGAAATTCGATTCTTATTGTGGTTGACAGGTTTTCGAAGATGTCAGTGTTCGCGGCGGCACCGGTAGAGTGCCCAGCGAAAGAGTCGGTGGAGTTATTCTTCAAGCACGTAGTGAAGTACTACGGCGTGCCAACTTTGATCGTGAGCGATCGGGACGCGAGATATACGGGGCGATTCTGGACATTCCTATTCAAGCTTTTGGGGACAAAGTTGAAGTTCTCGATGTCATTTCACACGCAGACGAATGGCCAAACGGAGCGGGCGAATCAAACGCTTGAAGAATACTTGAGGCACTTTATCACTACAAGCCAGACGAATTAGGTTGATCTCCTTGATGCAGCGCAATTCAGCTACAACTTGCACAAGGCCTAAGCAACAAAAGTCAATCCATTCGAGATGGTCTACGGCTTTCAACCGAACTAGCCAGCGGTGGCGTATACGCACATGATCGGGGAGTGTCCTGCAGTGTATAGGTTCGCATGGTCCAGGCACGAGCTATGGACCGCTGCTTTGGATAGCATGGCCAAGGCGGAGAGGCGCATGAAGAAGTATGCGGACCAAACACGGCGCGAGTTTGAGGTCGGCGAGAAGGTACTTCTCAGACTTAGGCCGCACAAGTTGAGGCCGGCGTGCTCCGGCAAGAAGGAGCAGCTCTCGCAAGGGTTGATGCCAGAGTACGATGGGCCATTCGAGATAGAGGCTCGAGCTGGATCACATGAAGGTCCATCTTGTCTTCCACGTGAGCTTCTTGAAGAAGTATCATCCAAGCAATGCTTCGACGGAGCAAATGAGACGTGTCCCACCAAATACCAAGGCGAAGGTGTTCGAGAAGAGGATCCGACGGATTGTTGATCATCGGCGATGGGGCGGCATGTACGAGTTCCTTGTGGAGTGGGAGGGAGACGATCCATCCGAGGCTTCATGGGAGAAGTTCGCGGATATCGCCCAATTTGAAGACGAGGTGGCAACTTACTGGCAATGGAAGCAAGGGGCTGGCTACGGGACGATGTCTATGGGAACGTCGACGGTCTCCAAGGGGGGGAGAAAACAACCTTGATTGCCACGTAGGCGGTTCGATCATTGCCGAACCGGATCAAAGCAATGAGGCACGGTCCAAGGTGCCATTGTTGGAGAGGTTCAACACTTGGAGGATTTCTGACCCAAACGCATGAACGGGGTCCGGCAAGGTAACGGGGGACTTCACCGGAGCCGGCAAGTCGGCGGCAAGGTGGTCGGCCGGCGCGCAGCTGGCAGGTTGGCGCAGCAGCATCGGGCCAAGATGCGCGCGGGGCGCGCGGGACTTATCGGCAACATCGGCAGCAAAGACGCACCAGGCTGGGGGCAGCGCGCGCGGTGCAGCCCAGGCAAGGCCGTGCGGCACAGCGCGACGAGGCGGCACGATGCGGGACGAGCTGACGTTGAGGTTTAGTTCGACACCAGGCCAGCTAGAATCTCATTGAGGTTTAGTTTGGCTCATGCGGGGCAAGCTTGGCGCGGAGGCTGAGCTTGGCGACGGGCGGTGGCCCGACGCGGGTTAGGTCGAGCACGGCGGTGCACGGCGGCAGTCGACGGCGATGGCGGCGGTGCCACGGTGGCTGAGGCCGAGCCAAGGAGGCAAGGCCGAACCTTGGCCAAAATCAGGCCAAGGCATGTGTGCGGGCAGCGCGTGGGACAATGCGCGCGCAGCCCAGGAACGCGCGCGCGGCAGCGAGATGGGCTCGAACGGCACGTGCGGGCCATTACTAATTCTAGACGAGATCTTGGAAGAACTTAGGCTTGGAATAAGTCAAGCTCAAAGCAAGGAAGGTGGTTGAGAGATTTTGGAAAACTTACCCAAAATAGACCAAATTTAGGGATGATCTTTTCAAGCAAGGAAGTTGAGATCTTCAAGGGATCCTAGGGCTTTCTTGGAGCAGAATTCGAGGCTATAAATAAGAGGGGATTTCGAGCTCTCCTCATCAAGCAACTTGGCGAAATCCACAAGCACACACAAGCCACAAAAGTCGAGTTCTTCACGGGGCAAGTATTCGGCGGGATTACGAGAAGGGTTCACGAGCGAGTTAGGCAAGTGATTAAGATCCCAAGAAGGGACTTAGAAGATAACCATGTTCTTAGCTTAGGCTAGGTAGCTTTCGAGTCATTGACAGTGAGGCCGAGGGTTGTTCAGCGCTTCACGGGTTTGAGTCTTCTCCTTTGTACTTTTTATTCGTTGAGGAATAAAATCGGTCAGTCAGAGGGCCACTCCGACGGTCCCCTTCTTTTTAACGCTTGTCTTATTTCACGTTTCCGTTTAGCACAAAACAGGGCAGCGTTGCGTGGAGGCTTATCGCGGCTAGGTACGAATCGAAGTGCTCGAAGAGTGCTTAGACGCGTGCTGGTTGTAAAGGTGTGGAATTAGATTATTTCGAAAAAAAATTTCTAAGTCCCCGGTTTGCAACAGTAATAATCCTCAAAATAATCAAATGACCCTTATCTAATAAAGATCAGTTTCTAGAAAATGTTTCACAACTCATCAGCATTATTTTTCCATGTGTATTTCTTGTGAGACCTTCGATCCATTTTACATGGATATCGTCTTGTCCGCTTACGTCCTATTTTTCTCTCTGGACGTAAATACTCTTTTCATTAGAGAGAGCGGAATTTTCTTTTACCTACTCTTCATACTTTGATTTTTACTTTGTCCTATCTGAATTTGATACAATAGAAAAGCCCCTGCGGGGAATAAGATCTATGACTCGTATAAATTGAAAAAGAAAGCTTACTCCAAAACATAAATAGAAAAGTATAACTAAGAGACCATAGTCAAGAGTGCCAACTTGGCTAGGTTTGGTAATACCCAAAAACAAATGAAGGCAAAGGCTTCTAGTCTTTCTTAGTACTTCTATTCGGGAATTGTGTAAATGAAAAAAGGTTTCTAATACGACTCCTCTAATGGACACTAAAAATGATAAGTAAGAATATGTTATCTTCAATATTTCAAATCTAAAATGGATCAACTTTAAAATACTTGTAAACCTGAATGAAAATAAAGCAAAGTTTCAACAACAACGACGACGACGACAACAACAACAACAACAACAACAATAATAATAATAATAATACATACATACACACACACATACATACATACACACATACATACATACATACATACATACATACATTGCATGTGGACATAAAATCTTGTAAACTAACCACTTGGCACACATACGAGAACAATCTATGAGATTGACATGGTGAACTTGAGAGCGACGATCTGGTTTTCCTGGAGCAACGACAACCGTTGTCCTAATAACTGTATTGTATGGGCGAATAGAATATTTTGTAACTTTTCTACCATAACGATTGTATTGAAGAACTTTTTCAGGCCATAAATATCGTTGTGGTATTCAATCGATTTATTACAAGTACATTGAAGAATCATATTTATGGCTTGAAAAAGTTTTATCTCCCTTCGATGTACTTGACAGTAGTATAGACAACGCAAAAACGTGGCATGTACAATGCTATGTAGTAGCATTTATTGGTCTATGGAAGACAACCATTAAAAAAAAAAAAAAAAGAAAGAAAAGCTCACAACCGTAGATTGATTTTTTTAATAGTTAAAAATATAATTATTAATAATTTATTTTTATTAAATTGAAATAATAATTACGAAAAAATTATAAAAATTTATAAAAGCTTTCTGTCGGAAAATAAAAATAATAATAGGTAAAATTAAAACTTGATTATTTTTGTAATTGTGGTAAATAGTTTCTGCATTTGTAACTTGATTTTAAAAATGACAATGTTCATGTAATTTTCTCCAAGTTTTAGAGACTGAATAAGAACATTAAGAGAACATACTGTAAATCGAGCCTAAAACATAGATCTATAATACTCTTCACTATTTTTTGTCTTCAATTTCAAAAAACTCGTCTTCCTCGGAAAAGGCACTCTGCAACAGGAGAAATGAGCTCCTACAAGAGGAGACATAAGCTTGGATTTAAAGATCTAATATATATATATATATACAAGTGAAAAAGAGACGAACTATCCAATGTGGGACAAACTTTCCTTTTATATACGTAGTTTATATTTATCATCTATTTATTGCGTCAATTTCAAAAATTAATTTTCCATTCACTCGACATCGATTTTGAGCCAATTAATATTCGTTCGATTCTCCTTGAAACTTAGATTATGAATCTTTCATCAATTTTGAGTTTTCGACAAACGGCGGGATCTCAATTTTAATAATAGTCTTTCAGCTGGATTTATTGGGTCATGTTTTACCCATTTGGGCCCAAAAGGCCAATAAAAAACATTAATGAGTGCAATTTTTAAATAAATGCAAATAATCCACGCTACTCACGGTATAGCTCATAAATATTCGCTACCCAGCACATTTTAATGATTTTGTCGTAAATATTTGTTCTTATTTTTAGTTTTAATATTTTCGACCGCAAATATAAAATTTTCTGTTCCCTGACTATCATTAGGCCATAAAAACATTTATATACGGTCATGAATAAGAATACTTACACGATCGTCTAGAAAAAGTTAGATAAATTCTAATCAGAAATCAGCTATACAAACAAAACAATAACATGGGTTCAAAATATGGTCATATCTGTAACTTTGATCATTATATATATATATATATATATATATATATTTTCATCGTTTTTATCTCGTAATAAACAGTACTATTGTTTTGTTTCTCATAACATTTTATTAATCACAACAGACATAGCCATCAACATCTAGGTAATGAAGTAATGGTGTAATAATTAATATTATCTCAATATACACAAAAGATAGGATTATCTTTTTATAATCTGGGAAAGAAAAAAGAATAAAGATGTGAATATTCAACCTTGTCTGCCAAAATGTATTATCTTTCCATTACCTAAATTTCCTCGCCGAATCTTCCTTAGGAGTGCTAATCAACTCGTTGGATCATTTTATTAGTTGTCAATGAACCCACAAACGTCTGAGTTTTTCATAATTATGGGATGATTTAACACTACAATATCTATGGCAGAGCTTAAAATTTGGAAAATTTTATAAAATATTATAACTATTAAGTATTTTACTAACGACGATTATATCAAAATTAGAGAGATAACTAGAGAGATAAATAACTTCTTTTATTCAATACTTTCAATATATTTTTACACATCCCAAATCACCTATTTATACACAAATCTCTCAAATTACATCCACAAAATAAAATATTACATCAACCACACAAAAATCACATCTACCATTCTACTCAATAAAATAATCAAATCTAACTTTCTCAACCTCCATTCTTAACTTAACAACCAATCTTAACTTAACAACCAATTCACTTCCAGACCTTTTCATAAATATGCACGGGCAAGTTTGATCATTTTTATACCTCTCTTTCGATAAATATTCACTTAGGCGATTATACCACATACGTCCAGATTGCTTTAATCCATAAAGCGATTTGTTTAACTTGATTGAGTACTCATTTCGGGGCCCTGAATTTTCGGGCAATTTAAATCCCTCGGGAAGTCTCATATATATGTCACTGTCAAATGATCCATATAAATAAGCAGTGACAACATCCATAAAATGCATATCGAGTCTTTCACGTACTGCCAGACTAATTATATAACGAAAAGTAGTTGCGTCCACCACAGGAGAATACGTCTCCTCATAATCAATATCAGGTCGTTGTGAAAAGTCTTGTGCAACAAGCCGTGCTTATATCTAACAATTTCACCGTTTTCATTTATCTTTCTAATGAAAACCCATTTATATCCAACTGGCTTTACATTTCTGGTATGCGGACTACATGTCCGAAAACTTTTCATTTCTCAAGTGATTTTAGTTTTGCCTCGATTGCATCTTTCCATTTTGGCCAATCATTTCTTTATCTGCATTCTTGTACAGACATTGGTTCATGATCCTCATTCTCATTCATCTCATTCATTTCATGTAGCGCTACGTTAAATGAGAATTTATCGTCAACGTTGACTTTATCTCGGTTCCATTTGATTCTATTTTGGGCATAGTTTATCGAGATCTCTTCATTTTCATTATTTTCAATATTTTCAGGTACCTGAGTTTCATTTTCATAATCATTTATGCCCGCTGACTCTTCGGAGTCGATAAATCCTCGAGTTGACCATTCTTAGTGTTTGCTCCTTTTTTTTTTCGAGGATTTTTATCTTTGGAACTCGAGGGCCTACCACGCTTTAATTGTGGCTTAGGATCGATCCTTGTATGTTCTGCATGAACATCAATTTTTATAGGAGCATTAACAGCTGGTATATGTGACTTAGCCACTCTTTTAAGGTCAGTAAAACTATCTGGCAATTGATTCGCTAACTTTGTAAATGAATTATCATTTGAACTTCAAGTTCACATTCTTTCGTTCGAGGATCATAATGATTTAGCGATAATTCATTCCAACTAATATTTTTCTCCAGCTGTTTCTTTTCTCCCCCTAATGTCGGAAAATTCGATTCATCGAAATGACAGTCGGCAAATCTAGCCATAAACAAATCTCCAGTTAAAGGTTCTAAATATTTTATTATCGATGGGAATTCAAATCCGACATATATTCTCAACCTCCTTTGAGGTCCCATCTTAGTTCGTTGTGGTGGAGCAATTGGAACATATACTGCACATCCAAATATTCTTAGATGGGAAATATCTGGTTCCTGACCATAAACCATTTGTATTGGGGAGACATCATGATAACTTGTTGGCCTGATGCGGGTTAGTGCCGCTGCAAGTAATATAGCATGTCCCCAACCGGACGAGTGAAGTTTCGACTTTATTAATAATGGTCTTGCAATTAACTGTAATCGTTTGATCAATGATTCTGCCAGACCATTTTCCGTATGAGCATGTGGCACTGGATGCTCAACATCAATTCCAATAGACATACAATAATCATTAAATACCTTGGAAGTATATTCACATGTATTATCAAGACGTATTTTCCTAATCGGATAATCTGGGAAATGTGCTCGTAATCGAATCAATTGAGCAAGCAATCTCGCAAACGCCACATTGCGCGTTGATGACAAACATACATGAGACCATCTAGTCGATGCATCAATCAATACCATAAAATATCTAAATGGTCCACATGATGAATGTATCGGTCCACCAATATCACCATGTATACGCTCCAAAAATCTTATGGATTCATTCTTTATTTTTACTGGTGATGGCCAAATAATTAACTTCCCTTTAGAGCAAGCAACACATGATAATTCATTAGATTGAAGAATCTTCTGGTTCCTCATTAAGTGCCCACGTGAATTTTGAATTATTTTTCGCATCATAACTGAACCGGGATGGCCCAACCGGTCATGCCAAACAACAAATATATTATCATCAGTAAACTTCTGGTTTATGATAACATGTGATTCAATTGTTTTAATAGAGGTGTAATACAACCCATAATCAAAAGAAGGTAATATTTTAATAACTCTTTTATCATTCGAAACAACTTTTGTTATGTGCAAATATTCAATATTTTCTTTTTCTGCAGTCTCAACGTGATATCCATTATGTCGAATAGCTTTAAAGCTCAATAAATTTCTTTGAGACTTGGGAGAATATAAGGCATTTTCAGTTATCAGCCTTGTTCCTCTGGATAATAAAACATTAGCTCTTCTGGAGCCTTCAATTATATTTATGCTACCCGATATAGTGATAACACTTGTTTCTTTCATTTCAAGATGGCAGAAATATTTCTTATTTCTTAGAATCGTATTAGTCGTTGCACAATCTGCAAGACATAACTCCCCATTGCACATACTCGTATCCATTGTATCAATATCCTTAATAAATAAATATAAAATAATATTATTGATGAATAAAACAAAACAATAAAATTATATATATATATATATATATAACAATAAACAAAAAATATAAATAACGCGTAAATAAAATATATATATATAACAATAAACAGAAAATATAAATAACGCGTAAATAAAATATATATATATATATAACAATAAACAGAAAATATAAATAACGTGTAAATAAAATATCAGTCCGTTGGAATCAATTTTCTTTATTCGGATCTTTACGAAAATTTACAATATCCGACTGAGTATTTTATCAGATCCGCAACAATTTTCTGTAATATTGCAAACATGAGCAAAATTTAATTTCAACGCCACTTCAGTTTTAATTGCTCTTTAGAAAGATCAACGGAATCTTCTGGTGCGAATAATAACCAACGATATTATTATAATGATCTTTATATTGCTCAATATTTTTTTGCGCGCACTCATTAATTTTCCACTTCGGGGGAAATAATAACCACAGTAAATATAATTTCCACGACCACTTTTATTATTTGCGAATGCAATTCACTTCAAGGAATGCAATATGATCATTCGGTCGAAATTTATGCCTTTTTCTTGATTTTCAAGATATATCATAATATTTTTCGCTTCTTCTTTTTCACGGCATTTGGTCGTATGGATGAAACATGGCGACTCATATAACATATGAACAATTCTCAAGCCAGTGTATCAAAAATCTCGAGAGCCACAAATTTTAGTTTTTCTATACTCAAATATTAATATCATAAAATATAAAAACATGTTATAACAATTAAAACATTAAAACATATTAGGAAAAAAAACTTATAATTAATCTTCTTTGATATCTTCTTTTGAAAAAGTTCTTATGAAAAATGATATCCACATCCAGATAAGTGTCGTCGTAATAATAATCATAAGCAATAGATCAAACATCGGACAAAGCGTCATCCTTCAAAATAAAATATATTTAAGTAATTATAATATTAAAGAAATATTACAATTAATAATTATATTTTAAAAACATTGGTAAATATACTATCCACATAGCGATAAGGATCACCGTAAATAGAGTAAGAATAAGGAGATCCATTTTTGTATAAAATGACATGTTTCTATAAATTCAAAAGTTGTAATATATTAATTTAGAAAAATAATATATTATGAAATATATATAATACTATAAATAAAAATTATTTTAATATCTTTTTCGTAAATCTCGTAAAAAGAAATTTCCACACGCCACCACCGGGAATCGAAATCTGGACCTCTCGTCACTTATAATGAACCATATTCCGCGAAACCACTCGGGCTAAGGCGTTTAGTTATATGCTTATAATATAATATATAATTAACTTAAACAAAACTTGGTACGATTAGTATAGATATAAAATAAAAATTATCGAACCTCAACTAAACCCATATAAGATCTTCGACAGAGGTTGAAATTGACGACGGAGAGCGCTCGTGCTGATAACGTGTTATAAAATATTATAACTATTAAGTATTTTACTAACGACGATTATATCAATATTAGAGAGATAACTAGAGAGATAAATAACTTCTTTTATTCAATACTTTCAATATATTTTTACACATCCCAAATCACCTATTTATACACAAATCTCTCAAATTACATCCACAAAATAAAATATTACATCAATCATACAAAATTCACATCTATCATTCCACTCAATAAAATAATCAAATCTAACTTTCTCGACCTCCATTCTTAACTTAACAACCAATCCTTTACTTAACCACCATTCTAAATAATATACATCCACATCTTTATTTTAATATTTTTATTATTTCATAATAGAAAAAACTTTATAGCTTTCTAGATGATTTAGTGTAATAGACGACCTTTTCTAATTATATTAAAATAATGATCACATCATTAATGATAAAATTACAAACTTGAATCAGTAAGTATTTTTCGATTTTGGAGCACTGTAAAATATATGATAATAACAAAATTATGTTAACTTTAGACGTTGGACAATTTTGTGTCTTTAATTTTTTTTCGACAAAATAAATCGAAAATCATCGTATTCCATGACATCAACATAATGAGTGAGAAATGTTCTTAGTGAAAAGAGGGTCAAAAACATAATTTACACCAGCATATTACGTTATGTTAGTGAACCTATTTTTTACATTGTCGAATATAATAAATCAAATCGAACAGTTAGTGACCCAAATTTATAATTATTCATTGTTAATAGTATAAATCAAGGTTAAATTTCATTTAAACTTGGAAAATCACCCACTCAATTGTTTTAATAATTTAATTTACGATATGCTAGTGTTAGTATATATATGCGTTCAATCACAATCAAATATTATATTAATCATGCAATTATTTTAAAGGAAAGGAGCTTTTAGGTGTAATAATGGCACAATTATTGAAGAGTCGTGCATCACCAACCCAAAATTCTTTATTTCCCCACTCATATTATTATTAAATATTTTATTATCATCTTCGTCCAATCCAATTCGGTAGATATTGTCTTACGCTAACCTACACTTAATAAAATACCATTCTCATTAACTTTTCGATTATTAAATTTAATTGTTGTCATATTTACAATTATAAAATAAACCAAATTTTGCATTCAAATACATCAGCAAAGATTAACGTACGATTATTTTTATTAAAATAAAATCATACCGAATCACTTTTAATAATCTTAGACAGCTTTTAGGAAAACTTTTCCAAAAATTATTTATTTTTTCGACACTTGTAATCCAACTTTAGCATACTGCCATAAGTAAGTTTCTTATATATTTTTTGCCGCTTGATTAATGCAATTGTTGTGTGCGAAGTTAGGTTAATCCACACTCAGATATGAAAAGAATGATTGTAATGTTTATTAATAACTTATATTGACTTAAACATTTCTTTCTTTCTTTAACAAACGAGCAGGTTAGATTTTTTATCATATATAATAATGAAATAATGAATGATCTAACTAAGTTCATTCAAAGAGAATTCTAAATGTTATCTGATTAAATTGAAAAATATATAAATCATTTGTGTTTACGGATATAATGTTTGATAATTTTTAGTATAGATGTTTATAGAGATTTGTTATAGTGTACAACTACCGTAAGCAACTAGTGTGAGCACCGTACATATAATCCGTCTCTTTTCACTACAAAACAAATTTTTTGAGCAAGACAAATCGACAGTTGTTTCATAAAACATGTTCAGATGAGGAATTGTGCATATTGCATTTAAATCTATCTAATTTTTCCAAAATCTATAATTCCACATAATGTCGACATTTCTTTTGTCTTAATTAAAATAAATCTTAACTTGAGGTGACGGACATCTATAATTAATTAAATGTAAAATTATAAATTTACTTACATGTGATCATTCAATAAGTATGGTATAGATTCTTACTCTTCTTTTCCTTGGGTCAGCTCTTTTTTATTTTTATTGTTAGTTCTAGATTTTCCCTTGGGTCAGCACAGTAAATGTCATTAGTAATTTCATTTATATGCTTGCTGCATGCGGAGGACGAAAAATAACCACTTTTACTATATATCATTGCGTTTTATTGAGGTCGCGCACGCGTTTACACATATGCAATTTAATATTTTTGCTTTCCATAAAGCCCACTTCAAAATGCTCAAATATCCGTGAAATATTTTTTTATTATTATTCATTTCTATTTTTTCTATTTAACAAATAATCGACTGTATGAAATAAAGCACATTGTGAGATCATGCATGCTTTGTTTTGCGTTTATTTATTTTATCTATCAATATATGTCACAATCAATAAATACAATGGTTGCAGGTTGCTCGCATCTTTTTTTGTATTGTGTTTGGGGAAACATTAAGCAATGTTTAACATATATAATCGTAGGAAATTATAGATTTGTAAGATTGCTTGATTTTTTCTATGTTGATGTTGTAGTGGGAAGTCTAAAAATATTAGAATTATTTGGGTTTGTGATCGCAAATACATTCCGTCTAAACATCTTTTTTTTTTTTTTAAATAGTTGTTTTAAATTAAAGGTTAATTGCTTCTTTGACTGGACTTTATGTTTTAAAATAGTTGACGCCCACACGTGGACAAGGGTGGGCTGGCTATCTATTCAAATTAAGGCCTTTTTAGTTTCATAGTTCCTTTAAATCTCTAGACCTTTTAAGACTCCTTCAAATTGTGTGCTTGTGCTTAGTTTTATTTCGAACATTAAAAAGATAATAAAAAATATAAAATAATATGAATTTACATTGCAATAGGAATGAATAATGTCCCTCTCGTGGCCGAAAATATGATGTAATGTGAAGATTTAAAGGTTGGATTACATGATTTTTTTTATTATTGTAGTTAGGCTTGGCAATGGGGAGGAGATTCTCCATTCCCCGCGATAATCCGCCCTGATCGGGGCAAGGATTCCCCGTGGGGTACGGGAGAAATTATCTCTCCGTTAGCGGGGATGGGGCGGAGACGAGGATCATACTCCCCGCCCTGCGGGGATCCAATATATTAAATTATTAAATTATCTTTATTAATATTCCAAATCGTTTTATTTATTCATCATTTCTTCATTTTTTTCAATTTTCCTACGCTCATGAATGTTATACTTATGTCGTATATTAATTTCCTCGAAAGAATTTTATTTTTGTTATTATTTAACTTATTATATTGAATAATAAAAATAATTTATACAAAAAATTGCGTAGCAGGGATTCACTGTGGGAGAAAATCTCAAGAAATCCTCGCGGGGATGGGAACGTGAGAAAATTTTTTCCGTTTGCTTAGTGGGGACGGGGCGGGGATTCTCCGATAACTGATGGGGTGGGGATGGGGATTAATCCCCCGGCTCCGCCCCATTGCCAAGCCTAATCGTAGTCTGTGTGAATTTGGAAAGGTACAAAATAAATTAGTATGATTAATTCCACTGAAAGCTAAAATCATTGCATAACTTATAGTGAGATTGAGACGCCTGAAACTAGACTTAATTAGGATATAGGACAATGTGTGCGTATATGACATTAGACAAGATGACCTTTATTTTTTCTATCTTCGCTAGAACATAAAAATCATTCTGAATTTTGTTGCTAAAATCATAGCAAGCAAGCAGACAAAACTGAAAAAGAAATTAAATTTTCATATCGGATATATATTATTTAGTAAAACGCAGAAACACATTCAACTAAAAATGTGGGTTTTCCAAAATTTGATTGTCAGTCAAATAATAAAAATAGCCTCAAATGGCTAACGAGGCTTGACCACCTAGTGATCAAGTTGAGGCTCTTAAGGTATTTGGAGGAGAGATCTTAAGTTCGAATTTTCTTGGCCCCCAAATATTTTGAGTGAGCCTGTCACACATGGACTTATCCTGGAGTATTTTACCTGGTTGGGATAGTTTGTAAACTACTGCGTCAGCCTTCGAAATTTACTTGATCCAAAAGCCAAGGTTACCGAATAACACAAAAAAAAAAAATCTGAAACGAATTTTTAGCTCCTCAGTGTAAATATTTTTAAATAAGGCACGAACTTGCCAAACCCATTCCACTTTCTATTTGATTTAAAATTAAGACGGTGGTAATATACAATTTTCAAAATTCCAAAAAAGGTGAAAACATACGCAAATCATAGAGTATGCGGAGCAAACCCATTGCCAGTTGAGCAGAGGTTGTAAAAAACAAAAAACTCAATAATTATTATTTTTCTTTATACCTTGGATTGGACCAATCTCTTCTTACAAAAGCACAAACATAAGTCCCTCCCCATGAACAACACACACCACCACCCAAAGTTTCATCGAAGAGAGAGAGAGAGAGAGAGAGATACAATGCAACTTATAATTCAATTCCTTGCAACAATAACGCTACTAATCGCCACACAACTCTCTACATCCTTCACAATAACAGAAACCTCAACGGGCCATTCCATACCTTACCCTTTCTACGAACACCTCAACATCAAAAAATCCATCTCAGACGTTAAGCACACCCTCACCACAACATCAACTCACCATCATCATCATAAAGAAGAAGAAAAGGAAGAAAGATCGTCTAAAAACTCTACCAACGCTAAGCTCAACCTACTCCACAGAGACAAGGTTCCACCTTTCTCATGGCACCAAGACCACAGGCACCGCCTCGTCACGCGGATGAAACGTGACACCTGGCGTGTCAAAACCTTAATATCTCTCATACATGGCGTTAAAAAGACGTGGGAGGAGGAGGAAGGAGAGGGTTACACTGTATCTGACTTCGGGTCAGAGGTGGTCTCGGGCATGGACCAAGGCAGCGGAGAGTACTTTGTCAGGATAGGCGTGGGCAGCCCGGCGAGGAGCCAGTACATGGTGGTGGACTCGGGGAGCGATATCGCGTGGGTACAGTGCCAGCCGTGCACCCAATGCTACCACCAGTCCGACCCTGTGTTCGACCCGGACGACTCCGCGTCGTTCGCCGGCGTGTCGTGCGGCTCGACCGCTTGCGAACTGGTCGGGAACGCCGGCTGCCACGCGGGTCGGTGCAGGTACGAGGTCTCCTATGGCGATGGGTCCTACACCAAAGGTACGATTTGCATTTTTTATTTTAAAAACATCGATCTTTATAGGCGAATGAACGAATGAATTACCGATCAAGATATATTAATTCACCCTATAGGAACGTTGGCGCTGGAGACTCTGACCATAGGTCGAACCGTGGTCCAGAACGTGGCCATAGGGTGCGGGCACACGAACCGGGGCATGTTCATAGGCGCGGCGGGTCTATTGGGTCTCGGCGGTGGGTCGATGTCCCTGGTGGGTCAGCTCGGAGGTCAGACAGGCGGCGCCTTCAGCTACTGCCTGGTGAGCCGGGGGAACTCGGGTTCGTCGGGCTCCCTGGAGTTCGGGCGGTCCAACATGCCGGTCGGGGCGGCGTGGGTCCCACTGCTCCGAAACCTGCGTGCCCCGAGCTTCTACTACGTGGGCCTCTCTGGCCTGGGCGTGGGGGGGACGCGCGTCCCGATCTCGGAGGACGTTTTCGCCCTGACGGAGTCCGGCGACGGAGGGGTCGTGATGGACACGGGAACCGCCGTCACGAGGCTGCCGGAACGAGCCTACGCGGCGTTCAGGGACACGTTCGTGGCGGAGACGGGTAGCCTGCCTAGGGCACAGGGGGTGTCGATCTTCGACACGTGCTACGATCTGAGCGGGTTCGTGACGGTCAGGGTTCCGACGGTGTCGTTCTTGCTGTCCGGCGGGCCGGTGCTGACGTTGCCGGCGAGCAACTTCCTTATTCCGGTGGACGAAAAGGGTACGTTCTGCTTTGCCTTCGCTGCTTCGCCTTCTTCGAGTCTGTCGATAATTGGGAATATACAGCAAGAAGGGATTCAGATTTCGTTCGACGTGGTCAATGGGTACGTAGGATTCGGTCCAAACGTATGCTGACCTGACTTATTATGTAATAAAACTGTCGCAGTTATATCATTTCTTATTTACATAGTAGCATTACTTAAATATATATTGATGATATGTATATATGGGTCCATTTCATTTCAGCTACTGGGATTTTTCAAGGCATGATTTTTCTCCTATAATGAGTAATGGTGATTATGCTATCACGTGTTCGCTTTACTATCTCTTTGACTATAGCTTCTTTATATATATATATATAATATATATATTAACTTTGTGGAGCGATAAAAAAAATGAAATTAAATCATGATGTATACCTGAAAGAGGAGACTTGAGAGAAAAATGGGAGAATAAGGTATGTGAGTGACTTGCTCCAAAGAAAGACACTAATGGTGTCTGGTTCTAACACAACACAAATGGTCCTATGTTTTCTTTTTTATCAAACTTTTTCTTCTTTGGACAAATTCAGAAGATTCTCTTTCCCACTCTAAAAGAGATATGAACAGAAGCAAACAATTCGTTCAAATCATGAGAAAGAGGGAAGGATCCCACTTTCGCATAGTAGACTAGACATGTGAAGCCATCAATGAAGGTTTCTTCTTTTCATATATCCAAAGAATCGAATTAAAATATTCATAGAAATGAAGTTAAGCACTCCTATTAAAACAAAAATCAAATCACAAAATTTTATAAAACTACTCGTCGATTATATGACAATTTAAGAGCATTCAACCTCTCAATGAACTTAGCTTCCTAAAATTACATAAATATATAACTGGCAAAATTATAACTTTGAATCGCAAGGTATATCTATTTAGATTTTGGGTTAACTTCATATTCGGGATTAACTTGGATTTTCAATCATTTGTCCGACATACAAATTTTCTTTCCTAGGTACCATTGGATTTAACATCTTATCCTTAATAAAAAAACAAAGAAGGAAAACATTTCATGAAACAAAAACTGATTATCTTATTAATCTATCAGTATCCAATAAACACACACCTAGCTCTATGTTCAAATTTTGACCTACCGGCATAAATAGTTGAAGTAAAAACAAGCAACCAAAAGATTTTAAAAGCCAAATAATTCACTGATTTTCCAAAGAGCAGTTCATAGAGAGATTTATTATTCATGACTGATGATTGCAATTTATTGATTATATAAGTAGCAGTCAAGATGCATTCATTCCAGAAATCTAAGGGTAATCGAGCTTGAAAATATAATGCTCTAACTATATTTAAAAGGTGTTGATGTTTCCTCTCTACAATTAAATTTTGTTGTGGATTCTCAACACAAGAATATTCATGTAAAGTTCTCTTTTATGTAATAAATCAGTCAATCTAAATTCTAGACCATTATTTAATCGTATAGTTTTAATTTTGCTTTTGAACTGATTTTCTACCATGTTGAAAAAGAATGTAATAACACTAACTGTTGGGAATCCCGGTAGGGTCCCCGGATCCTCTTTCCTCGAACGACGGATTTTGCGAGATTCCGAACGTTTCTTAGGATCGCTCGGTGTTTACACGAGAACATAAGACACAAAAGAAAAGGGTTTCAGCCATTATACCTCGAAGATATCCAAGAAGATGGCTTGCTACGAACCTTTCTAATCTCCGAGATGTCGTATTCCTTTCCTAGCACCAAAAGCACACGAACGGAGCTAGATCGTCACACCGGCACCTTACACACGTCACGGCCGAGACTTACTTTATGCGGCTAGGCCAAGGCTCGGCCGAGCTTCCCTTGAGAGAGAGAACGAGATTGATAGAGGGAGAGAGAGTGTGAGCAAAACCCTAGTTTTCTCCACTTTTGCATTAGTTGCATTCTTCTTCTTTTCAAACAATGAAAAAACCCTATTTATACCCTTGGTGGTGTTGGCCGAAATCATCAAGTGGAGTGGGCGAATAATTCTCAACCCCTCCCAGCATACTTAGCCTCCTAGACTTGGTCTGGTTAGACTTGGTCTTACTTTTCAAATTCAAATTAATATATATCTAATATAAATTAATATAAATTTCTATATTTAGTAAAATATATAATATCCAATATATATATATATATATTTATAATTTTCGAAATTTATTCAAAAATAAAAAATCGAAATTATATACATCTAATATATATATTTTATTTAATTCCAAATTAAATACTATTATTTTTCTAAAACAACAATAAAAATTTAAATCAAATTTAAATCATATACTAAATATTAAATATCCAATATTTATATTTCAAAAATATTTCGTAAGGTGAAAATATCATTTTGCCCCTCACTTTATTTAACCACAGCCAATCGAATATCTTCGGCTGTTTAGGGTTTCGGCCAAGCCCCAAACCCTGATCTCTCAATCTAGGCCCCATCCTGCTCTTTCTCATATTGACGTTGTGTCGGTTGCCCTTTTAAAGCCCGACTCTCTTGGTTCGTCTCAACCGGCTCTGGGAGGAATCCAGAAGATCGGTATTTACCTAGTCAGTCCCATGGTACCAAACCGATCCCGAGTTGAGTACGAATTCGATCTAATCTTAATTCACAAACCGACCATAGATTGTCGTCCTACGTATAAACCCTTTACGTTTGTCCTGATCGAGTGAATGCCACGCACAGTCGAACTTACAGAACTCGACTATATGTTGTTCATGTCGGTGAAAATACCAAACTGCCCTCCACGACTATCGTGAGTCAGTTTTGAGCTCTGCCCAGAGACTTAGGTATATTCCTGCACATCAAATACATCGAATCATTCCATAGGACGTTAACCTCGAATTTAATCGAGGCTGCAAATCCCACTCAGCGGTATAACCGGAAAGCACGTTGAAAAGTCAAGACCGCATTTCGCCGCTGATCCATGCCTTCGGCAAGTCGGGCCTAGCAAACTAGTGACTAATCAAGACCTTAAGACCAACCCCAAGTTAACTCTTTCGGTTCAAGGTTCACCTAGACTACTAAAGTCAATTAATCGATCAACGACTTTATCAGCGTGTGATCGTTCGATTACGAGTCAGTGTCAAAATACAGACAATCCCTTGATTCGTCTTGTATCAATGTCACGGGCTCCCACTTCCCAATTGAACGGTTGGCACAACCGTTTTGGACCCGTCGACAAACAAGTCATACTCGTCAATCCAGTCACCCTATAAGAGTTTAAGAATTGTGGACTCAGTTTAATACTACAATATTTCAGCTTACTGGTGCCCCCTCTCTGTCACACAGAATCAGTAACTGAACCGTAAATATTAGGATTTTATTAATTCATTTTATTTACTTGACTGCAAGATTAATTTATTTAAACGAACTAATAATATGCCTATTAATTTTGTCAATTAAACTTAAATCGACAAGAATGAAAGTAATTCCATTATCAAATAATCCAATTACAAAAGTAAACACGACAAAATTACATCAATGCCCTCATACTATCTATTCCTCGTACGACATCTAGGGCATAAACCTCAACACTAACAACTTCTGATTTTTATTTTAACATGAAATGATCATCCACTATTGTTAAAAAAGTATCTATGTGATGTGATGTGTGTGACGACAGGTGAAAGGGAATCCATACATTACAATGAATAAGGTCAAAATCATAGCAAGACAAATGATTGTCAAAGTTAAAGGGCAACTTCTTCTGTTTTGCAACATGGCATATTCTGCAAATCACATTCTTATTTTCATTCTTACTATATTTCAGTAAAGGTTTATGAATGTCTAGAACTTTACACGATGGATGGCCTAATCTCCTATGACATAGATCTAATGATATCTCATGTAAGACAATACTAACATGAAGAGATAGAAAAGAATCTAACATTCTAGCAACTAAAATGTACAATCCATCAACATGTATCACCCCTTCCAAACACCGAATTCCCTATTGTATCATGAATCCGAAAATGATCATTAAAGAAAGTGACTGAAAGATTAGAATTAGTTGTTAAAAATTCAACAGAAATGAAGTTAAGCGAAATTGTGGCACATACAAAACTTCTGTCAATATAGCATCATACTGTTCCAGCCATATTCACCTTAATGGTTTCATTATGTTAGGTCCGTTTTTAACATCCAACGATTAACTCGAGCATAGATCTAATCGAAATTACCTTGAAGATGATCGACCGGAAGCATTTGGGTAATATTCAATTAAATCTTCATTAATCACAAACTTTCTCTCTACAATAAGCCTTTCTCTCTCTACAATTCAACCCTAATTATGATAATGGTGAGAGAGATTTTCTAGTGAGAGAAAGCTAAACTCAAGTTATGTGCTAATCACACATACTTGCCCTATATATACCAATCAATATTGGTATATTTGCAGTCTAGTCCCTAACTATACATATATTTACATGCACCCTCTTTTTCTTCTTTGCAACTTGAATATTCTTCACCTTCTTGCATATATCAGAGTCGCGCGGATCATCAGCATTGACTTGTCGTGTATGCTCGAACCATGGAGAGAGGTCTTGTTTGTTGTGGTTCAGCACGTGCGTTGAAAGCTTGGCTTCTTTAATGCGTTCACGTGCTTGGCCTCCTTGATATACTTCTCTCCCTCATGACGATTCATTTGTATCGTCATGTTGTGTGATCAAGGTGAACCAGAGTGTACGTTGAACGTGTTGGAGTTGATTTCCGGATGAAGTACCTGAAAATGGGTCTGACGACCGATCATCGTGAGACATCCCTCGAAGTTACTCTTGGTCGTTGATGCAAAGTCACACAGACTTGCATTTGAAGGGACTACGGGGCCACATAGGCAACCCGCTGACATCATTCTAGAGTCGTGCTCCAGAAGATGACCTGCTACCGTTGTTGTTTTGATGTTGCAACGGTAGGACTTCCTTCTGATCATAGAAGCACATTTTTGCTATAAATGTGTCTACAGAAGTTCTGGCTAGGTCACGTAGACCTGCTTAGTATGTGTAAAATAATGTATGTGTCCTAGAAAATTTAAAAATATTTAGGCTGTGAGGACACACTAGACATTAAGCGTGATCAAAAAACGTCGTGGTGTGGGGCTGTGGACCACTAGATGCAATATCCCCCGCTTCCGAGTGAAACGGTGATAGCATATGCGATTCCCCGTGAGATATTGAAACATCTGTCTTTATAGAGACAAATGAGTAGCTAGGAAAGGTTGTGCATGCGCCTTTGGACCATATGAAGCGTCTTCTACCCGAGATCTGATAAAATCAGTCATGTACCTATATTGGTTTTGGTTCGGATAGTTTGTGGCCGAGTTGTGATGATTTCATCGTTATACGCTCAATACCCTCACATACACTCGGAGTTTGTTCCGGGGATAGGTGCAGTTGGGATTAACAGAACCATGGGAACATGTATGTGAACAACTCGTATTGTCCATGCGCTAATTGACGTTGACACTCCCTCAAAGCTTGATATTACAAAAACAAAATCAAGCGACTTTTGAATTTGAAGTGACACTCTCCAATAAATGTGCCTTTTGCACTTTAAGTCTCACTCCCCGTAAAATATATGCGCTTTTTATATTAGAACTAAGGTAATACGCTCTTTTGAAATTCATGCGCCTTGTCTATCTATCTATCCACTCCCCCCTAAATAAAAACAATATAGAATATGAACACTGAATATTCTGTAAAGGTAAGTGCTATTTATAATAAGTCGAACTCCCTATGAAATCAAAACTGAAAATATAGAGTTTGACCTCCCCAAAATAAAACTCAAGTGCCTTTTGAAATTTGAAATTGGCTCGGCCTTCTTTAAACATTGAAGCTCAAAAGTTTTTTTTTTTTCATGGCCTATTCCTTTTTTTTTTATGGCCCTTTTTTTTTTGAAAAAATAAAAATAGAAACAATGTCAAATCAAGAGCTTTGGAATATTCTTGATTTGGTGTGTTTGCTCACATCACATACCGATCACGTGTGTGGAGCAAACCGAATACCACACGTGTCGGGTCTTGTGCGACTGCTCATCATGGCATACCGACCATACATGTGGAGCAATCGTCGTCTATTTACCATGTATGATCGGGATCCTGCAAAACAAATTATCGGGACTTTGGTACCCATTTTTGGACGGGTCCTCCCTTATTAGCAGATAAACATTTATGCATAATAGGATCAAGTATGAAATCATCATGTAAAGTAGTCTTTAACTTGGGAACCCAAATTCGTTTTGGACTACTTATTGTCATTTGCAATTTTGGAGTCCATACTTGATTATCCCTATATGGTTGAGACAATCTAGATTCAGTGAATGTGTGTCTTTTTGAGAATATTTTCTCTTGCGCCAGTCGCATAAGATGTTTTTCGAAATTGACTTTGACTGGGTATTGTAAGTAAGAATACGAGCTAATAGCATTAATAGAATCATTGATAAAAGAATCGTATTTCCTACATTGAAGAATCACATCATTCACAGCACAATGATTGTTTGAAAGTTTATTTTTAGTCAGACACTTGTTATATTTAGGCGTTTCAGCTTTACTGGAGAATTTATAACAATTGTTTTTAGAAATGTTTGTTGTTTCTTTTTCCAACTTTGGAAATTTAGGAATGACTCTAGTAATTTTCTTTGGAGAAATAGAGGTAGAAATTTTTCCGCTCGTTTTAAAGAATGAATTTTCTTCATCTATTCTTTCCTGTTTGACAGGTTCAGTCATTTGAGTTGTCTTATCTTGTTTGGGAGAATTTTCTTTTAAAGTTTCAGTTAAGACAAGACAAGAAGTTGAGGATGTGCCTTTTATATAGGAATTCTTGATAATTAAATTCTCCTTTTGAAGTTCTTCCAATTTTGCTCGAAACCCTACTCGTTCTGATTCCAGAATAGAATGTAATTCAGCAATTTTGCGTTCAGTTTCTAGAGTATCACAATCTTTAGAGTTTGGTTTTGTTGATTGTATAGAATGTTCCTTGTTTGGCACGGACTCAATTGTTTGAGTTGATTTATTTAGCAATATAGTTTCTTTTATTTGGCATTGCTCAGTTTGTCCTCGTTTAGCTAGAACATCTTTTAATTCTTTAATTTTTGAATATAATTGATTTCTTTGTTCAAGGAGACTTTTGTTTTGGGCTGCACTATTTATTTTTTCGTCTCTACATGTAGATAATTCTTTTGTAAGTTCACTTATTGTTGATTCTTGTTGTGTGACCCTTGTTTTTAAGCTAGTCAGCCTTTCTTGTTCTATTGTTAGTTTATTTTTAACAATAACTTTTTCTTTTAAACTCTTAACTAAGCAGTTGTAATTATTTTCTAGCCTAACTTCTAATTCTTTGATTTTTGTCAAGTAGTAGGCTTCCATATTTTCTGTCTTGATTGGAAGTTTTTGATCGTTATCGTGTTTTTGAATTGATATTAATTTTTGATCAACATGTTCGAATAGATTTTCAAATGATTAAGTTTTCAGAAGTTTAGGTATCAAAAAGATTTTAGAAATGATTTAGAAAAGAAAAAAAATTGTACCGAGAATAATTTTTGTACCGAAAAATTTTACCAGTCCAAAAAATTATTTTGTTACCCAAAATTTTTTCGTATGAACCGGGAACCTTTTTAAAGCAGGTACAAAAAAAATCTCGTAGCCAAAAAAATCTCCATTGTATCGTGTTTTTTTTTTTTTATACCTAAAACTATCGAAAGCTTTGCGGCATCGAAAATCTTTTACCCATCATAAGTTTTCGTATGTGTATAGAATAGTTTTTCGTATGTTAAAAGTTTTTTTTTTTCGTATTGAAGCTTACAAAGTTTTTCGTATTGAAGTATATTTCGTCAAAGGACTTTTTCGTATTGAAATAATTTTCGTACGAGAAAGTTAAATTTTTCGTATGAGAGTTTTTCGAATGTCAGAAATTATAGTTTTTCGTATTATAGAATTTCGTATGCAAATTTTGTATGGAAAAGTTTTCGTATAAAAGGATTTCGTACGACAAAATAGTAGTTTACGTATCCTGTTTGAAAATTTTCGTATGGAGAATTTTCGTACGAAAGTCAAATCCAAAAGGTTTTCGTATGGAAACCTTTTTCGTACCCGAGAGAAAAAATATTTTTCGTATTTAAAAAAGTTTTTCGTATCACACCCCTTCTTTTTTCGTACGAGAAAAAATTAATTTTCGCAGGTAAAATTGATACGAAAAGTAGAAAGTCAATGCGAAAACTTCAGAGAATGTGAGTGATACGAAAACTTTGGTCAATGCAAAAATACCTTGATACGAAAACTATCTTATGAATGGTGCGAAAATATTTTGGTGCGAAAACTTTTATATGGTGCGAAGAGGATAATGCGAATTATTCAAATAACACTATAATTATCACTTTAAGCACTGATAATCGATCGAAATATGTTGGGCAATCAATGAAAACACTCGATTAACACAATCAAAACCAAGATATAGTCCAATTTTGCATTTTCAGCGAAGAACAGTTTGAAGATGAAAAACAAATTTCGATCGCAGATTTAAAATTTAAGCTCAATCAATCGAAGATAATTGTAATTAATATGTAGCAAATGATTCGCAAACAGAATAACAATCAAAACATCATGCGAAAATCAAATTGATCATGCAAAAAGATTTTGGCGTGAAGAACATATCATACGAAAAAAATTCAGCAACAAAATTCATCAATTCAATCAACGATTCGGCTCTGATACCAATTGTTAGGTCCGTTTTTAACATCCAACGATTAACTCGAGCATAGATCTAATCGAAATTACCTTGAAGATGATCGAGTGGAAGCATTTGGGTAATATTCAATTAAATCTTCATTAATCACAAACTTTCTCTCTACAATAAGCATTTCTCTCTCTACAATTCAACCTTAATTATGATAATGGTGAGAGAGATTTTCTAGTGAGAGAAAGCTAAATTCAAGTTACATATATTACAATTTAGTCCCTAGACAAAGATAATAACATTATTGAACACTATAAAATATTTCCAACAATCTCCCCTTTAGTGTTCAATTATAATTGCAGCTCCGATTGTCTTTGTCTCTCGAATCTTCAGTCTTCATCATCAGTTGAACACAATAGAATAACTTCCAACACATTATTTGGTAATTTGGCATACGAAGAGAAAATATTGTGTAAAAATTAAAACATTTTTTTATTGGCAACAAACATGTCTAGAAGCACATGAGTCTAACA
This sequence comes from Lindernia subracemosa, assembly GCA_028392965.1. NCBI lineage: Eukaryota > Viridiplantae > Streptophyta > Magnoliopsida > Lamiales > Linderniaceae > Vandellia > Vandellia subracemosa. The sequence goes on from JAQPCC010000044.1 coordinate 1,396,858, forward strand.
ATCATGAATATAAAGGATCATAATTTGGAATATTAAAAGATAAGTAGATATATTGCATTTTACCTGGCGGTTGATCTGAAGGTTCTATATAAGAAGTTACATATTGTTCATAGGTTTGATTTATAGGATTGTTGAACAACTACAGCTGTTGAGGTTTTATTTGTCAAAAGGAGTTCTCAGCCTCACTAGCCATTCCAGAATATGAGCCTACAATTCTTGAATCCGTTGTCTGGCCCTAATCTCTAGAAACTTGATTTATTCTGCCATTCTTGAAACAAGGATTCTGCTTTAGCCCGGCGAAACCTTGCAGAATGAGGGCACTATGTGGAGAAACCGACTCAAATTCCAATCAAATTATTAGTGTTGAGGTTTATGCCCTAGATGTCATACGAGGATTAGATAGACGAGGGCATTAGTGTAATTTTGTAGTGTTTACTATTGTAATTGGATTATTTGACAATGAAATTACTTTTATTCTTGTCGATTTGAGTATGACAAAAGTACAAAGGCATATTATTAGTTCGTCTAAATAAATTAACCTTGCAGTCAGGTAAGCTGAAACACTGTTGTATTAAATGAGTCCACAAGTTTTAGTCTCTAGTAGGGTGACTGGATATGACGAGTATGACTTGTTTGTCGACGGGTCCAAAACGGTTATGCCAACCGTTCACTTGGGAAGTGGGAGCTCGTGACATTGATACAAGACGAATCAGGGGATTGTCTGTGTTAGGTCCGTTTTTAACATCCAACGAAGAACTCGAGCATAGATTCGATAGATTTACCTCGATGATAATGCGAGCGGAAGCTTAAGGATTAAATCAATCAAATCTTCATTAATCACAAACTTTCTCTCCAATTAACCTCTTTCTCTCTCTACAATTAACCCTAGCTTAGATAGTGATTAGAGATAGTGTTTCTAGTGAGAGAAAGCTAAACTCAAGTTGTGTGTATTTTACACACACTTGCCCTATATATACCAATCAATATTGGTATATTTGCATTCTAGTCCCTAACTATACATATATTACAATTAAGTCCCTAGACAAAGATAACTTGATTATTGAACACTATAAAATACTTCCAACAATCTCCCCCTTAGTGTTCAGTTATAATTGAAGCTTCGGTTGTCTTTGTCTCTCGAATCTTCAGTCTTCATCATCAGTTGAACACAACAGAATAAGTTCCAACAATCTCCCCCTTTGTGCTCAACTTTGAATGTGACACGGTCTTCTATTGCTGTTTGAAGAAAATAGCTGAGAGCATCTGGAGAATCTTCAGTCTCCCCCTATTTACATGCACCCTCATTTTCTTCTTTTGCAACTTGAATATTCGTCACTTTCTTGTATATATCAGAGTCGCGCGGATCATCAGCATTGACTTGTCGTGTATGCTCGAACCATGGAGAGAGGTCTTGTTTGCTGTGGTTCAGCACGTGCGTTGCAAGCATGGCTTCTTTAATGAGTTCACGTGCTTGGCCTTCTTGATATACTTCTCCCCCTCATTGCGATTCATTTGTATCGTCATGCTGTGTGATCAAGGTGAACCAGAGTGTTCGCTGAACGTGTTGGCGTTGAATTCCGGATGAAGTACCTGAAAAACGGGACAGACGACCGATCATCGTGAAACATCCCTAGATGTCACTCTTGGTCGTTGATGCAAAGTCACACAGACTTGCATTTGAAGGGACTACGGGGCCACATAGGCAGCCCGTTGACATCATTCTAGAGTCGTGCTCCAGAAGATGGCCTGCTACTGTTGTTGTTTTGATGTTGCAACGGCAGGACTTCCTTCTGATCATAGAAGCACATCATTTAATGATGCGTCTACAGAAGTTCTGGCAAGGTCACGTAGACCAGCAATATGTGTGCAAAAGAATGTATGTGTCCTAGAAAAGTGAAAAACATTTAGGCGATGAGGACACACTAGACATTTACGTGTTCAAGAAAGTCGTGGTATGAGGCTGTGTACCACTTAGTTCAATATCTCCCGTTTCCAAATGAAACGGTGATAGCATATGAGGTTCCCCGTGAGATATTGAAACATATGTCTTTTGGGAGACAAATGAGTAGCTAGGAAGGGTCGTGCATGCGCCTTTGGACCAGATGAAGCATCTTTTACCCGGGATCTGATAAATCAGTCCTGTACCTATATGGTTATGGCCCGGATAGTTTGTGGTTGAGTTGTAAGGATGTCATCGTGATACGCTCAATACCCTCACATACACTCGGGGTTTGTTCCTGGGTTAGGATCAGTTGGGTCGACTGAACCTTTGGAACAGGTATGTGAACAACTCTTTTGTGTCCATGCGTTTTATTGACATTTAGGTAGCACTCCCTCTTAAAAGCATGAAGTTTGTATTCAGGGCATTCTTCCCTTAAGCTCTAGCGCCTTTTCATTGTAACACTCCCCCTAAATAGTTGCGCTATTTCTAATATGATGCCCTTGCTCCCCCTAAATAGATGTGCTATTTCAAATTTGATGCTCTTGCTCCCCCTAAACATGTGCTTTCTTGTAGAAATTTGCATATTACTTTCTTTCAGGTCAAGCGCCTTTAGTAAATGAAGTATCACTCCCCCTTTAAAATGTGCGCCTTTTAAGTATGCGCTTATGAGTATCACTCCCCCTAAAACGTATGTGCTTTTTACAATAAACTATGGTAATACGCTCTTTTGAAATTCTTGCACCTTTTCTATCCACTCCCCTTTTTTTTTTTTTTTTTTTATGGCCTTATTTTTATTTATTTAATTTTTTTTATGGCCTTATTTTTATATATATATATATATTTTTTATGGCCTTATTTTTCTTCTCTTTTTTTTTTTTAATGGCCTTATTTTTTTTTTTTCTCCCCCCTTTTTTTTTTTTCCCCTTTTTTTTTTTTTTTTTTTTTTTTGAACAGAAAAATAAAACTAAAAACAATGTCAAATCAAGAGCTTTGGAATAGTCTTGATTTGGTGTGTTTGCTCACGTCACATACCGATCACATGTGTGAAGCAAACCGAATACCACACGTGTCGGGGTCTTGTGCGACTGCTCATCATCGCATACCGACCATACATGTGGAGCAATCGTCGTCTATTTACCATGTACGATCGGGATCCTGCAAAAACAAATTATCGGGACTTTGGTACCCATTTTTGGACGGGTCCTTCCTTATTAGCAGTGAAACAATTATGCATATAAGGTTCAAATTTGAAAGCAAAATTATCACATAAAGCAGTCATAGGAATCCACATTTGTCGAGGACTACTTATTTCCATTTGTAGCTTAGGTTTCCAAATTTGTTGTACCTTTTTGAAATTTAACTTTTCAGCATCGGTGAATGTTTGTCTTTTTGTAGAAGAGAAAATTTTCTCTTTCGCCAGTCGCTTAAGATGTAATTCGGATTTGACTTTGACCGGGTACTTGAGAGAGGAATACGAGCTTATAGAATCAATGGCATTAAGAATAGAAGTGTCGTATTTCCTACCTTCTAAACTCACATCATTCACTTTGTAATGTGTACTAAATGAGCTACTTTTGTTTAGACAATTATTACTTTTGGACGTTTCAGTTTTAATAGAGAATGTGTAATTATTGTCTGATTTAGCTTTAGTAGCTTCTTGCTTTATCTTTGGAATGACTTTAGGAATTTTTGGAGGAAGAATAGAGTTAGGAACAATTTTGTTTATTGTAATAGAAAATGAATTGTCTTGCTCTATTCTTTCCTGCTTTATAGGTTTAGTTATTTGAGTTTTCTGATCCTGTTTAGAAGATATATCGTTTAAAGGTTCAGGTTTTACAGGATGAATGGTTGTAGTTGTGCCCTTTTCTAAGGAATATTTGAGAAATGAATTCTCCTCTAAAAGCTTATCCATTTTTGCTCGAAACTCTTTACGTTCTGATTCCAGAAGAGAATTTAATTCAGCAATTTTGCAAGTATTTTCTGGAATATCACAATCTTTAGAGTTTGGTTTTGTTGATTGTATAGAATGTTCCTGGTTTGGCACGGACTCAATTGTTCGAGTCGACTTATTTAGAGACAATATAGTTTCTTTTATTTCGCGTTGCTCAGTTTGTCCTCGTTTAGCTAGAACATCTTCTAATTCTTTAATTTTTGAATATAATTGATTTCTTTGTTCAAGAAGACTTTTATTTTGGGTTGCACTATTTATTTCTTCGTCTCTACATGTAGATAATTCTTTTGTAAGTTCGCTTATAGTTGATTCTTGTTGTGCGACCCTTGTCTTTAAGCTCGTCAGCCTTTCTTGTTCTATTGTTAGTTTATTTTTAAGAATAGATTTTTCTTCTAGACTCTTAACTAAGCAGTTGTAATTATTTTCTAGCCTAGCTTCTAATTCTTTGATTTTTATCAAGTAGTTGGCTTCCATATTTACTTTTTGGGTTGGATGTTTTTTTTTTCGTTATCGTGTGTTTGAATTTATATTAAATTTTGGATCAATGTGTTCGAATAGATTTTCGAACGATTAAGTTTTCAGAAGTTTAGGTATAAAAAAAACTTCTGAAATGATTAGAAAAGAAAGAAAAAAAACTTATACCGAGAATAATTTTTGTACCGAAAAATTTTACCAGTCCAAAAAAATTTTGTTACCCAAAAAAATTTTTTTTTTCGTATGAACCGGGAACCTTTTTGAAGCAGGTACGCAAAAAATCTCGTAGCTAAAAATTTAAAATTTTAAGATTTTTTTTTTTTTTTTTTTTTTTTTACCTAAAACTATCGAAAGCTTTGCGGTATCGAAAATCTTTTTCCCATCATAAATTTTCGTATGTGTATAGAAATGTCTGTCGTATGAGAAAAGTTTTTCGTATGAGATAGGATGCGAAATCTTTAAAGAAATAATAGAATATTTATTTTCGTACGACAAAAAAAATGTTTTTCGTATCAAAGCATTTTTCGTACGAGAGAAAAAAATTATTTTTCGTATACAAATACTTTTTCGTATAGAGATCTTTTTCGAATCAAAGTCTTTTTCGTACGAGAAAATAAAACGTTTTTCGTATCAAAGAATTTTTCGTACGAGAGAGAAAAAAAATTATTTTTCTTATACAAATACTTTTTCGTATTGTAAGAAAAGTTTTCGTGTTCACTGTAGCATTCGAAAACTTTTAACAAATATTTTTCGTATAGATTTTCGTACCAAAGGATTTCGTACGAAAATCAAGTTTTTCGTATCTAAAAGTTTTCGTACTGAAAATCAGAAATTTTGTCGTATGAAACTTTTTCGTATTGGAACAAAAATTGTTTTTCGTATGTAGACTTTTTCGTATGAAAGTCAAACTCAAAAGTTTTTCGTATGAGATATTTTTCGTACGAGAGAAAAAAATATTTTTCGTATAGAAAATTTTTTTCGGATGAACAGTGTTTTCGTGTGAACAGTGCGTGCGAAAAAAATTTATTTTTCGGATGGAATATCAAAGTCTTTTTCGTATGAGAATCAGTTTTCGTATGTGAATTTTTCGTATCTACAGTTTTTCGTATGCTACAGTATACGAAAATGCAAAGTCAATGCAAAAAATTTATGTGTATGTGAGAGATACAAAAACTTTGGTCAATGCGAAAATATCTTGATACGAAAACTTTCTTGTGAATGGTGCGAAAATATTTTTGGTGCGAAAACTTTCGTTTGGTGCGAAAAACGTGATTTTATATGCGAAATCTTCAAATAACACTCAAATTATCACTTTAAGCACAGTTAATCGATCGAAATTGACTGGGTAATCATATAAAACACTCGATTAACACGATCGAATCCAAATTATACTCCAATTTAGTAATTTCAGTGAAGAACAGTTTGAAGATGAAGAAAAAAATTTCGATCGCAAATTTCAATCTCAGTCCAAATTGAGCTCAATTAATCGAAGATAATCGCAATTAACATACACCAAATGATTCGCAAATAGATTTCGTTCAGAATCATGCGAAAACAGCAATCAAAATAGCATACGAAAATCATATAGGCATGCGAAGAACAGCTCATACGAAAAACAAATTTCAGCAATAAAAAATTGATCAATTCACACGATTTTGGCTCTGATACCAATTGTTAGGTCCGTTTTTAACATCCAACGAAGAACTCGAGCATAGATTCGATAGATTTACCTCGATGATAATGCGAGCGGAAGCTTAAGGATTAAATCAATCAAATCTTCATTAATCACAAACTTCCTCTCCAATTAACCTCTTTCTCTCTCTCCAATTAACCCTAGCTTAGATAGTGATTAGAGAGAGTGTTTCTAGTGAGAGAAAGCTAAACTCAAGTTGTGTGTATTTTACACACACTTGCCCTATATATACCAATCAATATTGGTATATTTGCATTCTAGTCCCTAACTATACATATATTACAATTAAGTCCCTAGACAAAGATAACTTGATTATTGAACACTATAAAATACTTCCAACAGTCTGTATTTCGACATTGACTCGTAATCGAACGATCACACGCTGGTAAAGTCGCTGATCGATCGATTGACTGTAGTAGTCTATGTGAACCTTAGACCGAAAGGATTAACTCGAGATTGGTCTTAAGGTCTTGATTATTCACTAGTTGGCTAGGCCCGAATTGCTAGTAGCATGGTCAGCGGCGAAATGCGGTCTTGACTTTTCGACGTGATGGCCAGTTATATCGCTGAGCATGATTTACGGCCTTGATTAAATTCGAGGTTAACGTCCTATGGAGTTTCGATGTGCGGGAATTTACTTAAGTCTCTGGCCAGAGCACAAAATTGACTCACGATAGTCGTGGATAACAGTTTGGTAAATGTCACCGACACGAACATCATAGAGTCGAGTTCTGTAAGTTCGACTATGCGTGACTTTCACTCAACCGGGACAAACGTAAAGGGTTTATACGTTGGACGACAATCTATGGTCGGTTCGTGAATTATATTATATCCGTACTCAACTAGGGATTGTTCGGTACAACGGGGCTGGCTAGGTGAATACCGAACTCCTGGATTCCTCCTAGAGCCGGTTGAGACTAACCAAGAGAGTCGGGCTTAAAAAGGGCAACCGGCACAACGTCTATATGAGAAAAGAGCAGGTTGGGGCATGGATTGAGATATTAGGATTTGGGGCTTGGCCGAAATCCTAAATGGCCGAAGAGATTCGGTTGACTATGGTTAAATCAAGTGAGGGGCAAAATGTAATACCCGTGGGTTTTATAATGTAATTACCATTATAATTAGAAATTTTGATATATTATTTAGATGAAGGATTCGAAAGCTCGGTGAAGAGTATGAATAAAAATAGGAACACCCGAATTTTGATAAGTATTTGAAAACAAAAGAGGCCAAAATTCGGGTAAGAACAAAGGGAAGAATTCGGGTAAAGACAAAGTGAAATTCGGGTGAAGTGTAAATAATTTTCGGGCAAGACATTTCTTAACCTAAGAGGAAAAAGTCGTCACCTCCTTGTCACCTACTTATCATCATTTACCTCAAAGTATATCTACACCCCATTAAGTGAAAAACAGAGAACATTTTCGAAACCAAGAAAGGAGAAGAAAAGGGGAGAAGAAAACCTTCAAAACTCAATAACCAACGATCGAGAGCTCGGAAAAATCTTAGAACACGTAAACTTCGGACGTGAGGTAGGTGAAGATCACCTACAATACGTAAACGAATTCGTGTTATTCATTTTGATACATGCTTATGTGAATTTCGTGGATGATATATATATGCTTGACAAGAATTATGTGAACTTTCATGCATGATTCGTTTGTGTGCTCGAAACTCAGATTTTTAGGTTTGTATTTATAGGTAAAGTGAAATTTTCGGGTGTTAGAAATATTTTCGGGTATGCAAATATTTTTCGAGTATATGAAGAATTTTGGTCATTTGGAGAATTTTTGGGTATTTTCGGGTAGATGTTATTCGGACATTTGAATGTTTTCGGGCATATGTGTTTTCGGGTCAGGAGGAAAACTCGGCGAATTTCAAATTCGGGCCTTTACAACTTGAAAGTATTTTCGGGTAATGACTCTATTTTCGGGCCTAAAACTTTCGGGTGTTGACCTTAATTTTGGGCTCAAAACTTTCGGCATGTGAATATCTTTTCGGGTAGAGATTTTTCGGGCTTTTAAAAGATATTCGGGCTCAAAGACTTTCGGCGTTTAAACATATTTTCGGGCAGCAATTTTCGGGCTCGAATGAAATTCGGGTCTTTGGACAAAAAGGGAATATTCGGGAGAAAAACATTTTTGTGGTGACGCTGTATTTTATTTGCACTACACTTGCATTCCATATCAGTGCGAGGGATGTTGACCGTGTTGACACGGTGACACTGTATAGTGTCTACGAGCGGGGTAGAATGTGACCAATGTTGGTCGTCGACTTGTAATGGAGTTATGAGGTTAGTACTCATATATGACACCTGACGGCAGACATGCGTGATCGATCTGTCTACTCGGGCGTGAACGTTCCGAGGTGCAAAACCGTCTTTTATGTTATGTTCGCGGAAGGAGCGACCTGGTAGGGCAGTAGCGTGAACGTCTAAACGCTATCAGTGTAGGCTACCGTGATTGTTATGGGCGCGCAAGGTGTCGAGTCTAACCTAGGGCCCTGTGTTGAGATATGATAAGATAGATTGAGAGGTAAAAGTCGAGCGTGCAATTATGGCGAGATATTTTGGGATGATGGTTGAGCGCACGCTGCATTCACGCATATTTTCACCTACTGGGCGGTAGCTCAGTGTTTACGTGTTGTAGGTACTATCGAGTCCGACGTCGAGGTACGTCGCGACTGAGGCAGGCTGATGGCGGTGACTCCACGAACTTTTGAGGGCGAGGCTGTACATGGATGAAGACCTGTGGAGCGGCGTTAGGGCATTTTGATATTTTGGGGCTATGGCCTTTGTAAATATACGACTTTGTAACCCGTGTTTTAATATAATATAATTTTATTTTATGAAAAAGTTTTTGTAAAATGGGTCTTCCGCGGCTTTCGTTGCGGAAATCCGCCACTAATAATATTTAGAAAATGAGGGTCGTCACACAAAATGGTCTTTTCACCGCACGAAATATTTTTGAAATATAATATTGGATATTTAATATTTAGTATATGATTTAAATTTGATTTAAATCTTTATTATTGTTTTTGAAAAATAATAGTATTTAATTTTGAATTAAATAAAACATATATATTAGATATATGTATTTCAATTTTTATATAATATAAATTTCGAAAAATATAAATATATATATTGGATATTATATATTTAAATATACTAAATATAGAAGTTAATTTATATTAAATATATATTAATTAAATTAAATTTGAATTTGAATTTGAGTTTGAATTTGAAAAAGAAAACCAAGTCAATAAAGACCAAGTCTAAGAGACTAATTGGTCTTGGAGTGGGTGAGAACCTTTCCCCCACTCCACATGAAGAATTCGGCCAACACCTATTGGTATAAATAAGGTTTTTCAATGAAAAACCCTAAGGCCAACACCTATCTCTCGCCATCTCTCTCGTTCTCTCTCGGCTGCCGCGCGTGAAGAGGAGACCCCGGCGTGTTCCTGGCCTAGCCGTCTAAAGCAAGGATAGCCCTTGACGTTAGTGTGGTGCGGCGTGACGATCTTGCCCCGTTCGTGCGCATTTAGTGCTAGGAAAGGGATACTACATCCCGGGGATTCGAAGGGTTCGTAGCTAGCCACCTCCTTGGTTTTTTTCAAGGTATCATGGCTGAAAACCCTTTTATTTGCGTCTTATGTTCTCGTGTAAACACCGAGCGGTCCTAGGGATAGGTCGGAATTCCAAAAATTTTAAACTTCCGCCGTTCTAGAAACGAGGGTCCGGCGACCCCACCGGGATTCCCAACAATTAGGTGGCTCGCCTGGGGACCTGAATGGAATGTCGAGACATATAAAGGATACGACATAATGGACCTTGACGTTAGTGTGGTGCGGCGTGACGATCTTGCCCCGTTCGTGCGCATTTAGTGCTAGGAAAGGGATACTACATCCCGGGGATTCGAAGGGTTCGTAGCTAGCCACCTCCTTGGTTTTTTTCAAGGTATCATGGCTGAAAACCCTTTTATTTGCGTCTTATGTTCTCGTGTAAACACCGAGCGGTCCTAGGGATAGGTCGGAATTCCAAAAATTTTAAACTTCCGCCGTTCTAGAAACGAGGGTCCGGCGACCCCACCGGGATTCCCAACAATTAGGTGGCTCGCCTGGGGACCTGAATGGAATGTCGAGACATATAAAGGATACGACATAATGTGTACACTTTTTCACCAAAAGGCGAGACGATAGGAGCGCGTCGCAGAACATTGAGGTCACATTAGTTGCGTTGTCGAGAGAAGTATCTCGAGGAAAATAACCCAAGTTACGAGTAAATCTGGGAACTCGTCTACAAAAGCGATGTAAAATTTGTTTTACTCCGATGTCAATGGATGGATAACAGATGAGGCGTCCAGATTGATCGGGAGTTGGGATTTACGATGGTCGACTTACATAATGCGGGCTATGTTGATGACTTATTCATTATGTCCAAGTTTAACAAGTATTCTACGTTCGAGATCCTACTAGTAGTGGATGACATATTGTACTTCAAGGTAAGAGGAGTGTTAGCATTGAACATGGGGACGATGAAGAAGAACATGACACAAGCAATGATACATTCTCATTTCCTACCGGTGTGGAACATGTCCTTATTGTAGAGGACGATACAACTTATCATAAGTACACTATTTCAAATCACAATGAAGGCCTATATTATTAACAATAGGCAATGGACAAGCGCAACATTCGTAAATGTAATATTATCAATTTCTTATGAAATTTAATTGTAATAGAATGTCATTTTTTTATGTGTTCATTATGTAATACTAATTATTGTATATTTCAGGTACATAACTTCTGACGATATCTTTAGAGCCTACGTCTACTTCGGTGGATTGAGGAGGCATATGGGGGGCCTGTATAACATGAAGTCACGACCTAAACGGTTGGAGTATGACCCGGAGGAGGGCTGTCCTCTACTATTCGACGATCAAGCCACAGTCATAGGGCCAAATAGACGTCGAGGGCGTCATTCAACTGTTGAGGTTTATGCCCTAGATGCCGTACGAGGATTAGATAGTACGAGGGCATTAGTGTAATTTTGTTGTGTTTGACTTTTGTAATTGAATTATTTGATAATGAAATTATTTTATTGTCGATTTGAGTTTTGACAAATAAATCAAAGGCATATTATTACTTCGTCTAAATAAATTAACCTTCCAGTCGGGTAATAAAGACGAATTAATAAAACCCCAATATTTACAGTTCAGTTACTGATTCTGTGGGGACAGAGAGGGGGCACCAGTAAGCTGACATACTGTAATATTAAATTAAGTCCACAAGTCTTAGTCTCCAGTAGGGTGACTCGATTGACGAGTACGACTTGTTTGTCGACGAGTCCAAAAATGGTTGTGCCAACCATTCACTTGGGAAGTGGGAGCTCGTGACATTGATACAAGACGAATCAGAGGATTGTCTGTATTTGGACACTGACTCGTAATCGAACGATCACACGCTGATAAAGTTGTTGATCGATCGATTGACTATAGTAGTCTACGTGAACCTTAGACCGAAAGAGATAACTCGGGGTTTGTCTTAAGGTCTTGATTAGTCACTAGTTTGCTAGGCCCGAATTGCATGAAGCATGGGTCAGCGGAAAAATGCGGTCTTGACTTTTCGACGTGATTGCCGGTTATACCGCTGAGCGGGATTTACGACCTTGATTAAATTCAAGGTTAACGTCCTATGCAGTTTCGATGTGCGTGAATTTACCTAAGCCTCTGGCCAGAGCATATAACTGACTCACGAGGGTCGTGTAGGGCAGTTTGGTAAATATCACCGACACGAACATCATAGAGTCGAATCCTGTAAGTTCGACTACGCGTGACTTTCACTCGACCGGGACAAACGTAAAGGGTTTATACGTAGTACGATAATCTATAGTCGGTTCGTGAATTATACCTATTCGTATTCAACTCGAGATCGGTTCGGTACCACGGGGCTGGCTAGGTGAATATCGAACTCCTGGATTCCTCCAGAGTCGGTTGAGACGAACCAAGAGAGTCGGGCTTAAAAAGGGCATCCGACACAACGTCTACATGAGAATAAGAGCAGGTTGGGCCTGGATTGAGAGATTAGGGTTTGGGGCTTGGCCGAAACCCTAAATGACCGAAAACTTGGTTAAATCGAGTGAGGGGCAAAATGGTCTTTTCACCTCACGAAATATTTTGGAAATATTATATTGGATATTTAATATTTAGTATATGATTTAAATGTGATTTAAATCTTTATTATTGTTTTAGAAAAATAATAATATTTAATTTGGAATTAAATAAAAAATATATTGGATATATATATAGTTTTCGATTTTAATATAGTATTAATTTCGAAATTATTAAATATATTTATATTGGATATTATATATACAAATATACTAAATATAGAAAATATATTAATTAATATTAATATTTAATTTGAATTTGAATTTGAGTTTGAATTCAAAAGAGATAGACCAATTCAACAAGGTGACTTAGTATGAAAAAGTGGGTGAGAATTTTTCTCCACCCACCTTAAGAATTTCGGCCACTTCACCCTAGTATAAATAGGGTTTGATTTTTGAAAATAAACCCTAAGTCATTTTTGGCAAAAAGAAAACAAAACTAGGGTTTCTTTTCTCACCCTCTCTCTCGATCTCATCTCTCTCACTCTCATCTCTCTCTCGTTCGCTCTTGCTGGCCGCGCGTGAGGAGAGTTGCTGCCCGAGCTTGGTCTAGCCGCCTCAAGCAAGCTTCGGTCGTGACGTTGTAAGGTGCCGGCGTGACGCACTTGCCCCGTTCGTGCGCGTAAAGGGCTAGGAGAGGGATACGACATCCCGGGGAATAGAAGGGTTCGTAGCTAGCCATCTCCTTTGGTTTTCGTCAAGGTATAATGGCTAAAACTCTTCTTTTCGTGCTTATGTTCTCATGTTAATACCGAGCGGTCCAAGGGAAGGTGGGAATCCTTAAAAGTTTTAAAATTCCGCCGTTCAAGGAACGAGGGCCTCGGGCCCCTACCGGGGATTCCCAACATCAGCAATTACATTGGGCAGGTGACAAGGACACAGATGCCCAACTTTATCACGGATTGGCGCCACATCGGCTTGACATTCAAGGATACGCTCTAGAAGGACGTTAGTGTAATATTCTGATTATTATTGTTTATCTTAATTATGTGGTGTATATTATTACTAATCTTTATCTTAAATGACGATAAGCAATAACTATGATGGAAGACAATTCGCAGAAACAAGACAACCAACCCACTTTTAATTCCACTCCCATATATTAATTGTCTTACAATTATACTCCTAATAACAGTTTTTTCCAGGACTAACCTCGTATCTGTGACTACTCAATGCTCGCCATAACTCAGCAATTATATCAAACAACGACAAAATTTTCTAGTTTGCAACAAACACCATACACGGAAGGGCCCGGCTTTATAGAACTTGGAAGCAAGCCTTAACGTCAAGAAAGAACATAAGATACGTCCTCAATCTTTGTTTGGCAGATTGGTTCTAGGAAGAATGGAGCTCGCAAGTTCTTCGTTTAGTTTTACAGCAAATGCTGGCATTCTGCTTCATAATCTCAGGCATATCACTGCAGCTGCCTGTAATGCACAACTCACATTAGATCGTTGAATTATTTAAAATCCCATAATGAAAGGCGTTACATAATGGTTATAAATTCGAGTACTCCGTGACTGTTTTGACACTTTGATTTTGAAATTTATATTTCCTTTTTTTTTTTTTTTTTTTCATATTTTCACGAGAGACTTTTATGTTTTCAAAACTTTTATAGTATTGCGAAGGTTACATGTGGGGCCTATGTTGAATTGAATTCTCAGTTTCTAAGGAGTAAAGTTTGGACTTACTCGTTTAAAATTGAAAGGATATTCGTTCGAGCTTGACAAAATAGATTGACGTTCTCATGAACCTGCATAAAAAGTAGACGAATATTATGAGTAATCACGATTTTAGCTGAAGTGGCTTCAAAACTAGAAACACTTCGACTTTTCGTCGAAAACAATGGGGATTTGGAACCCCATGGTATTTATATTTACTGATTTAAGGCCATAGCATAGGGCATAATCAATAATTATAAAGTCTAAGCTGAACCAGTTTAAAAGGTTGAATGAAGCAAAATCTAATCGTCATGAATGTTTGTTTGTCGACAAAGAAAAAGCAGTCTCTCACATGTTTATATATTCAAGATCCTTCCAAAAAGAAAAGCATGGTCTAGTCATAAAATGGTGTAAGTACCTTGCAAGCAGAAAAGTTAGCAGAAATCTGATCCAAGACCTGTGAACTTTGCTCAAGAAGCTGCCCAGCAGCACCACCAATAGCTGAAATAAGGCTAAAATATATTAAGGAAAGAATGATTGAGCAAATTATAATAGATTTTTCAAAAGAAAAACAAGGAAACAATGGGGAATATGGGAGATAAGAACCATCAGATTTCTTTCGAATATTTCTGGTCAATTTATTGTAATTTCGTAATTCTAAACATAGACTGAGTTGTAAGGAGCATAAATGTTCCGAACAAATGGAAAGAACTAACAATGCAGCCATCATGATCATGATCGAGTGGAAAATCCCACTCGAGTAAAATACCAGATAGGTATATTAGCAGGCTAATCCTAACAAGTTTCATACTTCATGATAAATAAATCAAATATAAGAATGAACCTAGACCTGCGTATGAGATTCCGTCATCACTGTCCATAGGCATCATTGATTGAATGTAGGGAGGGCCACTAAAACGATCTGCTGCGTCAGAAGATTTAGCTAGTGAATCTGCGGCTTTTTCCTGATTGATAGGACAGTGAGGTCTAACTGTCATAATCAGGAGAAGAAGAGACACTTGAAGCATAAAATAGGGGAAAGAAAATATGCCAAACAAGCATATATAAGACCAAAAAGCTAGACGAGTGAACTGTATTAGATAATTATGCTAAAGTAGCAGATATATCTTCTTATTCTGAGTCCTTTATACACTCGAAGAAAACAAGGATAGATCTTAATAATCTTACAACTAATGAAGAACCAGACAAAAGACAATTAAACAAGTTATTCAATCCAGGAATTGCCAAACCAAACTGAAGGAAAGGTTTAAGGACTCAGAAATTCGTCCAAAGTGAATGAATAGACTGACGTTCTCTGGTGGTGAAACAGAAAAAAAAAAAAAAAGGGTGAATGCACATGCTATCTATGAATGTAAAAGCAGAAAAAAATATAGTATCAATCTAACTATCGCCCCAAGCCCCGAGGGCCAAATGGAGATTAATTGTGTATAGAAATTTGTGTATAGAAATGTATAGAAATTTGTGTATTGTATGTTGAGCTGAGTCAACAAACCTATGTTTCCCTAAGGTACTTGTTCTAATAACTAAATGAAATTTTCCAATGAGAGTCTATGATGAAAAAAAGGTTAAAACTATACACAATAACCTACCAGACGATATATAACTGGGAAAACACAAATTAGCATTGTTGAATAAATATAGAAGATTGGCCCTTGGTTTTTCTATTAAAGGAAGCTCAAAGAACATTACTAAATATAAGTATGAGCACACATGTGATGATTCCAAAAACGAAAAAGGGTTAATTGATGTTTAGAGTACGAAAAAGAAAAACAAAATGAATCCTGTGACACTTGTGAATAACTGCCCGAGGCCAAGAGGTTGTCTCGATAGTGACAAAAGACATAAAATTCTAGAATAAAGCAAGTAACCGAAAACTGAATTTGTGGAGAAGGAACTTAGAGTATCTGAGCCCGGGTAACTTTAGTGGGAAGAAAACTTTATAGAAACATGACTTTCGAACATTAATTAATATATTATACAAAGAAAGGCACTTCGTCGTGGAGTTTGATGCTAATTCAGAATATTGTTTAACCTTCAAAAGTTAGTTTGCTATAAAACTAACTGACCGTCATATGTTGGATATTTCAAGAAAACTACGCATAAAATCTTCCTGAGTTATTCACATGGATCTCTCCATAATATAAGACATGCTATAAGTACCTTTTTGTCTTTATTCTTCCTTGATGAGCTATGATCATCTTTCCTTCTCTTTCCATTTTCCTTTCTCTAAAATGGCAAGTGATTGAATCAAATCAGTGTACTGAAATTAACTATAAATAATTACCAGATATGCAAAGCTGCTTCAAGTTAATGATGCACTTGTTCTAGAAGTCTATCAATGACATGTCACATGAAATCTAGGAAGAAGCAACTAGCAGAACTTTCCTACTTCATAGGGGTGATATCTAACATTTATGAAGGATAGGAATCTGCCATCTGCAGCTGTATCTTAAATTCTGAAATATCGGCTACAACAAATAAGAAAAGAATGCGCTACAGATAAATAGATAATGCAGAGGCCATATTTTCCCTCTAATAAATAGACAACAGCAATATTGGCAAAAACAACTTTCTGAACTCCTTGATTTTTTAGTGGTACAAGAATATGATACGCCAAAATGGATTTTTTTTCAAACAAATTCCATATCATCCATAAGCAGGAAACGTTTGATTTCAAGTCTGCCCTAATGGCTTACTGAATTTCAAAATCTCAAATCAAGAAGATGGTAGATATTCTTCCTCTGTCAAAATTTTTCTTACGATGGTAATTGAGTCAAACTAAATCCTGAAGCAAAAGCATTATAAGACAAACATGAAAAGTAGAAAGACAAGAAGAGCTCACATTCATCCATCTGCAGCGGAGAGCAACATCACGAACTGTCTTATCTCTTAATGCTTGAGCAATTTTAGCATACCGAAGGATGGCGGGTTCAGAGGTGAATCTGCAAAAGGGATGTGTTACAGAATACAATTGAGACCAATACAAGAGAGAAAGAAGAAATTTAAAATCTGGTTATGTGAGGGTCACAGTAAATGGCAGCTCAGCTCCAACTTTTCTCTACTTAAAAAATTACCAAATCCATGGGTCATACAAGTCGAACGCCAAACAAAATGACGTATTATAGAAACGATAAAACCATATACTTCCTTTTCTAGAAGTTCGTTAAATGAAAAGAAAAACATATAAATTTATAATGCACTAATACAACCCCATGGCAACTTCGGTGATCACCAAAGTTAGCAATAATGAAAAATTAAGGAAATACACAATCAACAGAAAATCATCAAATGAAAGTTGAGCAAGCTGCAAGTTTAAACTAGTCACATAGGGGCGAAAAAGAAGTCGAAGAATGCGAAAGTACTTCAAGGATCTCTAACCTCACACGAATATATTATTATTATTATTATTATTATTGTTATTGTCATTTGGTTTAAATACTAGGTAAAGCTATGCGATTCCCTCACCGCAAACGACCAATGCAAGGGAAGACCACTAACAAATGGTCTTAAACTCAAAATCAAAAGTCCCATATTAATCACCCATCAGAAATGAAACTATCAATGCGTGAGCCAAGTGAAGCACAGAAAAAACCTGAAGAATCCACAATTCTCAACCCGCAAGACAAATAAAAGCAAAGAACACTAGAAACTAAGTACAGAAACACTGAATAAATAAAAAAATAGTAGTAATTCGCCAACAGAAAGAGCAATCACAGCATAGATAAAAAGAAGAAACTTGAGACAAACTTGGCAAGCAGTTCATCAAGAGTAGACTGCTCTTCTTGGCGCCAATGAAGCGAAAGCCCCGGATTGTGTCCCAAAGCAGCCTGCGTGGGTCCCGCATCCGAATTGTCCGTCGCACAACCGCCGTTAGCTTTCTCCTTGACGTTACTGTCACCGTTGGCGATGTTACCGTTGCTGTTACCATTAGCGCCCTTGCCGTTAGCACTCGCAGCCATCGAACACCAAGAAAATATGCAAATACGCAATATTAAAATCTGAAAAACCCTAAAAATTCGATGCAATATTAAAATCTCCAGGGCTTTATCGGGCGGGGGGTTGTTGGCCGTTATCTGGAATGTAGTTGTTCCTATTAGCCTTGAGGAACAAAGAATCTGAGCTTGGAGAGTTATGCTTTTCTCTTTTCTTTCAAGGTCCTATTTGTATGTACATTGTAATAATATTGGAAGAGATTTAACGATAGCTCACTTTGTATTATTGTTATCGGATTTAGTTCAAACATGTTTCAATACTTTTTCCGCAAAAATAAATAAATAAATAAATAAAACATATTCCTTACTTAAATAAATAATATTAGGGTTTGACCACAATTCGTTGAGTAGTCCCCATGTGATTTATTTCTCATGACTATCGTTGTCAGGTGGGTTTGGGACGTATTCATCTGGCCCCGGGGATTAGTCCCACCACTGGAGTCTGTGGCGCAATTAAGCATCCGCCAGGTCTATGTGGCGCAAGTCCACGCCGGTATTTAGAGGCTAAATCATAGCCAAATCGAGTGGGGATCCCCGGAACAAAAAAAAATTATATTTATTATGAAATAATTAAATAAAATATTGATTTTAAATATTTTTTTTTGCACTTAAAAAAGTCACATCTCCCACAAAAACCTCTATAAAAAAATCCTAATATGTTTTTCTTTTTCGCCAGCGGTCACAAATCTACTGCCACCATGATCGCTGGTGGATCGGATTGGAGTATCAATCATCTATTTTATTCTCTTTCTCAATTTTCTTATTTTCAATTTTATATTATGTTTATTCTCTCGTATGAGAGTTTGATTTCTCTTGTATGAGAGTTTTTCTTCTCTCGAAGTGAGAGTTTAAATAAGTGCTCGTTTGACACGTGTGTTTATATTTAGGAGGGTTTAAGTTAGTAAGATTTATATAAAACTAATTAGTGGGTATAAAATAAATTGTGTGTTTGTAATAATCCATCTGAGTGATAGATTTATCTAAACCCGTATACATGAGTTTAGAGCTGTTATATATAAACCCATATTTTATATAAATCCGTGTACCAAACACCACAATAAGTCTTAAACCAAGGTTTAAAATATTTAAACCTATCTACCAAACAAGCACTAAGAGTTTCTAATGCTCTTATAAAATAGATCTGAGAAATAAACATCGTGTTGGCATTGGTGATTTAACAATAGAGTTATGGATATTTGTAGAAGATGTTAGGAATATTTTATTGTGTTCAATTAATTATAATTATCTTTGTTGTGTATTTATAAAGATTCTCTTTATAAGTGGCTTAGTGTAATTGGGCTTTGTTAGGGGCCCAAGTATTATATACCAACTTGTGGTATAAATACCAAAACCCTAACACATAATAATAGTGTAATTGTGTGAAAATTCTCTAAAGAGAGAGAGAGAGAGCCGCCTCCCAACCGAGCTCAAGAACACGCACACAATCACCCCACGAGCTTCGATTCTTCCGACCTTCAAATCGTGGTAAGATCATTTAAATATATGTTTAGTTGGATATTCTAGGCCTTACAAGTGGTATCAGAGCCAAACGCGCACAGATTTGAGTGAAAATCTTCGAAAAACTTTTTTGGTGTTCTTCGTGTTCTTCAAACAAATTTTGATATGTTTTGGTATTTTTGTGCTTGATTGAGTGTTTAGGAGTTAGGATATAGGTGTTTCGATCTTTACCCAGGGCTAATTTGATTAATTTTGTTTGGGGATCGAAAAATAGGTTCAGTGTTTTCGCAGAAAAGTTTTCGGACCGAAAACCCACTGCGAAAACCTATTGCGAAAACCCACTTCGAAAACTCACGCTGCGAAAACCAGTGAGAAAACTTTTAGTGTGTGATAAGTGTGTGAGAAAACTCACTTCGCAAACCCCTCAGTGCGAAAACCTTTGAACTCTTTCACTTCGCAAACTTTTTTACTTCGCAAACTCCTTCCCAGTTCGCAAACTCAATTTTTTAAAAAAAAAAAAAAAAAAAAAAAAAATAATTAATTTAAAGTTTTCGAATCCAATTTAAAAAAAAAAAAAAAAAAAAAAAAAATAAAATAAAAAGTTTGCGAATCCAGTTTGCGAATTAAAAAAAAAAAAAAAAAAAAACTTAGGTTTGCGAATCAGTTTTCGCACCCAAGTAAAATAAAAATAAAATAAAATTTTTTAGTTTGCGAATCAGCTTTCGCACCCGAATTAAAAAAAAAAAAAACTTTTCGAAATAAGGTTTTCGCATCCAACTTTTCGCACTGTTCAGGTTTTCGCACGGAGCACTTCGAAAACTCCACTGCGAAAACTTTTGAGGGCATTTTCGTAATTTTTCAGTTTTCGAACCCAAAAGTTGTCGAACCCACTTCGAAAATCTATTTTCGCACTCCTAACAAGAAATCTATTTTCGCAACAGCTCACTTCGAAAACCTAAGATTTTCGAAACAACACTTCGAAAATAAGTTTTCGCACTATATTTCGAAAATATTTTTCACACTCATATCGAAAATTTAAATTTTCGCACCCAAGCACTCCGAAAATTTATTTTCGCATCTTATCACTTCGAAAACTTGATTTTCCTAACACATACCGAAAATCAAATTTTCACATACCCCTTATCGAAAATAAATTTTTGCATATCATAACACATCTAAAACATCTTTGGCAAATTATAGATAAGTTTGATAAATTCCGAAGTTTTCGAAATCACCTCAAAAGTTTTTCGGTATACACCAAAAATCTTTTCGGTACCCAAAATTTTCGATACTTCACAATATTTTTCGATAAATCAAACTTTCGGTGCAGAAATTTTTAAAAGCCAATTTTTTTATTCCAAAATATTATTGGCACATTATAGAAAAAGCTTTTGGTAACATTTTCGAAGTTTTTCGACATCACTTTAAAACTTTTCGGTACACACCAAAAAGTTTTCGAGACTTAAAATTTTCGAAACTTCACGACTTTTATCGACACACCAAAACTTTTCGGAGCTGAATTTTTCAAAAGCCAAAAATTATCAAATCTACACAACGCGTTAACGATCGCGTATCCAACTAAATTAAAAAAAATAGTAATATTTTAAAATTTTAAAAATCATGGATTCTACTTCCGCAACTTCTGAGATGAGCTTTGACGAGAGTGATTTATATAAAGCTTTTCTTTCTTTGAAGGAAGATTATAAAACCATGCGTCGTGAGCATAAACATGAACGTAGGACTACCCAAGCGTTAGAAACTAAGTTAGCTAGTGCACTAGAAACTATTTCTAGTCTTGAATCAAAATTAGCTAGCTCAGAAACAAACGTTTGTGAGCTAACCAAGAACCTAAATTCCTCTAAGCTAGGCCAAACTCAACTTATAAGTCACTAAAAGACTATAAGTGAGTTAGAAAGTAGACTAGACAATAATTACAAATGCTTAGTTAGGAGTTTAGAAGAAAGAGGTCGTCTTACTTGCCATTTAGAAAACGCGCGTGAGAAAATCACTAATCTTGAATCTCAAGAAGTAAAATTAAAAGCTCAAATTAGTGAACTAACAAATAAATTAAACAATTGCGAACTCGAACGCAATAATTATCTGTCTGATTTGAGCAATTCGCGGTGTAGTTTTAAACTTTTATTTGAGGAACGCAGTAAATTGCACTCTAAAGTTCATCACTTAGAGGGCATCCTTGCGAAAAAGGGTCAAACAGACCAAAGTTCCTCTAAAGACTTAGCGTCCAACGGGGAAAATAGTTTACATTCTAATAAACCTATCTCTTGTTGGGAAATTCCAGATGTTGCTAGTAAAATTGCAGAATTGAACGCAACTGTGGAATCGGAAAGAGTAGGTTTCCGAGCAGAAAAGCAAAAACTCTTAGAGGAGATTTCTAATCTCAAAAACTCCCCATCCTTACCTGTGTTAAATAATCCTTCTAAAGAAATATCTTCCATTAAACAGGATAAGGGAACGCAAACAGACGCCTTTGTTCCTAAAATTAAAAAGACTTTTGCTAGTAATTCTAAGTCAACTTTGACTGGCACAGAAAAGATAGGTAAAAGCCTTAAGCTTAATACTTCCAAGGAACAGAAAATTAGGAAGGAGAAAGGAAAATCGACATTATTTTCAAAAATCATGGACGACATTGCTAAAGATTCTCCTTCTCCCGCTCACATAAAAAAGGAAGTTCCTAAAGAAGAAGTCCCAAGCTCAAGCAGGCGAACTTCTCAAACTTCCAAAATCTATCATTCTTTAAAGAATGATAGAGATGGAATTGCTTACACACACAAAAATACTTATCATTCTAGTAAGCAAAATTCCATCAAAAATCATCATTATGGAGTGAATGATGTGAATTCTTGTAGGCAATACGACTCATCATCTGATGACGCATATAGTGCGATAAGTTCGTATTCATACTTGAAATACCCGGTCCAGATTAAGTCTGAAAGACACCTTCTGCGACTGGCTAGGGAGAAAATCTTCAGATCTTCAAAACCTAGACACACGTTCACCGGCGCTGAATTGTCATTTCCCTCTAAGGTTCACCAAACTTGGATTCCTAAATCAGAAATCAAATTAAATAGAACTTTAAAGGATGATTTAGGATGTATATCTGAACCAAATGTGCATAAATTGTTTTCTGCTAATATGGGAGGACCCATCAAAAAATGGGTACCAAAGTCCCGATAATGTTTTGCAGGAGCCCAATCACGTGTGGTAATTCGACGATGGTTGCTCCACACGCGTGATTGGTATGAGATGAGAGCAACCACAAAGCCCCGGTCATGAGTAGTAATTAGAAGATGGTTGCTCCATACTCATGATCGATACGAGACGAGGGCAACCACAACTCCCAGCTTGCAAGGTACTCGGGTTGCTCCACATGCATGACTGGTAAGAGACGCGAGCAACCGCATCCCTCATGTATGGCAATTTGACGTAGTGGCTCCACATACATGATAAAGGGAAACGACGTGAGCAACTACGACTATATGTGGTACATTCTATCTTTTGAACTGAATTGCATAATACCACATTCATACATACTTTTAAGATAGGTAAATTCTATATATGCATTTCATAGTAAATTTTGGCATGCATATCGAGCTGAAAAGACAATATACCTACTTTGAAAACTATAGGGTACACTATAGCTATGCATGCTTCAAAAGGACTTTTACTTTCAAATTCTTGCATGCATGCATACCTGAGCCGAAATGCGAAATACCCTATTTTAAAGGTACATTTTCATTATGCATACAATTTTAAGATTTTCGAGCTTAAATTTTCAAGTATGCATATAAGCTGAATCGCAAAAATACCTATTTTTCAAAATGGTACATTTTAAATATGCATTTTCAAAACTTTCAAATTTAAAATGCATATTACGCACGGAAATGATAGATACCATTTTTTCTCTAAAATGAGCTTAATTTGAGGGGAGCTACTATTTTATTTTTAAAAGAGAAGTAACCCTTAATCTTTAGAAGGGAGCTATAATTATATTTTTGAGGGGGAGCAAACTTCAAATATGTGAATTTAGGGAAAGAGATTCACATCGAACTTTCCACGCATCTTTTGAGGTGGAGCAATTTTATTTTGGAAGCATGTTTTGAGGGGGAGGCATAATATATATAATATGCATATACTATATATATATACTAATATATATTACTAATACAATATATATATATCAATATAATATATAGTATAAAAATATATTTTACTAATAACGATTAATATATATTATATCCATATAATATATAGTATAAAAATATATTTACTAATAACGATTAATATATATATATACAAAAAAAAAAGGGCCATCAATATTTAAAAAAAAAAAAAGGCCATAATAAAAAAAAGAAGAATGTTCTCTCCTCTTCATCAAGCTTCATGGAGATTACCTCCGACCTCCGAAGATGAACCTCAAAAGAAGAATCTCGAGCCTACAACGGTCAACTCTTTTCAAAAGGCGACGGTGGTTAAAAATGCAAATCTCGGTGCTCGCTTCAACCGACATGCTCTGGCTTGCTGACAAATAAAGCAGCACTCACCACTTCCTACCGGATGCATGGATACTTCGTTCCTACGATTCAGTCAAACCCAACTGAATCTAACCCCGGAACATCACCGAGATTCAGTCGAATCACGAACAAACAGTCACGTCTACTAAAACCTTTTGAAAAGACCGACGCTACATGATTCCCTCTCCTCACAAATTATTCGGACCAACCCCCATAGGTACAGGTGCTAATTTTATTAGCTCCCGGGTAGAAGTTGCCGCAATAGGTCCAACGGTGCGTGCACAACCGAGCCTTACCCACTCGTCTATCTCACAAAAGACAGGTGTTTCAGAAATCACGGGGAACCACGTCTACTATCACCGCTTCACTCGGAAGTGGGAGATATTGAATTATGTGGTACTCAGCCCCACCACCACACTTCCTTGCGCACTCGAGTCTAGTGTTGTGGTGACCCCATTTTTTAATATAAATAGTTGGCGGGTTTTCGCAACAAAAGCCGCGGAAAGCCCATTTTACAAAAACCAAATAGTATATTATACACTATATAAAAGAGTTGTTTTACAAAGGTCTTTACAACGGGCCGAAGCCCCAAAATATCAAACTAATCCTACGCCT
Source organism: Lindernia subracemosa (assembly GCA_028392965.1). Classification (NCBI taxonomy): domain Eukaryota; kingdom Viridiplantae; phylum Streptophyta; class Magnoliopsida; order Lamiales; family Linderniaceae; genus Vandellia; species Vandellia subracemosa. Next base: position 1,421,360 of record JAQPCC010000044.1, read on the forward strand.
CCACAGGTCGCGCCCCATGTACTGCATCTGCCCCCAAAAGCCCGTGGAGTCACCGCCACCAACCGCTACTCACCCGTACCTATAAAACATGTAACCCTGAGCAAAATTGCCCAGTAGGTGAACACCGAAATAATGCGATGCATGCGTGCACATGTCCCCAAATCCCAATATCTCACATGACAAATGCACGCTCATTTTTCTCATATCTCAATACTCAGGGCCCTAGGTTAGACTCGGCACCTCGCGCGCAACATCACATCAACCATCCGGTCACACAGACTCGGAAATCACATTCCATGGCGGTGGGCACCCCGAGTCGCGTTTTCACGCTGTACCCGGGTAGATCGATCGATCACGTCTATCTCCCGCCTAATCTCATCTCATGACGGTAGGCACCCCGAGTCGCGCTCCCACACTGTACCCGGGTAGATAGAACGATCACGTCTATCTCCCGTCAAGTCGAGCCATTCTACGACGGTGGGCACCTCAGGTTGCTCAAGCCTGAGTAGACAGATCGATCACGTCTGTCTCCCGTCAGGTGCACCTACGAGTCTTAACCTCACAAATCTCTGCCAAAGAAAGGCATGCACTCTCCCATCGCACAAATGCGATCAATACTCTCGTCATGACATGCCGTGGATGCATGAACAATTAATCGCAAAACATATCAAGTATATCCGAAAAACCCTCAAAAATCATTAGAATATATAAAACGTACTTTTGGTTCAAATACTTACAATCCCGAGAATAGTAAATTATTTAAGACCTAATACTCCTCTATCAGTTGACCCGAAAAATGGGGTCCAAGTTCGAAAATATTTTATAAAAGTTAACCTGGCGAAAACTGTGGAAGTGGTGAAAAGCTTTTTCATTTTGAACAGTAGCTAGCGAAAAGCTCAATTCGCAAACAATAAGTGGCGAAAGCTTTGTTTCGCGAAACCTAATAAAAGTTGGCGAAAAGCTTGGTTCGCGAAAACCTCATAAGAAGTGGCGAAAAGCTTGGTTCGCGAAACCTAATAAAAGTTGGCGAAAAGCTTGGTTCGCGAAAAACCTTTTTATTTTGAACAGTGACTAGCGAAAAGCTCACTTCGCGAACTTAAGTGGCGAAAAGCTTTGGTTCGAAAACCTTATTATTGGCCCGCGAAAAACTTTTTCCTCTCACATACCGAAAACCTTAGGCCCGCGAAAACTTTTTCCTCTCACATACCGAAAACCTTAGGCCCGCGAAAAGCTGATTTTTGGCCCGCGAAAACTTTTTCTTCACAGTTCGCAAAGTAACTGGCCCGCGAAAACTTAAAATGGCCCGCGAAAATGATTTTCGGCCCGAAAACAAGAAATCATACGAAAACACAGAACAGTATACGAAAAACATAGTGTTCTTCAAATCTTCATATCTTCAACAAATTCCAGAAACTCATAACATAATTAAAACTCATATTTTGGGTTGTTAAACATCAATCATCACCCATAGCATTTAATCACACCAAAAACGATGGTGATCCTTTCACCATAGATATACAGCTTAAAACATCAGTTTTGGGTTTGTAGATTTCACCTACCTCACGTCCTAAGCAGTGTTTTAAGCAGATTTTGTTGATGCAGATTGGAAGGAGCTTTTGCCAATTTCCTTTGTCTCCTTCTTCTTTCTCTCTCGCCTTCCTCTCCTTCCTCACTTGGTGTTCTTATTTATCTCTAATGATAGTTTTTACTGCTTTTGTTCAGCAGGTGATGAAGCATAGACGTGTTTTTCCTCTTAAGCTAAGAAAGGGTATTTTTTTGTAATTTTCCTTCTTTTGTATCTTTCTTCATCGCAAACGATTTCCATTAGGCCATTCAATCCTTTTTGGGGCCTAATTATTTTTCAGTCCCTCAAAGTCTTCCTTCTTTATCGGGCTTGGGCCCAAATTATTTGGGCTCAATTTCAAGCCCGCCCAAACTTATCTTTACCAATTTCGAAGTTTTGCGAAATCCCCGTATTAAATTTTTACGGGTATTACATCCTCCCCCCCTTCAAGAAATTTCGTCCTCGAAATTTAGGCAGTCGGAAATAATTCGGGGTACTTTTGCCGCATTTCGTTTTCTCGTTCCCACGTTGCTTCCTCAATTGCCTGATTACGCCACAAAACTTTGACCAACGGAATATTTTTATTCCGAAGTCGCCTTACTTCATACATCAAGATTTCTATCGGCTTCTCCTCGTAACTTAAGTTCGGTTTCAACCGTTGATGAAGGGTTTCATTTTGTAGCACATGGCTTGGGTCGGCGACGTATTTTCGCAAGGTTGACACGTGAAAAACGTCGTGAACCTGCTCTAAAGACGCCGGTAATTCAAGTTGATAAGCGACCTCGCCGATTCGTTTTAGGATTCTGAAAGGGCCTATATACCTCGGACTTAACTTCCCTTTGCGTCCGAACCGCTTCACGCCCTTCATTGGGGATATCTTCAAGAATACCCAATCGTCCTCCGCAAATTCTAACGGCCTTCGTCGTTTATCAGCGTAGCTTTTCTGACGACTTTGGGCTGTTAGCATTCTCTCTCGAATCTTTGCAACAGCTTCCGTTATTTCTCGAACCATTTCGGGACCTAGTAGCGCTCTTTCACCGATCTCGTCCCAATAAACTGGGGATCGACATTTACGCCCGTACAAAGCTTCATACGGTGCCATTCCGATCGTAGCCTGAAAGCTATTGTTGTACGAGAATTCGATCAACGGAAGGTATTTGCTCCAATTTCCTTTAAAATCTAGCACGCATGCTCGTAACATATCTTCCAGTGTTTGGATCGTCCGTTCAGATTGTCCGTCTGTCTGGGGATGATAAGCTGAACTGAAAGACAACTTGGTCCCCATAGCCTTTTGTAAACTTCCCCAGAAGTTAGACAGAAACCTCGAGTCCCGATCTGAAATGATCGAAATTGGGATTCCATGGAGTCGAACAATCTCTTGAATATATAATTCCGCATACTTCTCCATGGAATATGTTTTATTGATTGGCAGGAAATGGGCAGATTTCGTCAATCTATCGACAATTACCCAAATTGCGTCGTGGCCTTTCACTGTCTTTGGCAGTCCAACGACGAAATCCATTGTTATATGGTCCCACTTCCATTCAGGAATCGTTAACGGTTGTAACATTCCTGGCGGCCTTTGGTGTTCCGCCTTAATTTGTTGGCAAGTCAGGCATTGATTTACATAGGCGGCCACATCTTTCTTTATCCCCGGCCACCAATAGTTAATTCGTAAATCCTGATACATTTTCGTCGTACCAGGATGTACAGAGTATGGTGTAGTATGTGCCTCCGTCAATACTTTAAATCGGAGTTCTTCCTTATTTGGCACATACAGACGGCCGTTGTATCGTAAGCTCCCGTCTCCTTGGATTTCAAAATCCGTCGTAGTGCTTTTGTTTTGTTCCCCTTTAATCTTCACATAAAGATCATCTTCCTTTTGGGCCTTAGTGATTTGTTCCAACAATGTTGGTTTGAGCGTTAGTGCTTCCATTCTCGCTTCGACTTCACCGAAGTTGACTACCTCTATTCCAATCTGACATAGTCCGCACTCACGGCTTTACGACTCAAAGCATCTGCAACTACGTTGGCTTTACCCGGATGATAATTGATCACGCATTCGTAATCGTTCACCAACTCAAGCCATCGTCGTTGCCTCATATTTAACTCCTTTTGGGTGAAGAAGTACTTCAAGCTCTTGTGATCCGTAAAAATCTCGCATCTTTCTCCGTAGAGGTAATGTCGCCAGATCTTCAGGGCGAATACCACGGCTGCTAGTTCTAGATCGTGCGTGGGGTAGTTTTTCTCGTACTCCTTTAGTTGTCGGGAGGCATAGGCAATTACCTTCCCGTTCTGCATTAGCACGCATCCCAAACCACTCTTCGAGGCATCCGTATACACCGAAAATCCTTCAGTTCCTGACGGTATTGCTAAAACCGGAGCGGTCGTTAGTCTCTTTTTCAGTTCTTGGAAGCTTTGCTCACACGATTCCGTCCATTTAAACGGAACATTCTTCTTCGTCAAATTGGTGAGTATTGAGGCAATGCTGGAAAAATCTTTGATGAACTTCCGATAATATCCAGCAAGCCCGAGAAAACTTCTAATTTCCGTGGGAGTGGTTGGTCGTGGCCAATTCTTAATTGCTTCAATCTTACTAGGATCCACCGAAATCCCGTCTCCAGAAATAATGTGTCCCAGAAAGGTCACTTCTGTCAACCAAAATTCGCATTTCTTGAATTTTGCGAATAACTGCTTCTCCCGTAAAATTCCTAGAATTGTTTTTAGGTGTTCTTCATGTTCGTCTTTCGTCTTTGAATAAATAAGGATATCATCTATAAAGACGATCACGAAGCAGTCTAGGAAATTCTTGAATACCCGATTCATCAGATCCATGAAAGCAGCTGGTGCATTTGTCAACCCGAAAGGCATGACCAGAAACTCATAATGGCCGTACCTCGTGCTGAATGCGGTTTTAGGAACGTCTGCCTCACGGATCTTTAACTGATGATACCCAGAGCGCAGGTCGATCTTAGAGAATACCGTTGCTCCTTGCAATTGGTCAAACAAGTCATCAATCCTTGGCAACGGATACTTATTCTTTATCGTGATCTTATTTAGCTCACGATAATCGATGCACAATCTCATCGACCCGTCTTTCTTTCGAACGAAAAGAACCGATGCTCCCCATGGAGAGAAGCTTGGTTGGATGAATCCTTTCTGCAACAACTCTTCCAATTGTTCTTTCAGTTCCCGTAGTTCGTTCGGCGCTAATCGATATGGGGCTTTCGATATCGGGGCAGCCCCAGGCACAAGATCGATTTTGAATTCGATTTCTCTATCAGGAGGTAAACCTGGAAGGTCGTCGGGAAACACGTCGGGGTATTCATTCGCAATCGGAACTTCCTCGAGTTTCAAAAGAGGAGATTCCTCGGCCTTCATGGCAGAACAAAAATAGAATTCGCAACCTGAGTTAACAAGTCGTCGGGCCTTCAGGGCAGATATTTGAGGAATTCTATCATTGCTCGCTTTTCCCCAAAAGACGAACTCTCCTCCCTCGGGTGATTGGAACCTTACGATTTTCTTAGGACAGTCAATCATGGCTCCGTATTTCGAAAGCCAATCCATCCCGAATATGATGTCGTAATCATTCATCGGGATTACAATTAGATCGACTAACAATTCTCTACCCTCTATATTTACTGGGTACTTTTCTATCACTAAATTGGTTCGGGTCGGGTTCCCATGTGGCAAACTAACTAAATAATCCTTCTTAGAATGGGTAGGATATATTCCGACCCTTGTCACAAAATCAGCCGACACAAACGAATGTGTGGCTCCCGAGTCAATTAAAATAGAAGTCGGGACATGGTAACTATTCAACGTACCCGTCACCACATCGGGGTTTGTCTCCGCCTCCTCTTTTGTTAATGTAAAGACCCGTGCTGGTACAGGTGGAGGTCGGATCAACGGTTGGGGTTGATTCTGCATCAGGGGTTGTCTCTCCGTGCATGCCCTGGCGTAATGCCCCACCTTTCCACACTGATAGCATTGCGGAGGTTGCCTTACTCCATAGCAGACCCCAAAGTGATAGCGTCCGCATTGCTGGCATTGGGGCGTAACATTCTGAGGTCGATTAGAAATATTTGTCGGCCCTTGATTCGGCCTTGGGCGCCAGTTTTGTTGGCCTGGTCGGTTTCCTTGGCTAGACTGCCCTTTGCCAAAGAATTGGCGCTTCTTGTTTCCCACTCTGCCTTGTTGATTCTCTCTCATTTTCCTCGCTTCCTGAGCTTCCACAACTACCCGCTCCGCTTGTTCGGCAATTAAGGCGCGTTCGGTAACTTGCATAAATTTCAGCTGTCGTGCGCCGGCTATGCTCAAATCCCGATAGATTTCGGGCTTGAGTCCCTGAATGAATCGAGTCACTTTCAGGGTATTGGTTGCCACAAGAAACGGGGCAAAATGGGACAATTCTTCAAAACGACGGATGTATTCCGCCACCGGCATGCTTCCTTGTCGTAAATTCATGAATTGGAGCATACGCTGCTCCTGTTCATGAGCGGTGAAATATTTGGTGAAGAACAACTTTTTGAACCTGTCCCACGTCATGGTGATTGGGTCTTCCAATACTTTTACTGTGTTCCACCAATAGCACGAATTCTCCCATAGGAGGGAAACGGCGCAAAGTACCTTCTCATTATCAGGCACTCTACTATAAATGAACATGTCCTCTATCGTGCCTATCCAGTCCTCAGCCACCGCAGGGTTGACGGCCTCAGTAAAGATGGGAGGGTTCAATTTTCGGAAGCGCTCCCCGATTATTTGTACATGATCGGGCTGTGGGGAAGGACGATGCTCCGACGAGCTCTGATGGTGTATAAGGTCACTAATTTGCTCCGACTGATGCTGAATTAGTTCGGTCAGTCTATCGATGGTATTATGTTCGTGCGTTGGAGATTCGGGCTCGCCTCTTTGGCTCGACTCCCCAACGTGTTTACGTCCCCCTCTCGGCATTTTGTAACTATTCTCCATTCACAGACACATACAAGCACATAGTCATGTACCATATACTATCGTAAAAAAATTAGAACTTACAGGCGCGGCTGGTTCTCCCGGCTTTTGGGCAGCAGTACATGGACAGTCTTCAGAATCTAAAACCTATGCTCTGATACCACCTTGTGGCGACCCCACTTTTTAATATAAATAGTTGGCGGGTTTTCGCAACAAAAGCCGCGGAAAGCCCATTTTACAAAAACCAAATAGTATATTATACACTATATAAAAGAGTTGTTTTACAAAGGTCTTTACAACGGGCCGAAGCCCCAAAATATCAAACTAATCCTACGCCTCCACAGGTCGCGCCCCATGTACTGCATCCGCCCCCAAAAGCCCGTGGAGTCACCGCCACCAACCGCTACTCACCCGTACCTATAAAACATGTAACCCTGAGCAAAATTGCCCAGTATGTGAACACCGAAATAATGCGATGCATGCGTGCACATGTCCCCAAATCCCAATATCTCACATGACAAATGCACGCTCATTTTTCTCATATCTCAATACTCAGGGCCATAGGTTAGACTCGGCACCTCGCGCGCAACATCACATCAACCATCCGGTCACACAGACTCGGAAATCACATTCCATGGCGGTGGGCACCCCGAGTCGCGTTTTCACGCTGTACCCGGGTAGATAGATCGATCACGTCTATCTCCCGCCTAATCTCATCTCATGACGGTAGGCACCCCGAGTCGCGCTCCCACGCTGTACCCGGGTAGATAGAACGATCACGTCTATCTCCCGTCAAGTCGAGCCATTCTACGACGGTGGGCACCTCAGGTTGCTCAAGCCTGAGTAGACAGATCGATCACGTCTGTCTCCCGTCAGGTGCACCTACGAGTCTTAACCTCACAAATCTCTGCCAAAGAAAGGCATGCACTCTCCCATCGCACAAATGCGATCAATACTCTCGTCATGACATGCCGTGGATGCATGAACAATTAATCGCAAAACATATCAAGTATATCCGAAAAACCCTCAAAAATCATTAGAATATATAAAACGTACTTTGGTTCAAATACTTACAATCCCGAGAATAGTAAATTATTTAAGACCTAATACCTCTATCAGTTGACCCGAAAAATGGGGTCCAAGTTCGAAAATATTTTATAAAAGTTAACCTGGCGAAAACTGTGGAAGTGGTGAAAAGCTTTTTCATTTTGAACAGTAGCTAGCGAAAAGCTCAATTCGCAAACAATAAGTGGCGAAAGCTTTGTTTCGCGAAACCTAATAAAAGTTGGCGAAAAGCTTGGTTCGCGAAAACCTCATAAGAAGTGGCGAAAAGCTTGGTTCGCGAAACTTAATAAAAGTTGGCGAAAAGCTTGGTTCGCGAAAAACCTTTTTATTTTGAACAGTGACTAGCAAAAAGCTCACTTCGCGAACTTAAGTGGCGAAAAGCTTTGGTTCGACTTTTTCTTCACAGTTCGCAAAGTAACTGGCCCACGAAAACTTAAAATGGCCCGCGAAAATGATTTTCGGCCCAAAAACAAGAAATCATACGAAAACACAGAACAGTATACGAAAAACATAGTGTTCTTCAAATCTTCATATCTTCAACAAATTCCAGAAACTCATAACATAATTAAAACCCATATTTTGGGTTGTTAAACATCAATCATCACCCATAGCATTTAATCACACCAAAACCGATGGTGATCCTTTCACCATAGATATACAGCTTAAAACATCAGTTTTGGGTTTGTAGATTTCACCTACCTCACGTCCTAAGCAGTGTTTTAAGCAGATTTTGTTGATGCAGATTGGAAGGAGCTTTTGCCAAATTTCCTTTGTCTCCTTCTTCTTTCTCTCTCGCCTTCCTCTCCTTCCTCACTTGCTGTTCTTATTTATCTCTAATGATAGTTTTTACTGCTTTTGTTCAGCAGGTGATGAAGCATAGACGTGTTTTTCCTCTTAAGCTAAGGAAGGGTCTTTTTTTGTAATTTTCCTTCTTTTGTATCTTTCTTCATCGCAAACGATTTCCATTAGGCCATTCAATCCTTTTTGGGGCCTAATTATTTTTCAGTCCCTCAAAGTCTTCCTTCTTTATCGGGCTTGGGCCCAAATTATTTGGGCTCAATTTCAAGCCCGCCCAAACTTATCGTTACCAATTTCGAAGTTTTGCGAAATCCCCGTATTAAATTTTTACGGGTATTACAAGTGTGTCCTCACTCCATATATTTTTATATTTTCTAGGACACATACACTTTTAAACACCTGATCTTTGTGATCAAGTTAGAACTTCCGTAGACATGTCTTGCTTCAACATGATTCGAGGATCGGAAGGAAGTCCTGCCGTTGCAACATCAAAGCAACAACGGTTTCAGGCCATCGTCTACGAGCATAGCTCCTAGATCGATGTTAACGGGAAGTCTTTGTGACCCCGGTTTCTTACACGACGGATTGCCTTTGTGGCTCCGTCTGGTTATTACCATGACCGACCTGTCGTTTGTGTCCTCCTAATCTTCCTACACAATCATGCCGATCTCGTTAACACGAATCGCCATGAGGGGGAGAAGGGGACACGCATAAACAAACAGGTCGGACCACCCACCAATCTCCGCCGTGCTCACCACTGTGAAGTCGGGCTCCCCTGCACCTGAATGGAACATTCCAAAGGAGCCTAACACCCCATGCGTACCTTCTTCCGGAGCCAGACAAGCTTCCTCGAGGCCGAACCAGACAACTTCCTTCGAAGAAGACGAATCCGGCGCCGAGAAGAAGAAGATTGGAGAAGACTTGACGACTGCCTTAGTGGCTACGTCAGGTTATTACCTAACCTGAGTTCCTACCAACGCCATCCTCATGTCCCGACGACTTGATCTTCTTGCCAAAGATAATGCCTCATTTTGACCCATCGCATGGCGATCTCCCCAACTCGATCTTCATGAGGGGGAGTAGTACTAAAGCAAAATGGGAGCAACACCACGATGAAAGTGCAAGATAGATCAGAAACGCTAAATCCTCAAGCGTCGTCAAAGAATCAAGCGAACAACATGGACTACAAAGATCGAAGTTGCTGCCTCGTGTGCGTCTCTCTAAATTTCAAAGAGAACTTCCCAATCCCAACATAAGGTTGACCAAAAGTAGGGGGAGTTGCGCTATTATCGAAAGGAGAGATCGAACAAAAAAAAAGAAGAAATCCGGCAAGCGACTTCAAATCCCTTCCGGCATTTACGAGTCGAGCTTACAAAGAAGATTAAGAAGACCCGGTGCCGAGAAGCGAAGATTAAGACACGGTAAGCTTGAAGATCTCCAAAAGAAGAGGTCAAAAGACAAGACAAGGAGGAAATTCGTTTAGGACTCAGGCAAATGCACTAAGCCCCACAAAGATAATCCATGCCGAATTGACGATTGAACACAAAGGGGGAGATTGTTAGGAATATTTTATTCTGTTCAATTAATTATAATTATCTTTGTTGTGCATTTATAAAGATTCTCTTTATAAGAGGCTTAGTGTAATTGGGCTTTGTTAGGGGCCCAAGTATTATATACCAACTTGTGGTATAAATACCAAAACCCTAACACATAATAATAGTGTAATTGTGTGAAAATTCTCTAAAGAGAGAGAGAGAGAGCCGCCTCCCAACCGAGCTCAAGAACACGCACACAATCACCCCACGAGCTTCGATTCTTCCGACCTTCAAATCGTGGTAAGATCATTTAAATATATGTTTAGTTGGATATTCTAGGCCTTACAGAAGATACTTTAGTTGTGTTCTAATTTGTAAGCTATCTTTAGTATTGGGCCAAGTGTGTAATTTTATTATAGATTAGGGACCTATTTGTAAATACACCACAAGAATGGTATATATAGCTAGTGTAGCTTACTTAGGTCCACATACATTCATTTTTCCAAGCTAAATGTACACACTTGATATGATATGAAAACCTAGCTTGAAGAACACTCTACTCTTATTTCTCTCAATTACCTTCAAACCCTAATTTCCAAATTTCTCAAGGTAATTCATCCTAATTGAGTGTTAATCATCCTTAGATTGTTAAGAACGGCCTAACAATTGGTATCAGAGCAAATTCTGCTCGATTTGTGGATCGAAAATGGTGAGAATTCGATTTTGATTGCGCGCAAAAAAGTTTTCGCACCATTCGATTAGTTTTCGCATCGAACAATTCCCTGTTTTTGTGTTGAAATTCATGTTTGATGTTGATCTTAAGGTGTTCGAATATCATTTTCGCATGCTAATTGTTAGCTGTTTTCGATTAATTGATTCAAATCTGAGATTGTCTGTCAAAATCGAGCTTCGATATATTGTTCAATCGTCAAAATGTTCTTGCAAAATCTCGAAAATTGCTACTTGATTTGCTCTTTATTGTGTTAATCGAGTATTTTTGCATGATTGCCCAGTATATTTCGATTGAATATCCGTGATCTATGTGTTAATTGAAGCAATCTGTGTTAGGATGTATGCCCTCGGAATGCCATACGAGGATTGGAAAAAGTACAGGGCATATACTTTTGTATTGTTCGAATAAATAAGTTTGTAAAATCTTTTACTATATTTGAGGCATTATTATTTATTTATCGATTTAAAGTCTACTTGGCATCCGGTAGTACGATAAATAAATAAAACTCGTATGTGTGAGTTATGTAATACCCGTAAAATTTAATACGGGATTTTGATATAATTAATAGTGAAAAGACTTAGAAAATTTGGATATTAGGTGAATGAAGGATAGGCTCGAAATTCGGGTGATGGCAAGCTTCAAGGCTAAGCCCGAAAAATTTGGATAAGGTATTTTTGGGTGAAACCCGAATGGAATTTCGGGTAAGCCAAAATTTTGGGTAAGAATCGTAGAGAATTGTCGGGAATTATTCGAACGGCCCAACTTAATAGAAATCCAGTAACATAAGTATTGAAATAGTATGGCCCAAGTATAGTTTCAAATTTGGCCCAAATAGTTTAAGGATAAGAATGAAAGAAAATAAAAGTTTTCTTAGCTATGAGGGAAAACCACGTATGTTTAATTGCTAGAATATTCAAGATGCAACTTTGAATTTTTATCACCTTCTTGCATAGATCAGAGTTGTGCAAATCTAAGGACATTGACTCTTCGTTTATGCTTATGCCATGGAGAGAGGTCGTGTTTGTTGTGGTTCAGCACGTGCGGTGTAAGCTCGGCTTCTTTAATGATATCACGTGCTTTGCCTCCTTGATATACTTCTCCCCCTCATGGCGATTCAATTGTATCGTCATGCCTACGGATCAAGGTGATTCCTCGTGTACGCGCGGAGCGTGTTGATGTTGAAGTCCGGATGAAGTAACCTGAAAACGGGACCGACGACCAATCATCGTGAGACATCCCTAGATGTCACTCTTGGTCGTTGATGCAAAGTCACAAAGACTTGCATTTGAAGGGACTACGGGGCCACATAGGCAACCCGTTGACATCGTTCTAGAGTCGTGCTCCAGAAGATGGCCTGCTACCATTGTTGTTTTGATGTTGCAACGGCAGGACTTCCTTCTGATCATAGAAGCACATTTGTCAGAAATGTGTCTACAGAAGTTCGGGCTAGGTCACATAGACCTGGATAGTATGTGTAAAAATAATGTATGTGTCCTAAAAAAATAGAAAACTTTTTAGGCTATGGGACACACTAGACGTTTAAGTGCATAGAATAAAGTCGTGGTGTGGGGCTGTGGACCACTAGATTCAATATCTCCCGCTTCAAAGTGAAACGGTGATAGCATATGCGGTTCCCCGTGAGATATTGAAACACTTGTCTTTAGGGAGACAAATGAGTAGCTAGGAAGGGTTGTGCATGCGCCTTTGGACCCGATGAGGCGTCTTCTACCCGGGATCTGAAAAATCAGTCATGTACCTATAATGGTTATGGCCCGGATAGTTTGTGGTTGAGGTGTAATGATTATATCGTGATTCGCTCAAAACCCTCACATACACTCGGGGTTGTTCCTGGGATAGGTACAGTTTGGGACTAACTGAACCATGGGAATAGGTATGTGAACACCTCTTTTTGTGTCTTTGCGCTTTTTGGGTTGATGTAGCACTCCCCGTCAAAGTACGAAAGTTGTCTTCAGGGCATCCCCCTTTTTTTTTTAAGCTCTTGCGCCATTTTAGGTAACTTTCCCCCTAAAATGGTGCGCTTGTAACAATATGATGCCCCTGCTCCCCCTAAATAGATGCGCTTTTTGAGGATTGCATATTACAAAGATCAAGCGCCCTTTATACATGGAGTAACACTCCCCCTTAAATGTGCCTTCTGCACTCATAAGTATCACTCCCCCTAAACCATATACGCTTGTTATATGAGAACTATAGTAATGTGCTCTTTTGAAGTTCATGCGCCTTGTCTATCTGTCTATCCACTCCCCATCTAAATATATAAAGAATGTAAAGACGACATAGACAAATTTTTAGGTACTAAGAATGATACATTAGACTTCCTTTGAAACTCAATACTAAAGCTGAAGTCTAATATCTAGGACAGTAATGTACCTATTTTGACAATGAAATTCAAGTCATCTTCTTTTAGCAATGAAGCCAGAGTTTTTTTTTTTTTTTTTTTTTATTTTTTTTTTTATTTTTTTTTTTTTTTTTTTTTTTTGGCTTTTTTTTTTTTTTTTTTTTTTTTTTTTTGATGGCCTTCTTTTTTTTTTTTTTTTTTTTTATCTCTTTTTCAGGCCTATATATTTTTATATATATATATATATTTATATATGTATATATTTTCTTTTTAAAGGAATTGGCGAAAACTAAAAAAAACTTATAGTGGCGAAAACAATTAGCGAAAAGAAAAGGTTCTCGCTAAAAAAAAATTCGCTGAGTGTTGGCGAAAAGTAAAAGTTTTCGCTAAAAATGTTTTCGCTGAAATAGTTAGCGAAAAGTTTGAGGTTTTCGCCAGACTTTTCAGCGAAAAGTTTTTTTTTTTTTATTATTTATTATTATTTTTTTATTATACCTATATATATATATATATTTATATATATAAAAAAAATGGCGAAAACAGTTAGCGAAAAGAGAAGGTTTTCGTTGAAATAGTGAGCGAAAAGTTAGCGAAAATTTTTTTTTTTTTTTTTTTTTTAATGTAAAATCTAAAAAAAATATTTATTTATATAGTATGATTGCTCACATTTCATACCGATCACGGGTGTGGAGCAATCTCGAATACCACACGTGTCGGGAATTGGTGGTTGCTTGCAGCTCATATCGATTATGCGTGTGAAGCAACCCGAGGACCTACGCATAATCGGGATCCTGCAAAACAAATTAGCGGGACTTTGGTACCCATTTTTGGACGGGTCCTCCCTGATTAGCAGTAATCTTATAAAGCTCATAAGGTGTAAGGCCTAGATTATCCAACTAAACATATATTGAAACGATCTTACCACGATTTGATGATCGGAAGAATTCGAGCTCGCGTGGGGTGTTGTGTGTTCTTGAGAGGTTGGGGGCTCACTTTGGATTTTCACACAATTCACATGTATTATGTGTTAGGGTTTTGGTATTTATACCACATTTTGGTATATAATACTTGGGCCCCTAACAAAGCCCAATTACACTAAGCCTCTTATAAAGAGAATCTTTATAAATACACAACAAAGATAATTATAATTAATTGAACACAATAAAATATTCCTAACAATCTCCCCCTTTGTGTTCAATCTTCAATTTCGCATGGATTATCTTTGCGGGGCTTAGTGCGTTTGCCTGAGTCCTAAAGGAATTTTCTCCTTTGTCTTTTGACCTCTTCTTTTGGAGATCTTCAAGCTCACCGTGTCTTGATCTTTTCTTCTCGGCACCAGATCTTCTTAATCTTCTTTTGAAGCTCAACTCGTAAATGCCGGAAGGTGTTTGAAGTTGCTTGCCGGATCTCTACTTTTTGTGTTCGATCTCTCCTTTCGATGGTAGCGCAACTCCCCCTACTTTTGGTCAACCTTATGTTGGAATTGGGAAGTTCTCTTTGAGATTTGGAGAGACGCACACTAGGCGGCAACTTCGATCTTTGAAGTCTGTGGTGTTCGCTTGATTCTTTGACGACGCTTGAGGATTTAACGTTTCTGATCTATCTTGCACTTTCATCGTGGTATTGCTCCCATTTTGCTTTAGTACTGCTCACCCTCATGAAGATCAAGTTGGGGAGATCGTCATGCGATGGGTCAAAATGAAGCATCGTCTTCGGCAAGAGGATCACGTCGTCGGGACATGAGGATGGCGTTGGTAGGAACTCAGGTTAGGTAATAACCTGACGTAGCCACTAAGGCGGACGTAAAGTCTTCTCCAATCTTCTTCTTCTCGACGCCGGATTCGTCTTCTTCGAAGGAAGTTGTCTGGTTCGGCCTCGAAGGAAGCTTGTCTGGCTCCGGAAGAAGGTACGCGTGGGGTGTTAGGCTCCTTTGGAATGTTCCATTCAAGTGCAGGGGAGCCCGACTTCAGAGTGGTGAGCGCGGCGGAGATTGGTGGGTGATCCGACCTGTTTGTTTATGCGTGTCCCCTTCTCCCCCTCATGGAGATTCGTGTTAACGAGATCGGCATGCTTGTGTAGGAAGATTAGGAGGATACAAACGACAGGTCGGTGATGGTAATAACCAGACGGAGCCACAAAGGCAATCCGTCGTGTAAGAAACCGGGGTCACGAAGACTTCCCGTTAACATCGATCTAGGAGCTATGCTCGTAGACGATGGCCTGAAACCGTTGTTGCTTTGATGTTGCAACGGCAGGACTTCCTTCCGATCCTCGAATCATGTCGAAGCAAGACATGTCTACGGAAGTTCTAACTTGATCACAAAGATCAGGTGTTTAAAAGTGTATGTGTCCTAGAAAATATAAAAATATATGGAAAGTGAGGACACACTAGACTCGAGTGCGCAAGGAAGTGTGGTGGTGGGGCTGAGTACCACATAATTCAATATCTCCCACTTCCGAGTGAAGCGGTGATAGTAGACGTGGTTTCCCGTGATTTCTGAAACACCTGTCTTTTGTGAGACAGACGAGTGGGTAAGGCTCGGTTGTGCACGCGCCGTTGGACCTATTGCGGCGACTTCTACCCGGGAGCTAATAAAATTAGCACCTGTACCTATGGGGGTTGGTCCGAATAATTTGTGAGTTGAGGAAATTATGTAGCGTCGGTCTTTTCAAAAGGTTCCAGTAGATGTGGCTATTTTTTCATAATTTGACTGTCTCTCGGTGATGTTCCGGGGTTAGATTCAGTTGGGTTTGACTGAATCATGGGAACGAAGTCCTTGCATCCGGTAGGAAGTAGTGAGTGCTGCTTTGTATGTCAGCAATCCGGAGTAGGTCGATTGAAGCGCGCACCGAGTTTAACATTTGTAGCCACCGTCGCCTTTGAAAAGAGTTGACCGTTGTAGGCTCGAGATTCTTCTTTTGAAGTCCATCTTCGGAGGTCGGAGGTAACTCCACGAAGCTTGATGATGAAGAGAAAATATCTTTCTTCTTTTTTTTTATTTTTATTTTTTATTTTTATTTTTTTTATTTTTTTTATGGCCTTGTATTTTTAATTTTGATGGCCCTCCTTTTTTTTAATATATTATTAATCGTTATTAGTAATATGTATATTAGTATATTATATATTATATGGATATAATATATATTAATCGTTATTAGTAATACATATTTCTATACTATATATTATATGGATATAATATATATATATATTGTATTAGTAATATATATTAGTATATATATACTATAGTATATGTATATATATATATATATATATTATTTCTCCCCCTCAAAACATGCTTCTAAAAATAAGGTTGCTCCCCCTCAAAAGATGCGTGATAAGTTCAAAAAATCTGTGAATCTCTTTCCCTAAATTCACATATTTGAAGTTCGCTCCCCTTCAATAATGTAATTATTGCTCCCCTCTAGAGATTAAGGGTTACTTCTCTTTTAAAAATAAAATAGTAGCTCCCCCTTAAATTAAGCTCATTTTATAGAAAAAATGGTATCTATCATTTCCGTGCGTAATATGCATTTTAAATTTGAAAGTTTTGACAATGCATATTTAAAATGTACCATTTTGAAAAATAGGTATTTTTGCGATTCAGCTTATATGCATACTTGAAAATTTAAGCTCGAAAATCTTAAAATTGTATGCATAATGAAAATGTACCTATAAAATAGGGTATTTCGCGTTTCGGCTCATGTATGCATGCATGCAAGAATTTGAAAGTAAAAGCCCTTTTGAAGCATGCATAGCTATAATGTACCCTATTATTTGCAAAGTAGGTATATTATATTTTCAGCTCGATATGCATGCCAAAATTTACTATGTAATGCATATATAGAATTTACCTACGGTGTAGTTGCTCACGCTGCATACCAGTCATGGTTGTGGAGCAACTACCGGAATACCAACCATGCTGGAAGTTGTGGTTGCCCTCGTCTCGTACCGATCATGAGTATGGAGCAGCCATCTTCTAATTACTACTCATAACCGGGGCTTTGTGGGTGCTCTCATCTCATACCAATCACGCGTGTGGAGCAACCATCGTCGAATTACCACACGTGATTGGGCTCCTGCAAAACATTATCGGGACTTTGGTACCCATTTTTGGATGGGTCCTCCCATATTAGCAGAAAACAATTTATGCACATTTGGTTCAGATATACATCCTAAATCATCCTTTAAAGTTCTATTTAATTTGATTTCTGATTTAGGAATCCAAGTTTGGTGAACCTTAGAGGGAAATGACAATTCAACGCCGGTGAACGTGTGTCTAGGTTTAGAAGATCTGAAGATTTTCTCCCTAGCCAGTCGCAGAAGGTGTCTTTCAGACTTAATCTGGACCGGGTATTTCAAGTATGAATACGAACTTATCGCACTATATGCGTCATCAGATGATGAGTCGTATTGCCTACAAGAATTCACATCATTCACTCTATAATGATGGTTTTTGATGGACTTTTGCTTACTAGAATAATAAGCATTTTTGTGCGTGTAAGCAATTCCATCTCTATCATTCTTTAAAGAATGAGAGATTTTGGAAGTTTGAGAAGTTCGCCTGCTTGAGCTTGAAACTTCTTGTTTAGGAACTTCCTTTTTGGTAGGAGCGGGAGAAGGAGAATCTTTAGCAATGTCGTCCTTGGTTTTGGAAAATAATGTCGATTTTCCTTTCTCCTTCCTAATATTCTTTTGTTCCTTAGCATTTTTACATGTATTGCTTTACTTTTCGTTTCTGCGCCAGTCAAAGTTGACTTAGAATTATTAGTAAAAGTCTTTTTAATTTTAGGAACAAATGCGTCCGTTTGCGTTCCCTTATCCTGTTTAATGGAAGATATTTCTTTAGAAGGATTATTTAACACAGGTAAGGATGGGGAGTTTTTGAGATTAGAAATCTCCTCTAAGAGTTTTTGCTTTTCTGCTCGGAAACCTACTCTTTCCGATTCCAGAGTTGCGTTCAATTCTGCAATTTTACTAGCAACCTCCGGAATTTCCCAACAAGAGATAGGTTTATTAGAATGTAAACTATTTTCCCCGTTGGACGCTAAGTCTTTAGAGGAACTTTGGTCTGTTTGACCCTTTTTCGCAAGGATGCCCTCCAAGTGATGAACTTTAGAGTGCAATTTACTGCGTTCCTCAAATAAAAGTTTAAAACTACTCCGCAAATTTCTCAAATCAGACAGATAATTATTGCGTTCGAGTTCGCAATTGTTTAATTTATTTGTTAGTTCACTAATTTGAGCTTTTAATTTTACTTCCTGAGATTCAAGATTAGTGATTTTCTCACGCGCGTTTTCTAAATGGCAAGTAAGACGACCTCTTTCTTCTAAACTCCTAACTAAGCATTTGTAATTATTGTCTAGTCTACTTTCTAACTCACTTATAGTCTTTTCGTGACTTATAAGTTGAGTTTGGCCTAGCTTAGAGGAATTTAGGTTCTTGGTTAGCTCACAAACGTTTGTTTCTGAGCTAGCTAATTTTGATTCAAGAATAGAAATAGTTTCTAGTGCACTAGCTAACTTAGTTTCTAACGCTTGGGTAGTCCTACGTTCATGTTTATGCTCACGACGCATGGTTTTATAATCTTCCTTCAAAGAAAGAAAAGCTTTATATAAATCACTCTCGTCAAAGCTCATCTCAGAAGTTGCGGAAGTAGAATCCATGATTTTTAAAATTTTAAAATATTACTATTTTTTTTTTAATTTAGTTGGATACGCGATCGTTAACGCGTTGTGTAGATTTGATAATTTTTGGCTTTTGAAAAATTCAGCTCCGAAAAGTTTTGGTGTGTCGATAAAAGTCGTGAAGTTTCGAAAATTTTAAGTCTCGAAAACTTTTTGGTGTGTACCGAAAAGTTTTAAAGTGATGTCGAAAAACTTCGAAAATGTTACCAAAAGCTTTTTCTATAATGTGCCAAAGATGTTTTGGATGTGTTATGAAATGCAAAATTTATTTTCGATAAGGGGTATGTGAAATTTGATTTTCGGTATGTGTTAGGAAAATCAAGTTTTTCGAAGTGATAAGATGCGAAAATAAATTTTCGGAGTGCTTGGGTGCGAAAATTTAAATTTTTGATATGAGTGCGAAAAATATTTTCGAAATATAGTGCGAAAACTTATTTTCGAAGTGTTGTTTCGAAAATCTTAGGTTTTCGAAGTGAGCTGTTGCGAAAATAGATTTCTTTGTTAGGAGTGCGAAAATAGATTTTCGAAGTGGGTTCGACAACTTTTGGGTTCGAAAACTGGAAAATTATGAAAATGCCCTCAAAAGTTTTCGCAGTGGAGTTTTCGAAGTGCTCAGTGCGAAAACCTGAACGGTGCGAAAACTCTTTTTTTTTTTTTTTTAATGATGCGAAAACCTGAACAGTGCAAAAAGTTGGATGCGAAAACAAAATTTTTTTTTTTTTACTTGGGTGCGAAAACTGATTCGCAAACCTAGGTTTTTTTTTTTTTTTTTTTTTTTTTGGTTTGGGTGCGAAAACTGATTCGCAAATCAAAATTTTTTATTTTTTTATTTTTTTTTAATTCGCAAACTGGATTCGCAAACTTTAAATTAATTTTTTTTTTTTTTTTAAATTCGCAAACTAGATTCGCGAACTTTAAATTAATTTTTTTTTTTTTAATTCGCAAACTGGATTTGCGAAGTTCAAATTAATTTTTTTTTATTTTTAATTTTTTTTTTATCTTTTTTTTTTTTTATTTTTTTTTTTTTTTTTTTTTTTTTTAATTCGCAAACTGGATTCGCGAAGACCAAATTAATTTTTTTTTTTTTTTTTTTTAAATTTATTGGATTATTTGGGTTGGCGAAGTGGCAAGAGGTTTTTTTTTTTCTTTCGCAGGGAGGTTTGCGAAGTGACACCCACTTTTAATAACGATCGAAACACTTATATCCTAACTCCTAAACACTCAATCAAGCATCTAAACACCAAAACATGTCAAAATTTTCGAAAATTCTTTGAAGAACACGAAGAACACCAAAAAATTTTTCGAAGATTTTTAACCAAATCTGAGCGCCTTTGGCTCTGATACCACTTGTAAGGCCTAGATTATCCAACTAAACATATATTGAAACGATCTTACCACGATTTGATGATCGGAAGAATTCGAGCTCGCGTGGGGTGTTGTGTGTTCTTGAGAGGTTGGGGGCTCACTTTGGATTTTCACACAATTCACATGTATTATGTGTTAGGGTTTTGGTATTTATACCACATTTTGGTATATAATACTTGGGCCCCTAACAAAGCCCAATTACACTAAGCCTCTTATAAAGAGAATCTTTATAAATACACAACAAAGATAATTATAATTAATTGAACACAATAAAATATTCCTAACATAAGGTTCAAATTTGGAATTAAAATTAGCACATAAAGCAGTCATAGGAAGCCACGTTTGTTTAGGACTACTTATTTCCATTTCTAGCTTAGGTTTCCAAATTTGTACCGTTATGAAATTATCATTTTTAGCACGGGTGAATGTGTGTCTATTGTTAGTTGAGAAAATTTTCTCTTTCGCCAGTCGTTGAAGATGTTTTTCAGATTTGACTTTGACTGGGTACTTGAGATAGGAATACGAACTAATAGAATCAATAGCATTCAATATAGAATTGTCGTATTTCCTATTAGGAAGAATCACATCATTCACATAGGTGTTTTCATAAAATGAACTACTTTTATTTTTCAGACAATTATTATTTTTAGACATTTCAGTTTTAGGAGAGAATGTATAATTGTCTGTTTTAATATTTGTAGCTTCTTTCTTTATTCTTTCTTTCTTTATCTTTTGAATGACTTTAGAAATTACCTTTTTAGAAATAGAGGAGGAAACATTTTCGCTTGTTTTGATAAAAATGATTTATCTTCCTCAATTCTTTCTTTCTTGATAGCTTTAGTCATTCGTGGTGTTTTCTTATTCTGTTTTGGAGATATGTTTTTTAATGGTTCGCTTTTAACAGAGTAAGAAGTTGAGGTTGCGCCTATTTTGTAGGAATTTTGAGAAATGTATTCTCCTTTTGAAGTTCATCAATTTTAGCTTGAAACCCTTTTTGCTGCGATTCCAGAAGAGAATTTAACTCGGCAATTTTGCGTTCGGTTTCTGGATTTTCACAATTAAATTCGGGTTTTATAGTTTGTATTGAATGTTCCTTTTTGATAGGCATTGTCTCATTTGTTTGAGTGAATTTATTTTGAGACAATTTTAGCTCAGTTTCTTTCTTTGCAATAAGTATTTCGAGTTCTTTATTTTTAATGCGTAATTTATTGCATTCTTCTGAAAGACATTTATTCTGAGCTTGATGATTTTTAATTTCTTCTTTATAGGCAGGTATGTTTGTTATTAATTCAGATATGTTCGGTTCATTATTTTCTGCCTTAAATTTTAATTTCACAAGCTCATCTTTAGCATTGGTCAATTGACATTCAAGACTAGCTTCAACTTCTAAATGTTTTCTTAGAACACGCTCGTTATTAGCTAGCCTTGCTTCTAATTTATTGACCATTTCCTTTTCATTGTTTGTGGA
Organism: Lindernia subracemosa; assembly: GCA_028392965.1. NCBI lineage: Eukaryota > Viridiplantae > Streptophyta > Magnoliopsida > Lamiales > Linderniaceae > Vandellia > Vandellia subracemosa. The sequence goes on from JAQPCC010000044.1 coordinate 1,442,882, forward strand.
TGAGAATTTTTGTAAAAGTCCTTGTTTTTCTTCCTCGCACGCAGACAAAGTAGTTTTTAATTCACATATTTTTGTTTCTTGTGAGTCTGCCTTAGTTGTTAAACTTATTATTTTTTCATTTGCACTATCTAAGCATCTCCTAAGATTATCTTCTTCTAATAAATGATTTCTTAGGATACGCTCATTATTTGCGAGTTTATCTTCTAGCTCTTTTATAATCTTTTGTTCATGAGAATTGTTAGGTTCTATAATTTCAGATTGTATTCTCTTATGTTTTGAGCTTGAAGTTTTTGAGCTTGTTGAGGAAGATGAAGAAGATAAAGACTTTTTCTTATAATGTTTTTTATTTAATAATTTTTCAATTAGATCTAGGTTGTGTTTGATTTCTTTAAGTTCTAGATCATTTTCGCTTAAGTAATTATCCATTTTATCTTTTCAGTTCAGACCAATTAATTTTGCAAATTATAATCGGTATAGAATGTTGGAAATTTTAATTTTGACTCAAAATATGTTGGATGTTATATTGATCGTCTTGTTTTGTTGATTAAAAAAAATATTGACTTAAAGTCTTAGCTGATTTATTTTGATTTTCAATTTATTTTGACTTTTAGTCAACTTATGCTATGTTTTCGTATTGAAATAATTTTCGGAAGTTTTAGGTATCAAATATTTATTATTTTTTTTTTAAAATGATTTTAAAAAAAACTTGTACTGAGAATAATTTTTTTTTTGTACCGAAAAATTTTACCAGTCCAAAAAAAATTTCGTTACACGAAACTTTTTCGTATGAACCAGGAACCTATATAAAGTACGTACAAAAAAAATCTCAAAGTGAAAAATAAAAATTTTAGGATTTTTTTTTTTTTTTTTTTTTTTGCTACCTAAAACCGTCGAAAGCTTTGTGAACAGTATGTGGCGAAAACTTTCGAGGTTTTCGCTGAAACAGTATAGTGAAAAGATTTAAGTTTTCGCTAGGTATGAACTTTTCGCTAAGAAATGTAGCGAAAAGTTTAGGTTTTCGCTAAAATGAAGTTTTCGCTGGAAAGATTAGCGAAAAGTCCTAAGTTTTCGCTGAAACAGTATGTAGCGAAAAGCTTTGAGGTTTTCGCTAAGTGGCGAAAAGATTAGGTTTTCGCTAAGTTGTGAACTCTAAAACTTCTCTGTGAACAGTGTTTGGCGAAAAGTTTTAAGTTTTCACTGGCCACTGGTTTCCCTAGGAATGAACTTTTCGCTAAGAAATGTAGCGAAAAGTTTAGGTTTTCGCTGAGTGTCTGGCGAAAACTTTTGAGGTTTTCGCTGAAAACAGTATATGGCGAAAAGCTTTAAGGTTTTCGCCAATAAATCTAGCGAAAACTGGTTTTCGCTGAAAAGGTTTGGTTTTCGCTAATAAGTCAAATCAGCTAAAAAAACACGTAATTAAACAAGTAAACACCGATTTAGCTTATAAAATACTAGTTTATGTAGCGAAAACCGTTGTTCATGTAGCGAAAACAGCTGTTCAACTGGCGAAAACAGCTGTTCAACTGACGAAAACCGCTGTTCTTGTGGCGACAACCACTGAACTGTTCTGATTTTTCACTCAAATCCTAATTTCTGCTTAATCAGAACATAATTATCGAACAATAGGCATCGACGCAGCTTACCTATCACTCGATTAACACAATTAACACTGGATTAATACAGAAATCAGGCGAAAATCAGAATGCAACAGTGACAAACCCAAAGTCATTCAAAATCAGCAATTCAACTCAAATCAGCAAATTAAGCTCAATCAAAGCAGATTTAACACAGAATCAACAAACAAGTTTGCTCTGATACCAATTGTAGGTTCCAGATTAAACACCCAACGAAGATGAACTTGAGAATTAAATCGATTGACTCACCTTGTTAGATACGCACGGAAGACATGAAGGAGATAATCAATCAATCTTCACTTAATCACTTGACTTTCTCTACAAGCAATCCAACTCCCTCTCTACAATGAAGCCTAGACTACTATAATGGTGAAAGAGATTTTCTAGATGAGAGAAAGTCTCGCTTGGTATCTCAAGTTGTGTGTAAAATACACACACTTGCCCTATATATACCAAAGCATACTTTGGTATATTACACATCAGTCCCTATATTATCATAAACTACAATTTGGTCCCTAGACAAAGATAACATGACATTTGAGCACTAGAAATGGATTCCTAACAATCTCCCCCTTAGTGTTCAAATGTCATTGGAGCGCCAATAGTCTTTGTCTTTAATGATCTTCAGTCTTCATCATCGATTGAACACAAGAAAGGATTCCTAACATCTCTCCATGGAATAAGCATAAACGAAGAGTCAATGTCCTTAGATCTGCACAACTCTGATCTATGCAAGAAGGTGATAAAAATTCAAAGTTGCAAAGAAGAAAGGGGGAGCATGTACATAGGGGGAGAAAGAAGATTCTCCAGAAGCCCTCAACCTTTTCTTCAAGAAGCAACGAAGAACGTGTCTAATCCACAATTGAACACAAAGGAGAAGATTGTTAGGAATCCTTTCTTGTGTTCAATCGATGATGAAGACTGAAGATCATTAAAGACAAAGACTATTGGCGCTCCAATGACATTTGAACACTAAGGGGGAGATTGTTAGGAATCCATTTCTAGTGCTCAAATGTCATGTTATCTTTGTCTAGGGACCAAATTGTAGTTTATGATAAATAGGGACTGATGTGATATATACCAAAGTATGCTTTGGTATATATAGGGCAAGTGTGTGTATTTTACACACAACTTGAGATACCAAGCGAGACTTTCTCTCCTTAGAAAATCTCTCTCATCATCATAGTAGAATAGGTTTAATTGTAGAGAGGGAATTGGATTGCTTGTAGAGAAAGCTATTGGATTAAATGAAGATTGATTGATTATTCGCCTATTGCTTCCGCGCGTATCAACAAGGGGAGTCAATCGATCTTAATTCTCAAGTTCAAGTTCATCTTAATTCGTTGGATGTTAAATCTGGAACCTACAACTATAGCGTGTGAAAAGGTTCGACATTCGAAAAATCATTTGTACAGTTTTTCGTATTGGAGGTACTGTAGCGTCGAGAAATGTGATTCGTGCGAAAAAATGCTTTGTAGACTTTCTCGTGCAAAAGAACTGTAGCATTCGAAAAGTTATCGTTCGAAAAATGCTTTTTAAATGTTTTCATGTCATAGGCACTGTAATGTGCGAGAAATGGTTTTCGTTCGAAAAACTCTTTGGGAACTTTTTCGTTCAGAAGAACTGTAGCATTCGAAAGTACTTGTTTTCGTTCGACAAAAGAAACTTTTTCGTACACACTGTTGCATTCGAAAACTTATGTATAAACTTTGTCGTATACATAAGTACCAAAACAGAGTACGAAAACTCACCGACGAAGACACATATGAAATCTTCGATGTGAAGGTATTTTCGTACCAAAACAGAGTGATTTTTTTATCAAAAACAGAGTAAAACAGAGTAAATTTATCGAAAAACAGAGTATTACGGCGATGGATACGAAAGAAAATCTTAAAGCTTTGATGCGAAAACTGTGTGCGAAAACTTATTTTGCGAAGAACATTCAGTACGAAAACCGAATTGAAAATGTCGATTAAGCAGCAATCGAACACTTAGACGATGATTTTCGTATAAAATCAAAGCATTTGTGATGGATTCGCACCGATTAAAATACATATTGAAAGCATTTGAATGCTAAATCAAAATTTGCGAATTTGTAAATATTGGGATTTTATTAATTCGTCTTATTACCCGACTGCAGAGGTTAATTTATTTAGACGAAATAATAATCTGCCTTTGAATTGTTTGTCATGCTAATTTTGACAATAAACAAACAATAATAATTTCATTATCAAATAATTCAATTACAAATGTTAAACACATCAAAATTACACTAATGTCGTCGTACTATCTAATCCTCGTACGACATCTAGGGCATAAACCTCAACAGAACGCTATTGCAAAAAGAAGTCAAGCAGATAAAAATGCCTCTTCTAACTTAGTGTCTTTCGGGGAAAATAATTTACATTCTAATAAACCTATCTCTAGTTGGGAAATTCTAGAGGTTGCTAGTAAAATTGCAGAATTGAACGCAACCTTGGAATAAAAAAGAGTAGGTTTTCGAGCGGAAAAGAAAAAGCTTTTAGAGGAGATTTTATATCTCAAAAATTCCCCGTCTTTACCTGTTTCCAATGATCTTTCAAAAGATACATCTTCCTCGAAACAGGTGAAGAAAAGCATCCTTGTTCCTAAAACTGAGAAAGCTTTTACTAGTAATTCTAAGTCAATTTTGACTGAAGCTGAAAAGGTAAGTAAAAACCTTAAGCTTAATACTTCCAAGGAACAAAAGATTAGGAAGGAGAAAGGAAAATCAACATTATTTTCCAAACTTAAGGTCGAACATGCTCAAGATTTTCCCTCTCTTATTCCTCTTAAAATGAAAGCGTGCAAAGAAGAAGTTCCAAGCTTAAGCAAGCGAACTTCCACGCTTATACCCCATCATTATGATGTGAATCGTGTGAATTCTCCAAGTAGGAAGAACATCTCATGTGCTAACGATGCTTATAATTCTTTATGTTCTTATCCCTACCTGAAATATCCAGTCGATGTTAAGTCCGAGAAACATATCATGCTACTGGCTTCGGAGAAAATATTTAAATCTTCTCCGAGACACACATTCACCTACGCTGAAACGTCATTTCCGTGTCAAATTGCTCCTAAATGGGTTCCTAAGTCAACGATTAAGTTAGGTAATCCCAAATATAGACGGGTACCTCAAAGTACGTTAATGAATGATTTAGGACTAAAATCTAATTTGACACCTTATATGCTTAACTTGTTTTCTGCTAATCAGGGAGGACCCATCCAAAAATGGGTACCAAAGTCCCGCTAACATTTTGCAGGAGCCCAATCACGTGTGGCAATTTGACGATGGTTGCTCCACACGCGTGATTGGTATGAGACGAGAGCAACCACAATCCCCGATCATGAGTAGTAATTAGAAGATGGTTGCTCCATACTCATGATCGGTACGAGACGAGGGCAACCACAACTCCGAGCATGGTTGGTATTCCAGAAGTTGCTCCACAACCATGACTGGTATGCAGCGTGAGCAACTACGCCGTAGGTAAATTCTATATATGCATTCCATAGTAAATTTTGGCATGCATATCGAGCTGAAAAGACAATATACCTACTTAAACATAATAGGGTACAATATAGCTATGCATGCTTCAAAAGGGCTTTTACTTTCAAATTTTTGCATGCATGCATACATTAGTCGAAATGCAAAATACCCTAATTTATAGGTACATTTTCATTATGCATACAATTTTAAAATTTTCGAGCTTAAACTTTCAAGTATGCATATAAGCTGAATCGCAAAAATTACCTATCTTCTGTAGGAGCGTCAAAGGTAGAAAACGTACATTTTAATATGCTTAGTTTAAAGAAAATTAATTCTTTAAGTATGCATCTGAACTGAAAAGAAAAAGACGTTATTTTCATCACGCTCATTTTTTTGGGAGAAAATCTACATTTTAGGCGTGCATGCATTAAGGGGGAGTATCATTCCATATTTTCGAGGGGAGTACATTTTAAAGGGAAGAAAAACTCTTACGGTGGTGCACGATTTGAGGGGGAGGAACAATATATATATATATATATAGTTATATAACTGAGAAAGCTTTTACTATTAATTCTAAGTCAACTTTGACTGGCACAGAAAAGATAGGTAAAAGCCTTAAGCTTAATACTTCCAAGGAACAGAAAATTAGGAAGGAGAAAGGAAAATCGCCATTGTCTTTCAAAATTAAGGTCCAACATGTTCAAGATTTTCCCTCTCCTATTCCTCTTCAAAGGAAAGCGTGCAAAGAAGAAGTTCTAAGCTTAAGCAAGCGAACTTCCACGCTTATTCCCCATCATTATAGAGTGAATGATGTGAATTCTTGTAGGCAATACGACTCATCATCTGATGATGCATATAGTGCGATAAGTTCGTATTCATACTTGAAATACCCAGTCCAGATTAAGTCTGAAAGACACCTTCTGCAACTGACTAGGGAGAAAATCTTCAGATCTTCTAAACCTAGACACACATTCACCGGCGCTGAATTGTCATTTCCCTCTAAGGTTCACCAAACTTGGGTTCCTAAATCAGAAATCAAATTAAATAGGGCTTTAAAAGATGATTTAGGATGTATATCTGAACCAAATGTGCATAACTTGCTTTCTGCTAATAAGGGAGGACCCATACAACAATGGGTACCAAAGTCCCGATAAAGTTTTGCAGGAGCCCAATCACGTGTCGTAATTCGACGATGGTTGCTCCACACGCGTGATTGGTATAAGACGAGAGCAACCACAACGCCCCGGTCATGAGTAGTAATTAGAAGATGGTTGCTCCATACTCATGATCGGTACGAGACGAGGGCAACCACAACAATCCCAGCATGGTTGGTATTCCGGAAGTTGCTCCACAACCATGACTGGTATGCAGCGTGAGCGACTTCAAACATCCCTCATGTATGGCAATTTGACGAAGTGGCTCCACATACATGATAAAGGGAAATGACGTGAGCAACTACGACTATATGTGGTACATTCTATCTTTTGAACTGAATTGCATAATACCACATTCATACATATTTTTAAAGTAGGTAAATTCTATATATGCATTCCATTGTAAATTTTGGCATGCATATAGAGCTGAAAAGACAATATACCTACTTTGAAAACAATAGGGTACAATATAGCTATGCATGCTTCAAAAGGACTTTTAGTTTCAAATTTTTGCATGCATGCATACATGAGCCGAAATGCGAAATACTCTATTTTATAGGTACATTTTCATTATGCATACAATTTTAAAATTTTCAAGCTTAAAAACTTTCAAGTATGCATATAAGCTGAATCGCAAAAAATTACCTATTTTCTGTAGGAGCGTCAAAGGTAGAAAACGTACATTTTAATATGCTTAGTTTAAAGAAAATTACTTCTTTAAGTATGCATCTGAACTGAAAAGAAAAATACGTTATTTTCATCACGCTCATTTTTTTGGAAGAAAATCTACATTTTAAGCGTGCATGCATTAAGGGGGAGTATCACTCCATATTTTCGAGGGGAGTACATTTTAAAGGGGAGAAAAATCTTACGGTGGTGCACGAGTTGAGGGGGAGGAACAAAAAATAAATAAATAAAAATAATATATATATATATATATATATAGATATATAGCTATATAATATAATATAATATAATATAATATAATATAATATATAGTATATTATTCCATTATTAATACAATAAATATATATATATATATATATCTACAAAAAAAAAATAAAAAATCCTCTCATCATCAAGCTATTCCACCTCCCAAGACGGACTTCAACAAAAAACTCAACCCTCAAGAGTTCAAGAATCCTCAAAAGGCAAAGGTGACTTCATTGCGCTCATACTACGATGCACTCTACCGACCTGCTCCAACTTGCTGATCAAGCAGCACTCATCAAAATTGACGGATGCAGGAATTCTAGTTCTTATGGTTCAGTCAGACCAAACTGAACCTAACCCCGGAACGCAACCGAGTATTAGTGACGATTATTGCGCATAAAAGCCACCCCTATTTGGCAGTTCTTGACAAGACCACAGAGCCGATGATACACAAATCCCTTACATCAGACAACATTCGGACCATCCCACATAGGTGCAGGTGCTGATTTTGATCAGCTACCGGGTAGAAGTCGCCTAATTTGGTCCAATGGCGCATGCACAACCGAGCCTTACCCACTCATCGATCTCCCAATAGACCGATGTTTCATTAAATCACGGGGAGCCATGTAAGCTATTACCGCTTCACTTGGAAGCGGGAGATATTGAACTAAGTGGTAGTCAGCCCCACACCACTGAACTTTCTTGAACACATCGAGTCTAGGTGTCCTCACTATCTAAATGTTTCATAATTTTCTAGGACACATACACCTTTTCTAATCTGGACTTCATGACCAGATCTGAACTTCCATAGACACATCTCCTGTAGATGTGATTCCAGTTTTGGAAGAAAGTCCTGCTATTGCAACATCAATACCACAACGGAATCAGGCCATCGTCTCGAGCTAGTCTCTAGAACGATGTAAACGGGACGCCTATGTGGCCCCGGTTCTTCAAGCCCTGTCCTCACAGGCCACGTCTCGGAGTTTGTCTCTGAAGTCGTGTCGATGGATTGCCTTAGTGGCCCCGTCTGGTTATTACCATCACCGACCTGTCGTTTGTGTCCTTCTAATCTTCCTATACAAGCATGCCGATCTCGTTAACTCGAATCGCCATAAGGGGGAGAAGGGGACACGCATAAACAAACAGGTCGGACCACCCACCAATTTCCGCCGAGCGTACCACTCTGAAGTCGGGCTCTCCTGCACTTGAATGGAACATTCCAAAGGAGCCTCGGCAAATTTTACAACACCCCACGTGTATCTTCTTCCGGAGCTAGACAAGCTTCCTCGAGGCCGAACCTGTTGGTAGCCTTTCTATCCTAACAACCTAACTAGGGGACTATTTTAACCACGTTAAGATGGAAAGAATTCGAATGAACGTGGGGTGTGTGTGTTCTTGGAGAAGGTTGGGAGCTTCTCTCTCTCTCTAGATGACTTTCACACAAAACACACTTTATTATGTGTTAGGGTTCAAGTATTTATACCACATTTTGGTATATAATACTTGTGCCCCTAACAAAGCCCAATTACACTAAGCCTCTTATAAAGAGAATCTTTATAAATACACAACAAAGATAATTATAATTAATTGAACACAATAAAATATTCCTAACAATCTCCCCCTTTGTGTTCAATCTTCAATTCGGCATGGATTATCTTTGTGGGGCTTAGTGCATTTGCCTGAGTTCTAAAGGAATTTCCTCCTTGTCTTGTCTTTTGACCTCTTCTTTTGGAGATCTTCAAGCTCACCGTGTCTTGATCTTCGCTTCTCGGCACTAGATCTTCTTAATCTTCTTTTGAAGCTCGATTCATAAATGCCCGAAGGTGTTTGAATTTGCTTGCCGGATCTTGAAGAATTTTCTTCTATTTGTGTTCGATCTCTCCTTTCGATAATGACGCAACTTCCCCTACTTTTTGGTCAACCTTGTGTTGGTATTGGGAAGTTCTCTTTGAAGTTTGGAGAGACATACACGAGGCGCAACTTCGGTCTTTGAAAGTCGGCGGTGCTTGCTTGATTTGACGACGCTTGTTGATTTGGCATGTTGATCACGTCGTCGGGACAAGGAAATGGCATTGGTAGGCACAATAGGAGCTCGGGCTAAACTGTCGGTGATGAGGGCTTGCCGGTGTATCGGGATGAGCCTTCCATCGCTCGGTAGAGTTTGGTTAGGATTTGGTCTTCTAACGTCTTGGCAAAGTCTTATAGTCGTGTCTCGAGGGCGGTGTAATACCCGTAAAAATTTAATACGGGGATTTCGCAAAACTTCGAAATTGGTGAAGATAAGTTTGGGCAGGCTTGAAATTGAGCCCAAATAATAATTGGGCCCAAGCCCGATAAAGAAGGAAAACTTTGATGGGCTGAAAAATAATTAGGTCCAAAAGGACTGAATGGCCCAATGACCAAAATGGTTTGCGATGAAGAAAGACACAAAAGGAGGAAAATTACAAAAAAGAACCTTTCTTAGCTTAAGAGGAAAAACACGTCCATGCTTCATCACCTGCTGAACAAAAGCAGTAAAAACCATCATTAGAGATAAATAAGAGGAGCAAGAGAGAAAGGAGAAGAAGGCGAGAGAAAAAAAAGAAGAAAGAGACAAAGGAAATTTGGCAAAAGCTCCTTCCAATCTTCATCAACAAAAATCTGCTTAAAACACTGCTTAGGACGTGAGGTAGGTGAAACTTACAAACCCAAAACTGATATTTTTAAGCTGTTATATTTATGGTGAAAGGATCACCATCGTTTTTGGTTCGATAAAATGCTATGTGTGATGATTGATGTTTAAAAACCCAAAATATGGGTTTTAATTATGTTATGAGTTTCTGGAATTCGTTGAAGATATGAAGATTTGAAGAACTTAGTGTTTTTCGTATACTGTTCTTTACTTTCGAATGATTCTTGTTTTCGGGCCGAAAACCATTTTCGCGGGCCGAAAAATCAGTTTTCGCGGGCCTAAGGTTTTCGGTATGTGAGAGGAAAAAGTTTTCGCGGGCCGAAAAATCAGTTTTCGCGGGCCTAAAGTTTTCGGTATGTGAGAGGAAAAAGTTTTCGCGGGCCAATAATGGGGTTTTCGCGAACCAAGCTTTTCGCCACTTAATGTTCGCGAACCAAAGCTTTTCGCCACTTAGTGTTCGCGAATTGAGCTTTTCGCTAGTCACTGTTCAAAATAAAAAGGTTTTTCGTGAACCAAAGCTTTTCGCCATTTTTGTGAGTTTTCGCGAACCAAAACTTTTCGCTACTTAATATAAAGTTTTCGCTAGCTACTGTTCAAAATGAAAAACTTTTCGCCACTTCCAAAGTTTTCGCTAAGTTCGAGCTGATCGCTACTTTTCGCTAGCCTAAGCTTTTCGCCACTTAAAAGAAATGATTTTTCGCCAGTTAAAGTTTTCGCCAGTTTTTCACAATGCCAAAACTTTTCGCAACATAGAAAGGTTTTCGCCAGGTCAAAAGGTTTTCGCCAGGTCAGCTTTTAGTAGGCTTTTCAGGGGCCTAGTGTGACCATTCTGGGCTTTAGTTTGATTTCAGCCCAAATCTTTTAATTTTTGTTGAACTAAGTGTTTATAAAATATTTTCGAGCTTGGACCCAATTTCTCGGGTCAACTGATAAAGGAGTATTGGGTCTTAAATAATTTACTATTCTCGGGATTTTAAGTACGTTTTATATATTCTAATGATTTTTTAGGTTTTTCGAATATACTTGATATGTTCTGCGATTAATTGTTCATGCATCCACGGCATGTCATGACGAGAGTATTGATCGCATTTGTGCGATGGGAGAGTGTATGCCTTTCTTTGGCAGAGGTTTGTGAGGTTAAGACTCGTAGGTGCACCTGACGGGAGACAGACGTGATCGCTCGGTCTACTCAGGCTTGAGCAACCTGAGGTGCCCACCGTCGTAGGATTGCTCGACTTGACGGGAGATAGACGTGATCGTTCTATCTACCCGGGTACAGCGTGGGAGCGCGACTCGGGGTGCCTACCGTCATGAGATGAGATTAGGCGGGAGATAGACGTGATCGATCTATCTACCCGGGTACAGCGTGAAAACGCGACTCGGGGTGCCCACCGCCATGAAATGTGATTTTCGAGTCTCTGTGACCGGATGATTGATGTGATGTTGCGCGCGAGGTGCCGAGTCTAACCTAGGGCCTTGAGTATTGAGATATGAGAAAAATGAGCGTGCATTTGTCATGTGAGATATTGGGATTTGGGGACATGTGCACGCATGCATCGTATTATTTTGGTGTTCACCTACTGGGCAATTTTGCTCAGGGTTACATGTTTTATAGGTACTAATAAGTAGTCGGCTGGTGGCGGTGACTCCACGGGCTTTTGGGGGCGGATGCGGTACATGGGACGCGACCTGTGGAGGCGTAGGATTAGTTTGATATTTTGGGGCTTCGGCCCGTTGTAAAGACCTTTGTAAAACGACTCTTTTATATAGTGTATAATATACTATTTTGTTTTTGTAAAATGGGCTTTCCGCGGCTTTCGTTGCGAAAACCCGCCAACTATTTATGTTAAAAAGTGGGGTCGCCACAGGCGGTCGCCATCACGAACGGGGAAAATGACGAGACGGAGCCACTGAGGCAGTCGTCAAGTCTCCTCCAATCTTCTTCTTCTCGGCACCGGATTTGTCTTCTTCGAAGGAAGTTGTCTGGTTTGGCCTCGAGGAAGCTTGTCTGGCTCCGGAAGAAGGTGCGTGTGGGGACTAGCGACAAACCGAGATCCCAAAAGCAACTCCGTCGATGACCCCATCGGTCTAAGGCCACTATAGTCTATCGTTCGATCATTGACATCCCCGAGATATAGCCATGTGATCGAACGACTATTGAGCCGTATGTTCAAATATGTCCATCTCTCAGATCCGACATATTCCCGCCACGACCTCCCACTACCCCAAGTGAGCGATTGGCACAATCGCCTTGGAGTCGTCGACGAATAAGTCATGATCGGTACTCTAGTCACCCTACTAGAGTCCTAAGACTTACGAACATTTTCTATGCGGAGAATAAAAGCGTCTGGTGTCGTCCTCTCTCATCCCATGAGAATCAAACGCTTAACTTGTGGCGTCCCCACTTTTTTTTAAACATAAATAGTTGGCGGGTTTTCGCAACGAAAGCCGCGGAAGACCCCATTTTACAAAAACTTTTTAAAACAAACTAAGATACCTATTTATATAAAAAAAATCATTTTTACAGCACAACCATCTTTACACGGGCCTCGGCCCCAAAACAAAATCCAAATATTTTCCTACGCTCTCCACAGGTCGCATCCATGTACCGCACTGCCCTCAAAAGTCCGTGGAGTCACCGCCATCAGCCTGCCTCAGTCGCGACGTACCTCGACGTCGGGCTCAGTAATACCTACAACACGAAAAACTGAGCGATTGCCCAGTAGGTGAAAATATGCATGAATGCAGCGTGCACTCAACCCCAATCCCGACACCTCACCATGCTATGCACGCTCGTCCCACAACCTCATCTCATCTCATCTCAACCACAGGGCCCTAGGTTGGACTAATGCACCTCATAAATAACCCTACGGCACCTACCGTAAAGTTCGAGCGGCACCAACCACTCATCTCGACGGCACCAACCATCCATACTCATTAGTGGCACCAACCACTAATCACGACGGCACCAACCGTCTATATAAATAAAGCTGGGCGGCACCAACCGCCCATCTCGACGGCACCAACCGTCAGGTGCAACTAGTACCAACCTCAACTCGACTTCGAGTCGACAACCAGCATCGGTCACATTCTACCCCGCTCAACGACACCTAAAGGTGTCACCGTATCAATATGGTCATCCAATCTTACCTCAATATGTCGTGATATGCAATGCGTGTCATACAAGTCGCACAAAATAACAACCACATCTCGTAAAATCCGAAATCCAGAAACCCTTTAAAATCCCGAAAATAATACTTACAGCTGACAATAAAATAACCGTTGACCAGGGAATTTAATCAAAACCCGAAAACATTTTAATTCAAAAGATTTGGGCTGAAAATAATTTTATTTAAAAGAATTGGGTCAAAATAGGACAAATGCTCAAAATAAGTTCGTTGGTCAAACCCAACTATTTTCGGTCAAAGCCCAAACCTAATTCGCGAAAACCTAAAATCGGTCCGCGATGTCTCATGGTTCGCGAAAGACCTCAACTCGCGAAAACCTTCTTTTCGCAAACTCTCTGGCCCGCGAAAACTGGTTTTCGGCCCGCATCTATTTCTTATTCGCGAACTCTCTGGCCCGCGAAAACAGGTTTTCGGCCCGTGATGTCTCACAGTTCGCGAAAGACCTCAGCCCGCAAAAACATGTTTTCGGCCCGCATCTATTTGTTATTCGCGAACTCTCTGGCCCGCGAAAACAGGTTTTCGGCCCGTGATGTCTCACAGTTCGCGAACGACTTCAGCCCGCGAAAACCTTTCTCTCTCACAATTCGCAAAATAACTGGCCCGCGAAAACTGATTTTTCGGCCCAAAAATATGAAATCATCCCAAAACACAAGTAAACCCAGAAAATGAAGAACAGTATGCGAAAACACTAAGTTCTTCAATTCTTCAAGAAATTTCATCACACAAACATCCTTCTAACTCACATAAACACCTAAGTAGATTATAGAACTCATATGTTGAGCTCGAACAAGCATCATAACACTTCAAAAACATCACGAAAGTACCAGAAATTCGAAACTAAAAATCGGGTTTAACGAAAACATTTACGTGTTGTAGATGAAATCTTCACCTACCTTAAATCCAAGCTATGTTGAACAGATTTTTCCTGGTTGAAATTCGAGCTAAGCTTACTGATCCTCCTTTGTTCTTTTGATTTTTCTTTGTTTCTCTCCTCTCTTTTTATCTTTTTCGTCTCTCTCTCCATTCTCAATGATTGTTTTCTATCTTGAATATTCTAGCAATTAAACATACGTGGTTTTCCCTCATAGCTAAGAAAACTTTTATTTTCTTTCATTCTTATCCTTAAACTATTTGGGCCAAATTTGAAACTATACTTGGGCCATACTATTTCAATACTTATGTTACTGGATTTCTATTAAGTTGGGCCGTTCGAATAATTCCCGACAATTCTCTACGGTTCTTACCCAAAATTTTGGCTTACCCGAAATTCCATTCGGGTTTCACCCGAAAATACCTTATCCAAATTTTTCGGGCTTAGCCTTGAAGCTTGCCATCACCCGAATTTCGAGCCTATCCTTCATTCACCTAATATCCAAATTTTCTAAGTCTTTTCACTATTAATTATATCAAAATCCCGTATTAAATTTTACGGGTATTACATCCTTCCCCCCTTAAAAGAATTTCGTCCCCGAAATTATGCCAATTGGAATAACTCGGGGTGTCGATCTCTCCTGTTCTCTTCTTCTAATGAGGTAGGAAACTCATACCTTTGTCACATAGTCGGCCGACACCTCCGAATGTGTGGCGCGATTCCTAACGTTAATTAATGGAAATGGGGTATAATTAACGTACCCGTCGGAAAAGTAGGATTGACCTCGGCCTCCTCGTTCGTGAGGGTGAAAACTCGAGCGGGAACTAGTGGTGGTCTTACCGGTGGTTGAGCTGAACTCTGTGATAGATTGTTCCGACAATTCTTAGCATAGTGCCCCAACTTTCCACATCGGAAGCATTGTAGATTAGAATTCGGATTGGGCTTCATTTCGAAGCATACCCCAAAGTGGTAACGTCCACATTGCTGACACTGTGGGGCTGAATTTGGAGGTCGAGCAGGGATATTGGTCGGTCCCTGATTTAGCTTTGGCCGCCAATTTCGTTGTCCCGCACGATCGTCCAGAGGGTTGTTGTTATTGGGATTTGTCTCAAAATATTGACGTTTCCGATCGCCTCCATTCCTTTGCTGATTTTCCATTTTCCGCTTTGCTTCCTGCGACTCTAAAATTTGAGCTTCTGCCTTCTCCGCGATCATTGCTCGTTCAGCCACATGATTGAATGCTTCTCCTCGCACACTTGCTATACTTACATCTCGGTGGATCTCGGGGTTGAGACCTATCGTGAATCGTGTTACTTTTAGAGTATCTGTTGCCACCATATGTGGGGCAAAACGGGATAGTTCTTCGAATTTGCGGATGTATTCCGCAATCGTCATTTTTCCTTGCTTCAAGTTTATGAATTCGTTCATCCGCTGCGCTTGCTCATGAGCCGTAAAATATTTGCCGTAGAATAGTTCCTTGAACCTGTCCCATGTTATTGGGTTTTCCAAGATCTTGATGGTATCCCACCAAAATCTGGCGTTCCCTCTTAGCAAGAACACGGCACATAGAACTTTTTCACTCTCCGGCACCCGACTGTAAAGGAACATGTCTTCGACAGTGCGCAACCAATCCTCTGCCACGATGGGATCGGAAGTGTCTTCGAAAATAGGAGGGTTTAATTTCCGAAATCTTTCCCCTATGATTCCATCCTGTTCAGGCTGAAGGGATGGATGATGTTCGGAAAAACCTCGATGCTGAATAAGATCATTAATCTGATCCGACTGTCGCTGGATCAGTTCAGTGAGTTTCATGACGATTGACTCATGTTCCTGCGTAGGGGGCTCGGGTTCGTTCCTACGACTCGATTCTCCTACACCTACTCTTTTTCCTCTCGGCATTTTATAATTTAATCACTACAATTATACAAGCAAGCACATAATTAATAATACGTAATCACACCAAACTATAAAACTCACAGGCAAGGCTGGTCCTCCCGGCTTTTGAGTGGCAGTACATGGACAGTCTTCAGAATCTAAAGCCTAGGCTCTGATACCACCTTGTGGCGTCCCCACTTTTTTTTAAACATAAATAGTTGGCGGGTTTTCGCAACGAAAGCCGCGGAAGACCCCATTTTACAAAAACTTTTTAAAACAAACTAAGATACCTATATATATAAAAAAAATCATTTTTACAGCACAACCATCTTTACACGGGCCTCGGCCCCAAAACAAAATCCAAATATTTTCCTACGCTCTCCACAGGTCGCATCCATGTACCGCACTGCCCTCAAAAGTCCGTGGAGTCACCGCCATCAGCATGCCTCAGTCGCGACGTACCTCGACGTCGGGCTCAGTAATACCTACAACACGAAAAACTGAGCGATTGCCCAGTAGGTGAAAATATGCATGAATGCAGCGTGCACTCAACCCCAATCCCGACACCTCACCATGCTATGCACGCTCGTCCCACAACCTCATCTCATCTCATCTCAACCACAGGGCCCTAGGTTGGACTAATGCACCTCATAAATAACCCTACGGCACCTACCGTAAAGTTCGAGCGGCACCAACCACTCATCTCGACGGCACCAACCGTCCATACTCATTAGTGGCACCAACCACTAATCACGACGGCACCAACCGTCTATATAAATAAAGCTGGGCGGCACCAACCGCCCATCTCGACGGCACCAACCGTCAGGTGCAACTAGTACCAACCTCAACTCGACTTCGAGTCGACAACCAGCATCGGTCACATTCTACCCCGCTCAACGACACCTTAAGGTGTCACCGTATCAATACGGTCATCCAATCTTACCTCAATATGTCGTGATATGCAATGCGTGTCATACAAGTCGCACAAAATAACAACCACATCTCGTAAAATCCGAAAATCCAGAAACCCTTTAAAATCCCGAAAATAATACTTACAGCTGACAATAAAATAACCGTTGACCAGGGAATTTAATCAAAACCCGAAAACATTTTAATTCAAAAGATTTGGGCTGAAAATAATTTTATTTAAAAGAATTGGGTCAAAATAGGACAAATGCTCAAAATAAGTTCGTTGGTCAAACCCAACTATTTTCGGTCAAAGCCCAAACCTAATTCGCGAAAACCTAAAATCTGTCCGCGATGTCTCATGGTTCGCGAAAGACCTCAACTCGCGAAAACCTTCTTTTCGCAACTCTCTGGCCCGCGAAAACTGGTTTTCGGCCCGCATCTATTTCTTATTCGCGAACTCTCTGGCCCGCGAAAACTTTTCGGCCCGTGATTTTTCGCGCCTCAGCCCGCGAAAACAGGTTTTCGGCCCGCAAATTCGCGAACTCTCCCCCGAAAACACAAGTAAACCCAGAAAATGAAGAACAGTATGCAAAAACACTAAGTTCTTCAATTCTTCAAGAAATTTCATCACACAAACATCCTTCTAACTCACATAAACACCTAAGTAGATTATAGAACAATATATGTTGAGCTCGAACAAGCATCATAACACTTCAAAAACATCACGAAAGTACCAGAAATTCGAAACTAAAAATCGGGTTTAACGAAAACATTTACGTGTTGTAGATGAAATCTTCACCTACCTTAAATCCAAGCTATGTTGAACAGATTTTTCCTGGTTGAAATTCGAGCTAAGCTTACTGATCCTCCTTTGTTCTTTTGATTTTTCTTTGTTTCTCTCCTCTCTTTTTATCTTTTTCGTCTCTCTCTCCATTCTCAATGATTGTTTTCTAAGAAGAAAGGGGGAGCATGTACATAGGGGGAGAAAGAAGATTCTCCAGAAGCCTTCAACCTTTTCTTCAAGCAGCAACGAAGAACGTGTCTAATCCACAATTGAACACAAAGGGGGAGATTGTTAGGAATCCTTTCTTGTGTTCAATCGATGATGAAGACTGAAGATCATTAAAGACAAAGACTATTGGCGCTCCAATGACATTTGAACACTAAGGGGGAGATTGTTAGGAATCCATTTCTAGTGCTCAAATGTCATGTTATCTTTGTCTAGTGACCAAATTGTAGTTTATGATAATAGAGGGACTGATGTGTAATATACCAAAGTATGCTTTGGTATATATAGGGCAAGTGTGTGTATTTTACACACAACTTGAGATACCAAGCGAGACTTTCTCTCATCTAGAAAATCTCTCTCACCATTATAGTAGTCTAGGCTTCATTGTAGAGAGGGAGTTGGATTGCTTGTAGAGAAAGTCATGTGATTAAGTGAAGATTGATTGATTATCTCCTTCATGTCTTCCGTGCGTATCTAACAAGGTGAGTCAATCGATTTAATTCTCAAGATCATCTTCGTTGGGTGTTTAATCTGAAACCTACAAGAGAGGTCGTGTTTGTTGTGGTTCAGCACGTGCGGTGTAAGCTCGGCTTCTTTAATGATATCACGTGCTTTGCCTCCTTGATATACTTCTCCCCCTCATGGCGATTCAATTGTATCGTCATGCCTACGGATCAAGGTGATTCCTCGTGTAAGCGCGGAGCGTGTTGATGTTGAAGTCCGGATGAAGTAACCTGAAAACGGGACCGACGACCAATCATCGTGAGACATCCCTAGATGTCACTCTTGGTCGTTGATGCAAAGTCACAAAGACTTGCATTTGAAGGGACTACGGGGCCACATAGGCAACCCGTTGCTATCGTTCTAGAGTCGTGCTCCAGAAGATGGCCTGCTACCGTTGTTGTTTTGATGTTGCAACGGCAGGACTTCCTTCTGATCATAGAAGCACATTTGTCAGAAATGTGTCTACAGAAGTTCGGGCTAGGTCACATAGACCTGCATAGTATGTGTAAAAATAATGTATGTGTCCTAAAAAATAGAAAACTTTTTAGGCTATGGGACACAGTAGACGTTTAAGTGCATAGAATAAAGTCGTGGTGTGGGGCTGTGGACCACTAGATTCAATATCTCCCGCTTCAAAGTGAAACGGTGATAGCATATGCGGTTCCCCGTGAGATATTGAAACTGTAGGTCACCAAAACCCAGCAACCCTCGGGATTTATATGGAATTTGCTCTCTTCTCTTCTTTGGATGGTTTTCGTTGATAGAACATTGAGAGAGAGAGAGAGGTGGCGGCTGCCCTTTGCAAGAAGTGGGAATTTCTTTTTTGATTAAAGGATCATTACAAGTGGAAGCCCTAACCCACTTTTATGCCAATATTTTGGCATAATTACACTTTTGGTCCCTAGACAAACTAAACATCTAATATAATGAGCCTAAGTCTAAAACAACAATACAAATAAATATTTCAAGTATACAAAGACCCAAAAGACTAAAAGAACACAACTAAAAATATTCCTAACATTCTCCCCCTTTGTGTTCTTCATCTTTTGTCTTTAAGTCTTTGAGTGATGTGGCGCGGCTCTATCTTCTCCTCTGCCTGTAGAACGAGCTCATGAAACCCGTAGGAGATTCATGTGAGTGCTTTGCTGCTCTGTCTGTGTAGAAAGTTTGCGATAGTCGTCTTCGATTTTTGTGATCCTTTCGCTGATCAGTTTTAACGTACCATCGCAGAATTTTGGAATCTCAGACATCTTGAGTAGCCTTTTCTCGTTCTTCTTATTGAGGTTTAACGTACCATCGTACCAAAGCACCTTGAACTCTAGGTATCTGATACTACCTAGGTCCTTTTCGTATACTTGTACTCTTGTTGAAAAGGGGGCGACTTTTCTTTGAACAAGTTCTTTTGGTCTTCCGCACGTGCCGGCACACGGAGAATCCATGAGTTACTTGTTTTGTCGCTCCGCCTCAACTTTGATAGCCCCCTCATATTTAGTTGATCAAGCATCTTCATTCTATCCGGCTTCCTCCAGATCTTTTGACACGTGTCCTCGATGCATGGTGCTGCTAACTCCAGCTGTCTATCCACGGCTTCGCCTAACACATAGATAGTTTTGAGAGACTGTTTGAAGGTCTTGCGATGTTTGAAAATTATGAATTTCGCCTCGGCTTCAAACTCTCTACGTTTGGTCCATGATTCCTCGAGGATATAGTTGTCGATGATCTGGTGCGGATTTTGATATGAGTGTGCACCGGAAGTAATAGAAAATATGCTTTGTCGTCGTTGTTCGCTCTGGGCTTGTTGTTGTTGTCTAGACTTGGACTCGAATATCTTTGTTTTCGCTTGTCTGGGGCTGTGTTGGTGGGTTCGGGTGCTTTCCTCTACCCTTTGTTGTGCTCGATGTTCTATGTCTCTTCTCCCCCTCACGACGGTCGTCATCACGGTCGTCGTGTCTTCTTTTGAAGAGGGATGATCATCTTGGCACATGTCTGATAGATCCGTTCTCCTGGGGCCGTTGAGACTGCAGAGGTATTCGAGAATCAGTTGTTGACCCTCCGTTAAAGTGTCGACAGTCTTCAACCGCATGAGAAGCAAGTTGTAGCTCTGAAGAGGTATGGTCGGGATCGATAAAGCGAGCTAATGTTCGGGGATGTGGGATATGTGGAGCAGGTTCCGTTTGAAGTACCAGAGGTGAAATGGTGGTGGTGGAGTGGTTTGAGTAGTTTGTGGATGAGAAAGATCGAGGTGGATAGGGTGGTGGAGATGGTTTGGCGTTTGCTCAGGAACGGAGGAGAGTGTGTCTTCGACTGGGTTCGTCCTGTTGTCCCGAACGGCCACCATAATATCTTCTTTGAATTTTGTGGCGACGACTCCAGGGCTTGGTTGAAGCGCTCCTCCGTCACAAAGCGGGTATCACCTCCGGGGCCACTAAGGCGCTCCGTTTGCACACGAAGTGTGGCTTGAACTTGGTTCAAGACTTCCGACCGGTCCTCGTAATCCACCCATTTGGGTAGACACTCTGGTCGTTGACGGTAAATCACACAGACTTACTGGGGAGGTGTAAAACCGGGGCCACTTAGGCTTCCCGTTGACATCGTTCTAGAGTCGTGCTCCAGAAGATGGCCTGATACCGTTGTTGTAATTGATGTTGCAACGGCAGGACTTCCTTCTGATCATAGAAGCACATCAATAAAAGATGCGTCTACAGAAGTTCTGGCATGGTCGCGTAGACCTGCACTGTGTGTATAAAATAATGTATGTGTCCTAGAAAAATGGAAAACATTTAGGCAATGAGGACACACTAGACATTAAAGTGCTCAAAAAATACGTGGTATGGGGCTGTGGACCACTGAGTTCAATATCTCCCGCCTCCGAATGAAACGGTGATAGCATATGCGGTTCCCCGTGAGATATTGAAACACTTGTCTTTAGGGAGACAAATGAGTAGCTAGGAAGGGTTGTGCATGCGCCTTTGGACCTTATGAGGCGTCTTCTACCCGGGATCTGAAAAAATCAGTCCTGTACCTATATTGGTTGTGGTTCGGATAGTTTGTGGTTGAGTTGTAAAGATTTCATCGTGATGCGCTCAAATACCCTCACATACACTCGGGGTTGTTCCTGGGATAGGTGCAGTTGGGATTTACTGAACCATGGAACAAGTATGTGAACAACTCATTGTTGTCCATGCACTAATTTCCTAAGATGACACTCCCCCTCAAAGCATGAAGTTGTGTAAGACACTCTCTTTGAAGCTTAAGCGCTATTTAGGTATCACTCCCTCTATACATTTGCGCTATTCTTAATACCATGTCTTTACTCCCCCCAAATTTATGCACTTTTTGAGAAATTTCATATTACTACCCTTCAAATCAGGCGCCTTATGATGGATGTGATACTCCCCTTTATATGCGCCTATTGCGCTAATGACTATCACATATTACTACCCTTCAAATCAGGCGCCTTATGATGGATGTGATACTCCCCTTTATATGCGCCTATTGCGCTAATGACTATCACTCCCCCTGAAGTGTATGCGCTCTCTCTCCCTTTTTTTTTAAGTAATACGCTCTTTTAAACTGTTTGCGCTCTTTTTCCACTCCCCTAACTAAAATCAAAAAAAGAATAGGAAGACCGACTACCCTTAAATGTAAGCGCGAGTGAGAATAAGTCTTACTTCCTGTGAAAAGCAAGAGTAAAGAATATGAAGTCTGACTCCTTAGAAATTTATGCGCTTTGTGAAATTCAAATCGGCCTTCGTTAAAATGGTATCTTTTTCAATTCCGTGTGCAATATGCATTTTGAATTTTAAAGTTTTGAAAAATGCATATTTAAAATGTACCACTGTGAAAAAGGTATTTTTCAATTCAGCTCGTATGCGTATGCAATTTTAAATTTATCGGAAATATTTATTTTTTTTTTCATACGCAAAATTAGAATATACCTTTGTGTTGTGAAAATACCGAAAACTTTAAATGTTACAGTTACGAAAACATTTTAAACATGAAATATGTGTAACTGCGAGATTTGAAGTGCAAAATTTTTCAGAATTAATTTTTGAAAGGTGGCAAGACTCAAAATTATTTAAAACATATAGGGAATCTTTTTTAAAAAAATAATTCACGATAATTTCGAAAACTCCCCCTGAATGAAAAGTTCGAATTTTAAGTTCGGTCTTGCTCCCCCTCAATATTTAAAAAATTTTCAAAATAATGCTCCCCAACAATATTTTGAAGTTAATTTTACTCCCCCTCGATTAATGTCCCCGAGTTTTAAGAAATATTATTTTAAAACTCTTATAAATTTTCTAGAGGCACATAATCGAGGTTTCTCCCCTACGTTAAAGCATATCTCGAAAAAGAAAATTCATACCCTCCACTTGAGCTATATTTTAAAACTTTTATTTATTTAAAATAAAATAAAATATACGTTACCAGACCAGGTTCTGAACAGACATGTTCAGAAGCTTTGCTAGAGTAGGCTCGGGTCCTACACCGCTTTCATGTAGAAGCCTTCATCGTGAACGGACGGGTCCCGAACTGTTGTATCCGGGAGCCTTGCGGTTGCTCGTCATCTCATACCCACCATGTATGTGGAGCAACCTCTGTTACCACACCTGATGGGACTGCAAAACAACTAAGTTTTTGGTACCCAGTTTTGAGTGGGTCCTTTATCGTTGTTAGTAGAAATGCACATTCTAGATGAGGAGGCCAAATCAAATTTGACGCCAACCTTTACAGGAGTCTTTGATTTAGGCATCCACAGTTGCCTTTGTGTATTCTTAGGAATCCACGTGTAGTTTAGTTTGGCCGAGTGTGGGGACAATGAATTTGATCTAGGAATGGTGCGTTGTAATGCAGTCTTTTCATCACTTCTTCGTGAGTGATCAAATATGTTAAACGGTGAGAAGAAGGATGAAGAATTTCAAAATTTTCATTATTTTCATCACGACTATTGCTTTCAAATAAAAGTTTTGAAAAAGAAGAGTCATGGCAATAGTCGTGTTCTTGTTTAAAAGATGTTCTCCCTGAAAAGAATTTATCACTTTAAAAGTCGCAGGGAGAAGGCGTTGAAAGCTCGGAGTGCTTTTTTTTTTTAAAAGAGTTTTGAGGTTGTGGAATTAGAGGGTGATGCGTTCTTCTTTAAAAAGGAATTCTCCCTCGTCCATTTCCTCCCGTTTTGGAGTTAAAAACACTCTATCTAAATGGACTTTGGAGTTTTCTTAGTTGCTGAAAGATTCTTCATCTCGGAATCTGATCAAGAAGTTGCCTATTTTGTTCTATTAAAGCTCTCCTTTCAGCTGCAAAACTTTGTCGTTCAGACTCCAAAGTTATGATGCGGTCTGCAAATTTCTCAGTAATTGCCGGAATATATGGAGCGGAAGCACTTGTCTAGGCAGTTAGAGAATTATTAAACTCATTTGCTCTGTACGAGAGATTGTCCTCCAATAATTGAATTTTGGAGAGTAATTTCACTCGTTCCTCATAGAGCCAATTATATTTTGCAGACCACGCACCTCGCTCACACTCAGAGGTATCTAGGCTTTTGATTAGATCTCTAATTTGGGTCTCAAGATGTACACCTTGAGATTCCAATTTCGAGACATTTTCTTCAGTATTAATCGAACGTGTCATTTAACATCCCTTTTCTATGAGGTTCTGAGTAAGGACACGTTGATTGTTTTCTAGCCTAGATTTTAACTCATTGACTGTTTTATTCCTGTTCAGTTCACTGGTAGACAATTCTTTAGTATGCTCAATAATTTATAAATCATATTTTGCTACCTTAGATGATAAACAATCAATGATTTCGTGTGTCTCTTTTAGCTGCATCTCAAGGATTTCCTCCTTTTGATGACTACTTAGATCACACTTACTCTTTGCTTGGGATCCTTCAGGCCTTTTGCCCTTTAAAGATCTTTGCTAAGTTCATTCAAAGCAATGATACACTTAAAGAGTTCATTTTCCAAGTCGGAAGAGTTTACCTCTGAGTCAGATGAAGCGAAGTCCTCCACTTTTCTTTCGAAGCATCCATATATTTTTTAATTTATTTTATGAGGGTTGCTAGGCTTGGATCGACGTGTTAGTTGAGTAGGTCTAAACGAATTTTGGTTCGAGCAGTTAAAAGAAAGAATCTAAGTATTGTTGCCGAGAAGTTTTATACCGAAAAGTTCTAACTTCTGCTCATTGAAAATTTTCAAAGTGTAAGTTTTCGCAAAGAAGAAAAAAAATTTCGTAAAAAGATAGCTCATCGTAAAAAATTTCGAAACAGTGAAATGCCGAAAAGTTCCTAAGGTGAATACCGAAAACTTTTTCTGTACCGAAAAAGTTTTAGTGTCTAACCCGAAAACTTTTGAGTTTCGAGTGTCACCGAATGCCAGAACTTTTTGAAAAAAAATTTCGAAGATTTTTACGAAACTGAAACAGTTAAATACCGAAAACTTTTTTTAAAATCATTTGTGAAAACTTGTAAGAGTAATACCGAAAACTTTCTATGAAGTAGATAACCCTCGGTTAAACAGTACTGACCCGAAAAGTTTTGTACCCGAATTTTTTTATTATTATTTTTTTGAAAACTTTTAGGATGAACAGTACCGAAAAGTCTTATACCGAAAACTTTTCGGTAGAACAGTACCGAAAAGATTTTTTTTATTTAATTTTTTTATTATTATTAATTTTTTTTATTTTTCTTTTGTTTTTTATACCGAAAACTTTTCGGATGAACAGTACCGAAAAGTCTTATACCGAAAACTTTTCGGTTGAACAGTACCGAAAAGATTTTTTTTATTATTATTTTTTTTATTATTTTTTTTATACCGAAAACTTTTCGGATGAACAGTACCGAAAAGTCTTATACCGAAAACTTTTCGGTTGAACAGTACCGAAAAGATTTTTTTTATTTAATTTTTTTTATTATTATTTTATTTATACCGAAAACTTTTCGGATGAACAGTACCGAAAAGTCTTATACCGAAAACTTTTCGGTTGAACAGTACCAAAAAGATTTTTTTTTTTTTTTTTTTTTTTTTTTTTAAGTTTTCGGATGAACAGTAGTACCGAAAAGTACTGTAGCACCGAAAACTTTTGCGCATGAACAGTAGTACCGAAAACTACTGTAGAACCGAAAACTTTTTTTTTTTTTTTTTCGTATCGAAAGTTTTCGGGTGAACAGTAGTACCGAAAACTTTTGCGCATGAACAGCAGTACCGAAAACTTTTTTTTTTTTTTTTTTTTTATCGAAAACTTTTCCGATTAACAGTAGTACCGAAAACTACTGTAGCACCGAAAAGTTTTTTTTTTTTTTTTTGTTTTTGTTTTCGGATGAACAGTAGTACCGAAAAGTACTGTAGCGCCGAAAACAGTACCGAAAAGTTTTTTTTTTTTGTTTTTTTTTTTTTTTTTTTTTATCGAAAACTATTCGGATGAACAGTAGTACCGAAAAGTACTGTAGCGCCGAAAACAGTACCGAAAAGTTTTTTTTTTTTTTTTTTACCGAAAACTTTTCGGATGAACAGTAGTACCGAAAACTACTGTAGCTGCAAAAATCATACTGTAGCGCCGAAAACCTCTAATGCCGAGAACTTATTCCTACAGACTTAAATATTTCTGGTGCCGAAAACATAAGTTCTAGTACCGAAAACATAAATCTGGGTTTAAAAATTAGCTCTAAAACTTCTGAAAGTGCTGTAAATAGCTTGTTTTGAGTTCAAAAGATAAAAATCAGTGAAAGAACACTCACAACTCCATCTCAAACCCAAAGACGAAGCAAAAAAAATTTTAAAAGGCTCAACAGTTCGAAAATGGGTTTGAAGAAAAAGGCAACAAAACTTCTAAAAATTGAACCAAAAATCCGTTTAGATACCTTGCTCGTTAACACGGTGGCTCTGATACCACTTGTAGGTCACCAAAACCCAGCAACCCTCGGGATTTATATGAAATTTGCTCTCTTCTCTTCTTTGGATGGTTTTCGTTGATAGAACAGTGAGAGAGAGAGAGAGGTGGCGGCTGCCCTTTGCAAGAAGTGGGAATTTCTTTTTTGATTAAAGGATCATTACAAGTGGAAGCCCTAACCCACTTTTATGCCAATATTTTGGCATAATTACACTTTTGGTCCCTAGACAAACTAAACATCTAATATAATGAGCCTAAGTCTAAAACAACAATACAAATAAATATTTCAAGTATACAAAGACCCAAAAGACTAAAAGAACACAACTAAAAATATTCCTAACAGAAACACTTGTCTTTTGGGAGACAAATGAGTAGCTAGGAAGGGTTGTGCATGCGCCTTTGGACCCGATGAGGCGTCTTCTACCCGGGATCTGAAAAATCAGTCCTGTACCTATAATGGTTATGGCCCGGATAGTTTGTGGTTGAGGTGTAATGATTATATCGTGATTCGCTCAAAACCCTCACATACACTCGGGGTTGTTCCTGGGATAGGTACAGTTTGGGATTAACTGAACCATGGGAACAGGTATGTGAACACCTCTTTTTGTGTCTTTGCGCTTTTTGGGTTGAGGTAGCACTCCCCGTCAAAGTACGAAAGTTGTCTTCAGGGCATCCCCTTTTTTTTTTTAAGCTCTTGCGCCGTTTTAGGTAACTCTCCCCCTAAAATGGTGCGCTTGTAACAATATGATGCCCATGCTCCCCCTAAATAGATGCGCTTTTTGAGGATTGCATATTACAAAGATCAAGCGCCCTTTATACATGGAGTAACACTCCCCCTTAAATGTGCCTTCTGCACTCATAAGTATCACTCCCCCTAAACCATATACGCTTGTTATATGAGAACTATAGTAATGTGCTCTTTTGAAGTTCATGCGCCTTGTCTATCTGTCTATCCACTCCCCATCTAAATATATAAAGAATGTAAAGACGACATAGACAAATTTTTAGGTACTAAGAATGATACATTAGACTTCCTTTGAAACTCAATACTAAAGATGAAGTCTAATATCTAGGACAGTAATGTACCTATTTTGACAATGAAATTCAAGTCATCTTCTTTTAGCAATGAAGCTCAGAGTTTATTTTTTTGTTTTTTTTATTTTTTTATTTTTTTATTTTTTTTGGCCTTCTTTTCCTTTTCCTTTTTTTTATTTTGATGGCCTTCCTTTTTTTTTTTTTATCTCTTTTTCAGGCCTATATATATTTATATATATATATTTATATATGTATATATTTCTTTTTAAAGGAATTGGCGAAAACTAAAAAAAACTTATAATGTGGCGAAAACAATTAGCGAAAAGAAAAGGTTCTCGCTAAAAAAAAATTTGCTGAGTGTTGGCGAAAAGTAAAAGTTTTCGCTAAAAATGTTTTCGCTGAAATAGTTAGCGAAAAGTTTGAGGTTTTCGCTAGACTTTTCAGCGAAAAGTTTTTTTTTTTTTTATTATTTATTATTTTTTTTTTATTATACCTATATATATATATATATTTATATATATAAAAAAAATGGCGAAAACAGTTAGCGAAAAGAGAAGGTTTTCGCTGAAATAGTGAGCGAAAAGTTAGCGAAAAGTTTTTTTTTTTTTTTTTAATGTAAAAATGTAAAATCTAAAAAAAATATTTATTTATATAGTATGATTGCTCACATTTCATACCGATCACGGGTGTGGAGCAATCTCGAATACCACACGTGTCGGGAATTGGTGGTTGCCTGCAGCTCATATCGATTATGCGTGTGAAGCAACCCGAGGACCTACGCATAATCGGGATCCTGCAAAACAAATTAGCGGGACTTTGGTACCCATTTTTGGACGGGTCCTCCCTGATTAGCAGTAATCTTATAAAGCTCATAAGGTTCAAATTTGGAATTAAAATTAGTAGATAAAGTAGTCATAGGAAGCCACGTTTGTTTAGGACTACTTATTTCCATTTCTAGCTTAGGTTTCCAAATTTGTACCGTTCTGAAATTATCATTTTTAGCACGGGTGAATGTGTGTCTATTGTTAGTTGAGAAAATTTTCTCTTTCGCCAGTCGTTGAAGATGTTTTTCAGATTTGACTTTGACTGGGTACTTGAGATAGGAATACGAACTAATAGAATCAATAGCATTCAATATAGAATTGTCGTATTTCCTATTAGGAAGAATCACATCATTCACATAGGTGTTTTCATAAAATGAACTACTTTTATTTTTCATACAATTATTATTTTTAGACATTTCAGTTTTAGGAGAGAATGTATAATAATTGCCTTTCAAAGCTTTAGTAGCTTTCTTGACCTTTGGAATGACCTTAGAGATGTTTGTAGTAGGAACAGAGGTAGAACCATTTTCGTTCATTTTAATATATAATGATTTTTCTTCCTCTATTCTTTCTTTCTTGATAGCTTTAGTCATTCGTGGTGTTTTCTTATTCTGTTTTGGAGATATGTTTTTTAATGGTTCGCTTTTAACAGAGTAAGAAGTTGACGTTGCGCCTATTTTGTAGGAATTTTTGAGAAATGTATTCTCCTTTTGAAGTTCATCAATTTTAGCTTGAAACCCTTTTTGCTGCGATTCCAGAAGAGATTTTAACTCGGAAATTTTGCGTTCGGTTTCTGGATTATCACAATTCAATTCGGGTTTTATAGTTTGTATAGAATGTTCCTTTTTGATAGGCATTGTCTCATTTGTTTGAGTGGATTTATTTTGAGACAATTTTAGCTCAGTTTCTTTCTTTGCAATAAGTATTTCGAGTTCTTTATTTTTAATGCGTAATTTATTGCATTCTTCTGAAAGACATTTATTCTGAGCTTGATGATTTTTAATTTCTTCTTTATAGGCAGCTATGTTTGTTCTTAATTCAGAAATATTCGGTCCATAATTTTCTGCCTTAGATAGCAAACTAGTAATCTCATCTTTAGCATTGGTCAATTGACATTCAAGACTAGCTTCGATTTCTAAATGTTTTCTTAACTCACGCTCGTTATTAGCTAGCCTAGCTTCTAATTTTCTGACCATTTCATTATTTGTGGATGAGAATTTTTGTTGAACTGTTTGCTTTTCTTCCTCATATGTATTAAGACTCTTTTTAAGTTCACAGACTTTTATTTCATAACGTCCTAATTTTAGTTCAAGGTCTGTGATTTTATCTTGTGCATTTGTTAAAAGACATTGAAGACTAGACTCGTTAAGTAAATGTTTTCTAAGAACACGTTCGTTGTTAACTAGTCTATCTTCGAGTCTTTTAATTGTTAGTTCATGAGAGCTCATATATGTTTCCATTTTTTTTTTATCTTTTCAGTTCAAACCAATTTAAAGTTCGAAAATTGTAATTGGTATAGAATGTTGGAAATTTTAATTTTGACTAATTTCGAATAGTTCTCCAATATTAGCGTTTCAGCTCAAAAACCACTATTAAGTTCACAGATATTGTATTGGTTTTATAGAATGTTGGATGTTATATTGATCGTCTTGTTTTGTTGATTAAAAAAAATATTGACTTAAAGTCTTAGCTGATTTATTTTGATTTTCAATTTATTTTGACTTTTAGAGCAGGAACAACAAGAGTATGTGGCGAAAACTTTCTAAGGTTTTCGCTGTAAAGTCTAGCGAAAAGATTTAAGTTTTCGCTGCCCACTGTTTTCGCTAGGTATGAGATTTTCGCTAAGATATGTAGCGAAAAGTTTAGGTTTTCGCTAGGTGTCTGGCGAAAAATATTAAGTTTTCGCTGAACACAGTGGCGAAAAAGTTTAGGTTTTCGCTATGTGAAGTGGCGAAAAGTTCTTTACTTTTCGCTGAAACAGTATTCTTAGCGAAAATTTTTGAGGTTTTCGCTAAAGGAAGTGGTGAAAAGTTCTAGGTTTTCGCTAAGAAGTCTAGCGAAAAGCTTAGGTTTTCGCTGAAACAGTATGTAGCGAAAAGCTTTGAGGTTTTCGCTAAGTGGCGAAAAGATTAGGTTTTCGCTAAGTTGTGAACTCTAAAACTTCTCGTGTGAACAGTGTTTGGCGAAAAGTTTTAAGTTTTCGCTGGCCACTGGTTTCCCTAGGAATGAACTTTTCGCTAAGAAATGTAGCGAAAAGTTTAGGTTTTCGCTGAAACAGTATATGGCGAAAAGCTTTAAGGTTTTCGCCAATAAATCTAGCGAAAACTGGTTTTCGCTGAAAAGGTTTGGTTTTCGCTAATAAGTCAAATCAGCTAAAAAACACGTAATTAAACAAGTAAACACCGATTTAACTAAAAAAACTCTAGTTTATGCAGCGAAAACCGCTGTTCATATAGCGAAAACCGCTGTTCTAGTAGCGAAAACCGCTGTTCAACTGGCGAAAACTGCCATTCATCTGGCGAAAACCAGCAAACTGTCCTATTTTTCACTCAAATCCTACTTTCTGCTTAATCAGAACACAATTATCGAACAATAGGCATCGACGCAGCTTACCTATCACTCGATTAACACAATTAACACTGGATTAACACAGAAATCAGGCGAAAATCAGATAGAACAGTGTCGAACCAAAGTCACTTCAAACATCAGCGATTCAACTCAAATCAGCAAATTAAGCTCAATCAAAGCAGATTTAACACAGAATCAACAAACAAGTTTGCTCTGATACCAATTGTAGGTTCCAGATTAAACACCCAACGAAGATGAACTTGAGAATTAAATCGATTGACTCACCTTGTTAGATACGCGCGGAAGACATGAAGGAGATAATCAATCAATCTTCATTTAATCACTTGACTTTCTCTACAAGCAATCCAACTCCCTCTCTACAATGAACCCTAGACTACTATAATGGTGAGAGAGATTTTCTAGATGAGAGAAAGTCTCGCTTGGTATCTCAAGTTATGTGTAAAATACACACACTTGCCCTATATATACCAAAGCATACTTTGGTATATTACACATCAGTCCCTATATTATCATAAACTACAATTTGGTCCCTAGACAAAGATAACATGACATTTGAACACTAGAAATGGATTCCTAACAATCTCCCCCTTAGTGTTCAAATGTCATTGGAGCGCCAATAGTCTTTGTCTCTAATGATCTTCAGTCTTCATCATCGATTGAACACAAGAATGGATTCCTAACAGTTTTCTAAGAACACTTTCGTTGTTAACTAGTCTATCTTCGAGTCTTTTAATTGTTAGTTCATGAGAGCTCATATATGTTTCCAATTTTTTTTTTATCTTTTCAGTTCAAACCAATTTAAAGTTCGAAAATTGTAATTGGTATATAATGTTGGAAATTTTAATTTTGACTAATTTCGAATAGTTCTCCAATATTAGCGTTTCAGCTCAAAAACCAATATTAAGTTCACAGATATTGTATTGGTTTTATAGAATGTTGGAAATTTTAATTTTGACTCAAGATATGTAGGATGTTATATTGATCGTCTTGTTTTGTTGATTAAAAAAAATATTGACTTAAAGTCTTAGCTGATTTATTTTGATTTTCAATTTATTTTGACTTTTAGTCAACTTATGCTATGTTTTCGTATTGAAATAATTTTCGGATGTTTTAGGTATCACATATTGTTTTTTATAAAATGATTTTTTAAAAAAAAACTTGTACTGAGAATAATTTTTTTTTTGTACCGAAAAATTTTACCAGTCAAAAAAAAATTTCGTTTACACGAAACTTTTTCGTATGAACCAGGAACCTATATAAAGTACGTACAAAAAAAATCTCAAAGTGAAAAATAAAAATTTTAGGACTTTTGAGCACTAGAAATGGACTTTTTGTACAAATATTTGTTTTTTTTTTTTTTTTTTTTTTTTACCTAAAACTGTCGAAAGCTTTGTGAACAGTATGTGGCGAAAACTTTTGAAGGTTTTCGCTGAAAAGTCTAGCGAAAAGTTTCCAAGTTTTCGCTACTTTACTAAGAACAGTATATAGCGAAAAGATTAGGTTTTCGCTAGGTATGAACTTTTCGCTACGTTTAGTTTTCGCTAAAATAGTTGGCGAAAAGTTCTAAGTTTTCGCTGAAATAGTGTATAGCGAAAAGTTTTAAGGTTTTCGATAAACACAGTGGCGAAAAGTTTTAAGTTTTCGCTAATAAACAGTATTTGGCGAAAAGCTTAGGTTTTCGCTGAAACAGTGTTCAGCGAAAAGATTCTAGGTTTTTGCTAGCAAAGGTGGCGAAAAGATCTTTACTTCTTGCTGCAATAGTATCTAGCGAAAAATTTTGAGGTTTTCGCTAACGGAAGTGGAGAAAAGTTCTTTACTTTTCGCTGAAACAGTATTCTTAGCGAAAAGCTTTGAGGTTTTCGCTGACAAAAGTGGCGAAAAAATTTTAAGAGGTTTTCGCCACTAAAACTAGCGAGAAGTTAAGATTTTCGCTGGAAAGTTAAATCAGGTTAAAACACGTAATCAATCAAGTAAACACCGATTTAACTAAAAAAACTCTAGTTTATGCAGCGAAAACCGCTGTTCATATAGCGAAAACCGCTGTTCTAGTAGCGAAAACAGCTGTTCAACTGGCAAAAACTGCCATTCATCTGGCGAAAACCAGCAAACTGTCCTATTTTTCACTCAAATCCTAATTTCTGCTTAATCAGAACACAATTATCGAACAATAGGCATCGACGCAGCTTACCTATCACTCGATTAACACAATTAACACTGGATTAACACAGAAATCAGGCGAAAATCAGATAGAACAGTGTCGAACCAAAGTCACTTCAAACATCAGCGATTCAACTCAAATCAGCAAATTAAGCTCAATCAAAGCAGATTTAACACAGAATCAACAAACAAGTTTGCTCTGATACCAATTGTAGGTTCCAGATTTAACATCCAACGAATTAAGATGAACTTGAACTTGAGAATTAAGATCGATTGACTCACCTTGTTGATACGCGCGGAAGCAATAGGCGAATAATCAATCAATCTTCATTTAATCCAATAGCTTTCTCTACAAGCAATCCAATTCCCTCTCTACAATTAAACCTATTCTACTATGATGATGAGAGAGATTTTCTAAGGAGAGAAAGTCTCGCTTGGTATCTCAAGTTGTGTGTAAAATACACACACTTGCCCTATATATACCAAAGCATACTTTGGTATATATCACATCAGTCCCTATTTATCATAAACTACAATTTGGTCCCTAGACAAAGATAACATGACATTTGAGCACTAGAAATGGATTCCTAACAATAGTTTTCACACTTAGACAATTCTCGAACAATAAAATTTTTTAACATATAGATTTCGAATGAAAAATACATTTTCGAACGCTCTAATTTTCATACTTAGAAAATTTTTCGAACGAAAAATTTTCGAATACAACAGTATTGGTACTTCGACATATTTTTTTTCAAACGAAAAATATTTTCGAACGAAAGAAGTCCCTTACACGATATAGTCTAAATGTTGAATTTCGAACTCTACAGTATTCAAACTTCAAATTTTTCGAACGCTAACACTTGGAAATATTTTGACTCACATACGTAAAACATTTTTTTTTTCAAACAACACAATTTTTTTCTCAAAACAACTTAGTACAAGTTTTCAACAAAAAAAAAATAATAAATAAAATAAAAAAAACTAGTGATAGTCGAAGAAGATATAAAGCTTAGTTTTCTCTCCCTTGAACACTTTTCTTTTATCTATTTTCTGATGGATGAAAATAACGTACGTGAGTGTTGGAGAGAGGACCAGCTTCTGTTTATAGTGAACATTCCATCAATGTGGAGGTTATTGAAAATATCTTTTGACCAATAGGAATTGAGAAATTAATATTATTAAACCAAATAAATAATATACACGATGTAATGTGGCTAGTAAGTGTGGGAAGTAACCACCTAAGTGGAAACGTGGGTCATAACCTACATTCTCCCACTTGGCCCATGTAACATACACTTTATGGTTTAATAATCGTAATTTCCGTAATATGCATAATTTCAGCTAAATTCCTTCATAAATTTGTCATTTCTTTAATCATTATTAAGTTTGAAACTAACAAGGATCGTAGCGGTTTATGTCATTGTTGCGACACAGTCCCTTCTATGTATCACAATATCAGTTCTACACTCAACATGATTTAAATGAGATATATCATAATGTTCCAACATAAATGTCTCAATTATAGACTCATCCTGTTACTTTAATTCTTTTATGTATATACATTCGATAATTGAAAACAGGATGCATTAATTATCAGAAACAAAACATAATCGAGCTTAGAGTGTCAAATACATAAAGTCATATAAATAAGAAACATAAAACTACCAAATCATTAATACATGCCTTTTATAATGCCCATCCTTTCAACATGTTGATTGGTACAATCATAAGATTGGTGCTAATATTCTCTATTGACACTCTTTGGTCGCAATCCTTTCGTCAGTGGATCTGCAATCATAAGATTGGTGCTAATATTCTCTATTGACACTCTTTGTTTCTGAACTTCTTCTTTGACGGCAAAAAATTTAAGCTCCATATGCTTAGTACCCTTTGAATACTTGTCGTTTTTAGAGAAGAATACTGCTGCGGAATTATCACAATAAATTTTCAGCGCCTTGTCTATACTGTCGACTAATCCAAGTCCTGAAATAAAGTTCCGCAGCCATAATCCTTGAACAGTAGCCTCAAAGCATGCTACAAACTCAGCTTCCATTGTCGACGCAGCAATGACAGACTGCTTCGCACTTTTCCATGAAATTGCTCCACGGGCTCATAGGAACAAATAGTCGAATTTTGATTTTCTTGTATCAATACATCCAGCATAATCTGAATCTGAATAACCGATCACATCCATAACAGTAGATCTTCTATAAGCGAGAATATGATCTTTCATTCCTTGCAGATACCTTAAGACTTTCTTTGCAGCTTTCCAATTATCCATTCCTTGATTACTTTGATATCTGTCCAACATCCCAACAACAAAACTAATGTCGGGTCTAGTACATGTTTGAGCATACATTAAACTGCCAACGATAGAAGCGCATGGATTCCGTTCCATTTCTTTGCGGTCCAATTCATTCTTTGGACATTGCATAAGGCTGAATTTGTCTCCTTTCTGAATTGGCGCAATACTTGATGAGCACTTTTCCATATTAATCATTTCAATAACGTTATTAATATATGCTTTCTGAGACAATCCTTCCATGTGATCTATCACAGTATATTTCAATACCTATCAAAAAGGATATCCCATCCATATCTTTCATTTCAAAGTTCTTTGATAGAAAACTTTTAGTCTCATGTAATAAACATAAGTCATTAGTAGCAATTAAAATTTCATCGACGTACAGAATTAAGATTATAAACTTGCTCCCACTGATCTTCAGATATATACATCGATCAACGATGTTTTCTTTAAATCCGAAAGAGGTAATGGTATCATAAAACTTCAAGTACCATTGCCGCGAAGCTTGTTTAAGTACGTATATCGAATTCTTAAGTTTACACACCATATGTTCTTTTTCTTTAATAGCGAAACCTTCAAGTTGGTTCATGTAAACATCTTCCTCTAAATTTCCATTCAGAAAGGCAGTTGTCACATCCATTTGATGAAGCTCCAAATCGCAATGAGCCATTAATGCCATGATAATTGTAAACGAGTCCTTTGAAATGCGATAAAAGGTCTCTTTATAATCAACACTATCTTTCTGAGTAAATCCTTTGGCAACAAGTCTAGCTTTATGTTATTCGATATTGACACTAGAGTCGAGTTTTGTCTTAAAGACCCATTTACACCCAACTGTTTTACAACCTTCAACCAATTCAACGAGATCCCATACATCATTATGTTCCATTGATTTTAATTCATCTTTCGTGGCGTCGAACCATTTAACAGAATCCTTACATTCCATGGCATGTGAAAACGAAACTGGATCATCAGTTACTCCTAAGTCAAATATTGACTCTTATAGATATACCACATAACCATTAGATAGCAGATCTTATTTGCCTTTCATATCTTCTTAATTGTGGTGGTTCATTTATTACAGGTTCATCAAGTGATATTTCATTGTGGGGTGCTCCATCATTTATTTGTTGTTCCTGGCTGTGATTTTGAGTAATTGTCGGAACAACAACCTGAGTAGAAGTTTGAGGAAAAGGGATCTCCACCCTAACTTCTTGAATTTCCACGTTACGTGGTTCAACACTCCCACTGATTTCACCATTTTCGATGAACCGGGCATATCCAGTTTCAACAAATCTCGTACTGTGGTTAGGACAATAAAATATGTACCCTTTCGACTTTTTTGGATAACCAATGAAGAATCCACTTGTTGTTCTTGCATCCAGTTTTCTTTCACGTGGATTATAAATTTTTATTTCTGCCTAACAACCCCAAACGTGCCGGTGCCTTAAACTGGGTTTCCTTCCTGTCCACAGTTCAAAAGGAGTTTTTGAAACTACCTTACTAGGAACCCTGTTTAGCAAATATGCGGCAGTTTTTAGAAAATGCATCCACAACGATGAGGGTAAAGATGAGCAACTTAACATGCTTCTAACCATATCCATTAAGGTACGATTTCGCCTTTCTGCAACACCATTATGTTCTGGTGTGCCTGGCATTGTGTATTGAGCACAAATGCCATTCTTTTCGTTAGCGAATGGACCAGGACATTGTCCACTCTCATTATATTTTCCATAATATTCGCCACCTCGGTCAGATCTAACGATTTTCACCTTTCTGTCTAATTGTTGCTCAATCTCGTAATGAATACTTCTAAGGCATTTAAGGATTGCGACTTTTTATGTAATAGATAGACATAGTCATAACGTGAAAAATCATCAATAAAGGTGATAAAATATTTTTCTCCAGCAAAGATGGAACATCAAAAGGTCCGCAAATGTCAGTGTGTATAATTTCAAGGAGTTGCGTACTTCTTGTGGTTTTACCTTTATTTGTGTGTTTCGTGTGTTTTCCTTTAATACAATCCACACAGATACCGAGATCAGTAAAATCCAAATCTGATAGAATTTCATTCTTTATTAATCTCTGTATTCTTTCTTTGGATATGTGACCCAAACCTTTATGCCACAAGTAAGTTGCATTTTCATTCAGCAATTCACGCTTTTTACCAACATCATGATGCAAGATCATAAGAGTCTCAGCAAAGTCATTATCAAGGTTTAATTTGTATAAATCATCACGAAGCACACTCGAACCGATAAAAAGATTATTTTTAAATAAACTGAAATTACCAAACATAAAAGTAAATCCAGCAGAATCAAGTTTTGATAAAGAAACTAAGTTACGAGAAATAGAAGGAACATAAAAAGGTGG
Organism: Lindernia subracemosa; assembly: GCA_028392965.1. Classification (NCBI taxonomy): domain Eukaryota; kingdom Viridiplantae; phylum Streptophyta; class Magnoliopsida; order Lamiales; family Linderniaceae; genus Vandellia; species Vandellia subracemosa. The sequence goes on from JAQPCC010000044.1 coordinate 1,480,305, forward strand.
AAAAAGATCTAAATGATGTCCAGTATGTAAAACTACACGATAAGTTCCGATTGCTTCAACTCATGCTTTGACTCGATTTCCCATCTGTACAAATCTTTCATTTGGGCTTATGATTTAGGTCATAAGGAATCCTGCATTGTATTAGAAACGTGAATAGTACTACCAAAATCAATCAACCAAGTATTATGAGGAACTTCAGTAAAATTTGATTCGAAACATACGAAAGAATTAAGCGTACATTTCTTTTCGAACCATGCCTTACGTTTCAGACAATCATTCTTATGGTGTCCCGATTTTCCGCAGAAACCACATGCATTTTTCTTCAATTCCTTCTTGTGGACTCGGAAACAAGACGCATTAACTTTCAATGGTCCCTTTCCCTTTTCTTTCTGTTTTCCAGTTTTCTTGTCATCTCCTTGATGGCCAATGAGATTAACAGAATGGGTTCCCTGTTTGTTCAACCTCGCTTCCTCTTGAATCAGCAAAGTTTGCAATTCTGTCACATTCCATTTATCTTTTATAGTATTATAATTAATTTGGAATGGACCGTACTGAGGAGGTAATGAGTTCATAATGAACATCACAAGAAAACTCTCTACCACCTTCATTCCCATGGATTCGAGTTTTGCCGCTATGCTGATCATTTCAATAAGGTGCTCATGCATCGTACGAGAACCATCAAATTTCATGGTAGTCAGCCTACCCATTAGTGTCCCAGCTCTTGATTTATCGGCAGTGTCAGAGTGGGCCATACTTTGGACAGATTCCATGAATTTCTTAGCACTTTCAGTTTTGAGAATAGTTGCTTTGATGCTATCTGATACAATCAGTCGCAGAAACATTAGGCTTAATCTGTTCGATCTTTCCCAGTCATCATGAAAAGCTCTTTGATCATCAGTGCTATCATCAGTAATATCATCGGGCTTTGCAAATTATAATGTCGAGTCGAGGTTCAAAACACCTAGGTGAAACTGAACCTGTTCAGACCACTCATTAAAGTTCAGCCCGTTGAATTTGACAATAGATGATGCCTGCGATTGAAGAGAGACATGAGGGAACGATGCAAATACATACAATAATGCTCATATATTAGTGCTTTGAGTAAATAAAAATAATACAGATTCAGAGATCATAAAAAAAATAAATGCACATTGAAGTTCTCTTTGGGCGATCCAACAATGCATAACAATAATTTGATGCTAAAAAAATAACATCTTTAATTGGTATATATTATGTAATTTTGACACGCTAGTCATCTTTGGACATACTAAACGTATCAAATAAAAATATACCACTTTTATTTTAGTAGCTATAAAATAGTCGACCAACCTTTGGGCGGTTCTTAATATTTTATTGCTAATAAACATCAATATACTCATGCGATAAATATCATGTCATCACGATAGTAGCATCAATTAATCACAAGTAATTGATTCTAATATATATCTCAAAACCTTTCTAATTTGGCCACTTTGGTGACAAACAAATCATGCATACTTGAGATATCACTAATAATGCAGCGGAGATAATATAAGTTACAGTATAGGGGCTTTCAATCAATTTTCTTAAACATTTAGGGACTATTCTGTAACTACAAAACTGTTCAGGGGCTATCATGTAATCACATAAGCATTCAAGGACTATTCTGTCATTTATCATATTGTCCAGGACTTATCATGCAATAACAGAGGAGTCCTTTGTAATTTTCCCTAAAGCATGACTTCGGTTAAATAAATAACAGATAAGAAAACGTCGTCATCAACAGTAAAGCATACTAGCATATTCACAAAACTTGATAGACGAGATTTATATTTGACAGCGATGACATATATATGAACCAAAGAACTCATATCGTCTAAACAGTAAGGCTGCGTTCAGGTGGTAATATAAGTTATAGAAAATAAAATAAACCCACGATAATAATAATGGGTCTAAAATAATCTTGTTCAGTTGTCAATACAATAATATATATATATATATATTTTGTAACTAAATTAACCCTTCTTTACATCTTCATTTCATAATTAATATCGAAAAATATAATATATAGATATCAATTTGAAACAAGTAATAAAACATATATGTTTATTTATTTTTTATCTGTATAACATAACATAATCTTGATTTTATAATTTGATGGTTTAAGAGTATGAAAGTTATTGACCTTTTTGGTCCTATGCTTATGAGAGTTTTGATTATTCCAAGTAATTATGTAAACTGTGTGGTACAAGTTAGAAAACTCGATATGTATGATTTATGATGTTTAAGTATGTATGAATATTCGACTAAGTGCTTAAATTTGAATTAATTATTAGATAGTCGAATATATGTGATTTTTTACATTATTGGAATATTACTGTGATCACCTGAATATGAACGTTTCTGTAAGGCCTAGATAATCCAACTAAACATATATTTAAACGATCTTACCACGATTGAAGATCGGAAGAATTCGAGCTCGCGTGGGGTGTTGTGTGTTCTTGAGAGGTTGGGGGCTCACTTTGGATTTTCACACAATACACTATTATTATGTGTTAGGGTTTTGGTATTTATACCACATTTTGGTATATAATACTTGGCCCCTAACAAGCCCAATTACACTAAGCCTTTTATAATGATAATCTTTATAAATAAACTACAAAGATAATTCTAATTAATTGAACACAATAAAATAATCCTAACAATCTCCCCCTTTGTATTCAATCTTCAATTTGGCATGGATTATCTTTGTGGGGCTTAGTGCGTTTGCCTGAGTCCTACGGGAATTTCCTCCTTGTCGTGTCTTTTGACCTCTTCTTTTGGAGATCTTCAAGCTTACCGTGTCTTGATCTTCGCTTCTCGGCACCGGGACTTCTTAATTGTCTTTGTAAGCTCGACTCGTAAATGCCGGAAGGGATTTCAAGTCGCTTGCCGGATTTCTTCTTTTTGTGTTCGATCTCTCCTTTCGATAATAGCGCAACTCCCCCTACTTTTGGTCAACCTTATGTTGGGATTGGGAAGTTCTCTTTGAAATTTGGAGAGACGCACACGAGGCAGCAACTTCGATCTTTGTAGTCCATGGTGTTCGCTTGATTCTTTGACGACGCTTGAGGATTTAGCGTTTCTGATCTATCTTGCACTTTCATCGTGGTATTGCTCCCATTTTGCTTTAGTACTACTCCCCCTCATGAAGATCGAGTTGGGGAGATCGCCATGCGATGGGTCAAAATGAGGCATTATCTTTGGCAAGAAGATCACGTCGTCGGGACATGAGGATGTCATTGGTGGGAACTCAGGTTAGGTAATAACCTGACGTAGCCACTAAGGCAGTCGTCAAGTCTTCTCCAATCTTCTTCTTCTCGGCGCCGGATTCGTCTTCTTCGAAGGAAGTTGTCTGGTTCGGCCTCGAGGAAGCTTGTCTGGCTCCGGAAGAAGGTACGCGTGGGGTGTTAGGCTCCTTTGGAATGTTCCATTCAAGTGCAGGGGAGCCCGACTTCAGAGTGGTGAGCGCGGCGGAGATTGGTGGGTGATCCGACCTGTTTGTTTATGCGTGTCCCCTTCTCCCCCTCATGGCGATTCGTGTTAACGAGATCGGCATGCTTGTGTAGGAAGATTAGGAGGACACAAACGACAGGTCGGTGATGGTAATAACCAGACGGAGCCACAAAGGCAATCCGTCGTGTAAGAAACCGGGGTCACGAAGACTTCCCGTTAACATCGATCTAGGAGCTATGCTCGTAGACGATGGCCTGAAACCGTTGTTGCTTTGATGTTGCAACGGCAGGACTTCCTTCCGATCCTCGAATCATGTCGAAGCAAGACATGTCTATGGAAGTTCTAACTTGATCACAAAGATCAGGTGTTTAAAAGTGTATGTGTCCCAGAAAATATAAAAATATATGGAAAGTGAGGACACACTAGACTCGAGTGCGCAAGGAAGTGTGGTGGTGGGGCTGAGTACCACATAATTCAATATCTCCCACTTCCGAGTGAAGCGGTGATAGTAGACGTGGTTCCCCGTGATTTCTGAAACACCTGTCTTTTGTGAGACAGACGAGTGGGTAAGGCTCGGTTGTGCACGCGCCGTTGGACCTATTGCGGCGACTTCTACCCGGGAGCTAATAAAATTAGCACCTGTACCTATGGGGGTTGGTCCGAATAATTTGTGAGGAGAGGGAATCATGTAGCGTCGGTCTTTTCAAAAGGTTTTAGTAGACGTGATTGTTTCTTCGTGATTCGACTGAATCTCGGTGATGTTCCGGGGTTAGATTCAGTTGGGTTTGACTGAATCGTAGGAACGAAGTATCCATGCATCCGGTAGGAAGTGGTGAGTGCTGCTTTATTTGTCAGCAAGCCAGAGCATGTCGGTTGAAGCGAGCACCGAGATTTGCATTTTTAACCACCGTCGCCTTTTGAAAAGAGTTGACCGTTGTAGGCCCGAGATTCTTCTTTTGAGGTTCATCTTCGGAAGTCGGAGGTAATCTCCATGAAGCTTGATGAAGAGGAGAGAACATTCTTCTTTTTTTTTTTTATTATGGCCCTTTTTTTTTTTTTTTTAAATATTGATGGCCCTTTTTTTGTATATATATATATATTAATCGTTATTAGTAAAATATATTTTTATACTATATATTATATGGATATAATATATATATTAATCGTTATTAGTAAAATATATTTTTATACTATATATTATATTGATATAATATATTGTATTAGTAATATATATTAGTATATATAATATAGTATATGCATATTATATATATTATTCCTCCCCCTCAAAACATGCTTCCAAAAATAAAATTGCTCCACCTCAAAAGATGCGTGGAAAGTTCAATGTGAATCTCTTTCCCTAAATTCACATATTTGAAGTTTGCTCCCCCTCAAAAATATAATTATAGCTCCCTTCTAAAGATTAAGGGTTACTTCTCTTTTAAAAATAAAATAGTAGCTCCCCCTCAAATTAAGCTCATTTTATAGAAAAAATGGTATCTATCATTTCCGTGCGTAATATGCATTTTAAATTTGAAAGTTTTGAAAATGCATATTTAAAATGTACCATTTTGAAAAATAGGTATTTTTGCGATTCAGCTTATATGCATACTTGAAAATTTAAACTCGAAAATCTTAAAATTGTATGCATAATGAAAATGTACCTTTAAAATAGGGTATTTCGCATTTCGGCCCAGGTATGCATGCATGCAAGAATTTGAAAGTAAAAGTCCTTTTGAAGCATGCATAGCTATAATGTACCCTATAATTTGCAAAGTAGGTATATAATATTTTCAGCTCGATATGCATGCCAAAATTTACTATGGAATGCATATATAGAATTTACCTACGGTGTAGTTGCTCACGCTGCATACCAGTCATGGTTGTGGAGCAACTACCGGAATACCAACCATGCTGGGAGTTGTGGTTGCCCTCGTCTCGTACCGATCATGAGTATGGAGCAGCCATCTTCTAATTACTACTCATGATCGGGGTTTTGTGGTTGCTCTCATCTCATACCAATCACGCGTGTGGAGCAACCATCGTCGAATTACCACACGTGATTGGGCTCCTGCAAAACATTATCGGGACTTTGGTACCCATTTTTGGATGGGTCCTCCCATATTAGCAGAAAACAATTTATGCACATTTGGTTCAGATATACATCTTAAATCATCCTTTAAAGTTCTATTTAATTTGATTTCTGATTTAGGAATCCAAGTTTGGTGAACCTTAGAGGGAAATGACAATTCAACGCCGGTGAACGTGTGTCTAGGTTTAGAAGATCTGAAGATTTTCTCCCTAGCCAGTCGCAGAAGGTGTCTTTCAGACTTAATCTGGACCGGGTATTTCAAGTATGAATACGAACTTATCGCACTATATGCGTCATCAGATGATGAGTCGTATTGCCTACAAGAATTCACATCATTCACTCTATAATGATGATTTTTTATGGACTTTTGCTTACTAGAATAATAAGCATTTTTGTGCGTGTAAGCAATTCCATCTCTATCATTCTTTAAAGAATGAGAGATTTTGGAAGTTTGAGAAGTTCGCCTGCTTGAGCTTGGAACTTCTTCTTTAGGAACTTCCTTTTTGGTAGGAGCGGGAGAAGGAGAATCTTTAGCAATGTCGTCCTTGGTTTTGGAAAATAATGTCGATTTTCCTTTCTCCTTCCTAATATTCTTTTGTTCCTTAGCATTTTTACATGTATTGCTTTTACTTTTCGTTTCTGCGCCAGTCAAAGTTACTTAGAATTATTAGTAAAAGTCTTTTTAATTTTAGGAACAAATGCGTCCGTTTGCGTTCCCTTATCCTGTTTAATGGAAGATATTTCTTTAGAAGGATTATTAACACAGGTAAGGATGGGGAGTTTTTGAGATTAGAAATCTCCTCTAAGAGTTTTTGCTTTTCTGCTCGGAAACCTACTCTTTCCGATTCCAGAGTTGCGTTCAATTCTGCAATTTTACTAGCAACCTCCGGAATTTCCCAACAAGAGATAGGTTTATTAGAATGTAAAATATTTTCCCCGTTGGACGCTAAGTCTTTAGAGGAACTTTGGTCTGTTTGACCCTTTTTCGTGAGAATGTCTTCTAAGCTCTTAATCTTAGCATATAGCCCAGCGCGTTCGCTATTCATCAGATTATACTCGCTGGTCTTATTTATTCGCTCATTCTCACTCTTCCTAAAGTTCGCCGTTAACTCTTCAAGTTTTTTATTCAATTTAATTATTTCCTCATCTCGACTAGCTACCCTAAGATTCGTGGCTTCTAATCGACAATTTAGGGAACCAATATCGCTCAGTCGATTAATGAAGGATGCACGGTTGTTAGCTAATTGGGCTTCTAGTTCTGCAATTCTATCATTTTTGCTAGAAGCTTTAACTCCCATGGCGAGTGTGTCCATAGTATATTACTATATTTTTTTTAATTTAGTTGGATACGCGATCGTTAACGCGTTGTGTAGATTTGATAATTTTTGGGTTTTGAAAAATTTAGCTCCGAAAAGTTTTGGTGTGTCGATAAAAGTCGTGAAGTTTCGAAAATTTTAAGTCTCGAAAACTTTTTGGTGTGTACCGAAAAGTTTTAAAGTGATGTCGGAAAACTTCGAAAATGTTACCAAAAGCTTTTTCTATAATGTGCCAAGATGTTTTGGAATAAAAAATTGCCTTTTAAAAATTTCTGCACTGAAAGTTTGATTTACCGAGAAATATTGTGAAGTATCGAAAATTTTGGGTACCGAAAAGATTTTTGGTGTATACCGAAAAACTTTTGAGGTGATTTCGAAAACTTCGAAAATTTATCAAACTTATCTAGAATTTGCCAAAAGATGTTTTGATGTGATATGATGCAAAATAAATTTTCGGAGTGCTTGGATGTGAAAATTTAAATTTTCGATATGTATGCGAAAAGTATTTTCATAATGGATGCGAAAACCTGGATGCGAAAACCTGATGCGTAAACCTTTTTTTTTTTTTTTTTTGAAAACAGATTCGCAAACCTAATTTTTTTATTTTTTTTTTTTTTAAAATTCGCAAACTGGATTCGCAAACTTTAATTATTTCGAATGAACAGTGATTCGCGAATGAACAGTAACGTGCGATTCGCGAATGAACAGTGATTCGTGAATGAACAGTAACGTGCGATTCGCGAATGAACAGTGTTCGCGAATGAACAGTAACATGCGATTCGCGAATGAACAGTGTTCGCGAATGAACAGTGATTCGCGAATGAACAGTAACGTGCGATTCGCGAATGAACAGTGATTTGCGCGTATTGGTTTTCATATTATGGAAAGTAATTAATTGATTGGGCTTATTATGGTAAGATGCTGACTGGAACTATATATGGAATGTGTTTTGAATCGGATGAGATCACCATGCGTGGTAAGTAGTTCCTGTAAATATGGTAAGAGATCATGCATGACCGTTGTGCTTTATTGGTTTATTCTTGGCATGATCTTGTGAAGTTAATGCACGTTATTCTTGAGCATATCTTTGCATATTCTATGTGCTTAACTTTCTATGTGGAGTGACGAAGCTATAATCGGCTATAAGAAGAGGATCACTTCACGTCAAGGGTAGAGACAAGACGATTGAGCCGAAGAACGAATTCCTTTGAGTGTTGAGCGTTAACTTGCGAATTATTCGTTGTTCAGCTTGAGCTTAAATTTGCGAATCCATACCCTTGAGCGATAACCGTAGAAACCTTCAGAAAATCTGTCTTCGGACTTGTTGATCGCACAAGGAGGCACGAGTGGAGTCTTCTGCACGCGAAGGAAAGAATCGGTGGATTCGGGGGTCCTTCGATAGCGAGCTGTGTCCAGTCGGGGAGTGGTGATTCCCAGGGAAACGACGTGGAACGAAACTCGGCATGTAGCAGCCTAGGTGGTCTAGTGTTCATCGTGCTTCGGTTGTGTAAGGGTGTCAATCATTTTGTAACCATAAACGGTAATATCTTAGTGATTGACTTGAAATCTTGAGGGACAAACCTCAAGGACTGGAGTAAACCCCGGTTGGGGATATAACCAGTTTAAAAATCCTGTCTCACTTTACTTTCTGTCATTTACTTTCTGTGAGACAAACCCGAAACGTTTTTCAAAAACCCACGTGATATCTTTGGAACGTTTTTAAAGAAAAAGGAGATAACATTGATACTGCTCTGTTTTTCAAGTGATAACCATTTTTACAATCTTATTGATATCTTCTTTAAGAAAGGTATTTTCAAAGGAGAAAAAGCCATAAGTTTTATAAGCCTAATTCACCCCCTCCCCCCCTCTTAGGCATATTTTGTACTTCAAAAGTCATTTTCATTATTAGTTGGTTGGAAAAATTATCTCGGCCCATCCCCTTGGATAATTTATCTGGTGTTTATGGGTTAATACTAGCGGGCCTTTATACTATATCGGACCTTACAGATAAAATAATTTTAACAACTGAACAAGATAAACAAAGATTAATCGGGCATTATCTTACGTTATGTGGGCAATTGAATGCAACCTAAGTCATCATTTGACGAGAATCATATATGAACAGAACAACTCATATCACGAGCCTAGTTTAACATGTCATATGTATAAAAGAGAATCACTTGTTTTCAACCTCGCTCTGATACCAACTGTAAGCATAATTAGATCTCTAACCTGCTTTCGATAATACCCATGATCTTCAAACAACGCAATTCTCATGTTATACATAATCATTAAAAACACAAACTACTTACTTGGATTCATCGTGATAGTCCAAGAAGATGTAAAGCTTAGTTTTCTCTCCCTTAAACACTTTTCTTTTATCTATTTTCTGATAGATGAAAACAACGTACGTGATTGTTGGAGAGAGGACCAGCTTCTATATATAGTGAAAATTCCATCAATGTGGAGGTTATTGAAAAGATCTCTTGACCAATAGGAATTGATCAATTAATATTATTAAACCAAATAAATAATATAATCTGGCTAGCTAGTACGTGTGGGAATTAACCAACATAAGTGGAAACGTGGGTCATAACCTACACACCTTCTGGCTAGCTAGTTTCTTATGTCCATGCATAATTCACTGAGGCATAGGGAGCATCCTGATATGTGGCATATTTTAACTAGGGTATGAGGATTGTGGAGAGTGCTGAAGACTTTGCAGATTCATTCAGCTGCCGCATCTTTTGGAGTAAACACGACCTAAACCGAGACATATAGAAGAAGTTGAGCGAGGTATCTTCTTAGTTTATCAATTTATTTGTTTTACCTCGGTTGTCGATGTGTTACATTCATACCGGCATCTTTATTTCTGGGATGACAATAGATTGAATTATGTTCCATTTCACCATCAGCTTTCCATAATATTGTCTTGTTCCTCAAACTGGATTCTGGGTTATGAATCAGCAAATGACTTATGATGATTGCATAGATAATTTGGCCTATTCAACCAAAAAATAGTTTTTTAGTAGTATATGACCATGTACTACTAATCTGTTACTCCTAATTTCAATTTTTATTAGATATTTGGCGACAAGCATGGAAACATTATACATCTGAATGAGAGGGACTGCGCAGTATTCAAAGGAGATATCAGAAGATAATTGAAGCAGCACCATCCGTAAAATTCATTTCTCACAAATTTGCTCCATCGACTTCTGATTTCTTGTGATTATGACCTGAACAGTCCTATACAGTCTTGCTCCGGAAGAAGTTACGCATGGGGTGTTGTAAAATGTGCCAAGGCTCCTTTGAAATGTTCCATTCAAGTGTAGGGGAACCCGGCTTCAGAGTGGTAAGCGCGGTGGAAATTGGTGGGTGGTCCGACCTGTTTGTTTATGCGTGTCCCCTTCTTCCCCTCATGGCGATTCGTGTGAACGAGATCGGCATGCTTGTATAGGAAGATTAGAAGTACACAAACGCCAGGTTGGTGATGATAATAGCCAGACGGAGCCACTAAGGCAATCCGTCGACACGACTTCAGAGACAAACTTCGAGACATGGCCTGTGAGGATAGGGCTTGAAGAACCGGGGCCATATAGGCATCCCGTTTACATCGTTCTAGAGACTAGCTCGAGACGATGGCCTAATTCCGTTGTTGTATTGATGTTGCAACGGCATGACTTCCTTCGAATCCTGGAATCACATCTACATGAGATGTGTCTATGGAAGTTCTAGCTTGATCACAAAGATCAGGTGTTAGAAAAGTGTATGTGTCCTAGAAGATATAAAAATATATGGGAAGTGAGGACACACTACACTCGAGTGCTCAAGAAAGTGTGGTGGTGGGGCTGAGTACCACATAATTCAATATCTCTCGCTTCCGAGTGAAGCGGTGATAGTAGACGTGGTTCCCCGTAATTTCTCAAACACCTGTCTTCTGTGAGACAGACGAGTGGGTAAGGCTCGGTTGTGCATGCGCCGTTGGACCTATTGCAGCGACTTCTACCCGGGAGCTAATAAAATTAGCACCTGTACCTATGGGGGTTGGTCCGAATAATTTGTGAGGTGAGGGAATCATGTAGCGTCGGTCTATTCAAAAGGTTTCAGTACACATGGCTATAATTTTGACTGTCTCTCTGTGATGTTCCAGGGTTAGATTCAATTGGGTTTGACTGAATCATGGGAATGAAGTCCTTGCATCCAGTAGGAAGTAGTGAGTGCTGCTTTGTTTGTCAGCAATCCGGAGCAGGTCGGTTGAAGCGAGCACCGAGATTTTCATTTGTAGCCACCGTCGCCTTTTGAAAAGAGTTGACTGTTGTAGGCATGAGATTCTTCTTTTGAAGCCCATCTTCGGAGATCAGAGGCAATCTCCATGAAGCTTGATGATGAGGAAAGAAGAATAGTTTTCCTTTGTTTTTTCTTTTTTTTTTTGACTCTTTTTTATATATATATATATATATATATTAATCTTTATTAGTAATATATATTTCTATACTATATATTATATGGATATAATATATATATTGTATTAGTAATATATATTAGTATATATATAATATAGTATATGCATATACTATATATGTATATATATATATTGTTATTCCTCCCCCTCAAAGCATGCTTCCAAAAACAAAATTGCTCCCCCTCAAAAGATACGTGGTAAGTTCGAAAAATCTGTGAATCTCTTTCCCTAAATTCACATATTTGAAGTTCGCTCCCCCTAAAAAATATAATTATTGCTCCCTTTTAAAGAAATAAGGGTCACTTCTCCTTTAAAAATAAAATAGTAGCTCCCCCTCAAATTAAGCTCATTCTATAGAAAAATGGTATCTATCATTTTCGTGCGTAATATGCATTTTAAATTTTAAAGTTTTGAAAATGCATATTTAAAATGTACCATTTTGAAAAATAGGTATTATTCAATTCAGCTCGTATGCATATGCAAATTACAATTTTGAAAATTTAATTAACATACACATAATAAGAATGTACCTATAAAATAGGGTATTTCACATTTCTGCTCATATAGGCATGCATGAAAAAATTTGAAAGTAAAAGTCCTTTTGAAGCATGCATGGGTATATTGTACCATATTGTTTTCAAGGTAGGTATATGGTATTTTCAGCTCGATATGCATGTCAAAATTTACAATGGAATGCATATATATAATTTACCTATCTTAAAAATATGTATGAATGTGGTATTATGCAATTCAGTTCAAAAGATAGAATGTACCACATATAGTCGTAGTTGCTCTCATCTCATATCAATCACGCGTGTGGAGCAACCATCGTCGAATTACCACTTGTGATTGGGCTCCTGCAAAACTTGTTGGGGTGAGCCCGTTTCTACCGACGGTGGCCCCCGAACAGCGCGACGTGGTCTTAGCGGAAGCGGAAGCGATCCCGTAGTGTAGGTGCCGAATTTTAATATTTTTTTTTTCATTTAAACTCGCACGAACACGTCCCGGGAGGTGCCCGAGGACCCAAGCACCCCGGCCCGGGGCCTCGGGAGGCCATGGCAGGCCTCTGCCATGGCCCACGGCCTGAGACACCACGGCCCACGGCCGTGGGTCAGCTGTGGTTGAAGATGGCAGCAACCAAAATTGGTCCACGGCCAAGTGCACTAAGGTGCACGGCCGTGGACCGTTCGGGGCGAGAATGGGCAGGGTGCTTCCATGGGCCACGGCCTGGTGCAGCCCCTCCCATGGGCGTGGTTTACTGGTCCATGGCCATGAGACTTTCTGTCTCAGGCGGTGGATCTTAATCGAAAGCCGAAATCTCTCGTTTCGAACCCCGAAATGATTTCCGATCAATTCTAAACTTTACATCATGACTCCATACATGTCGTAGGACATTTTAATGGATCATTCGAGGTCATTCAAGACCTTTCGGGATTGATCAAATAAACCTAATCTAAAGGTTCAAGATCATACCCTTGTTGCGCGTGGCTAGTTCGTCACAGCACAGCGTTCGAAAACGCGAAGCTTGAGCAAATCCTTCTTCGTCTCGGACTGTCCCGAGCAAGTTCAAAACGCCGATACACTCTCTTTGGCACCTCGGAGAAACCCACGGATGGCTAGAGTTGCTAGGAGGAGGTTATAACTTAGCTATGAAGCTTAAGTTGAACTTGGACACAACTTTTCTTTTTCCTCTCTTTCTCCCTCAAGATCCTAGATCTATTGTTAGGATTATTTTATTGTGTTCAATTAATTAGAATTATCTTTGTAGTTTATTTAAATAGATTTTATTTAAAAAGAGGCTTAGTGTAATTGGACTTTGTTAGGGGCCCAAGTATTATATACCAAAATGTGGTATAAATACTTGAACCCTAACACATAATAAAGTATGTATTGTGTGAAACTTATCTAGAGAGAGAAAGAGCCACCCAACCTCTCAAGAAAACACAACACCCCACGCAAGATCATTCCATCTCAAATCGTGGTAAAATCGTTTCATTATATGTTTAGTTGGATATTCTAGGCCTTGCAAGTGTTATCAGAGCCACGCGCGTTAAGATTTGAGTGAAATTTTTCGTTTTATTTTTCGGTGTTCATCGCATGTTCTTCGAAATTTTTCAAAAAATTTGACATATTTTGGTGTTTTTGTGCTTGATTGAGTGTTTAGGAGTTAGGATATACATGTTTTGATCTTTACCCGGGGCTAATTTGATTAAATTTTGTGTTCGGCATCGAAAAATAGTGTCGCTACAGTGTTTTCGGTGCTACAGTGAAGTTTTCGGTGCTACAGTAACTTTTCGGTGCTACAGTAATTTTTCGGTGCTACAGGAAAGTTTTCGGTAATACAGTGCTACAGAAACTTTTCGGTGCTACAGTAAAAAAAACAAAAAAACTTTTAGGTACTGTTCAAAGTTTTCGAAAAAAAAAAAATATTTTAACTTTTCGGTACTAAAGTTTTAGCAAAAAAAAAAACAAAAAAAACAAAAAAAAAACAAACTTAATTACAACTTTGCCATCGAAAACTAAATAAAAAAAAAAAAAAAAAAACCTAAAAACTTTTCCGTACTAAAGTTTTCGAAAAAAAAAAAAAAAAAAAAAACCTTGAAAACTTTTCGGTATTTAAGTTTTCGCAAAAAAAAAATAAAAAAATTACTTAATTACAACTTTGCCATCGAAAACCTTAATATAAAAAAAAAATAAAAAAAATATCTGAAGTTTTCGGTACTGAATTAAAAAAAAAAACTTAAGTTTACGGTACTTAATAGGTTTTCGTAAAAAATAAAAAAAAAAAAAAAAAAAAAAAACCTTAATTTTTAGGTACCAAATAAAATAAAATAAAAATAGATATAATTAAAAAATATATATAAATAAATAAATAATAAAAAAAAGGGGCTCAGAAGTTACTGTTCATCGAAATCACCTCGAAATTTTTTTCGGTATACACCAAAAAGTTTTCGGCACAAAATTTTTTAAACGCTATTTTTTCTCCAAAACATCTTTGGCACATTGTAGAAAAGTTTGATAAATTTTCGAAGTTTTCGACCTCACTTCAAAACTTTTCGGTACACACCAAAAAGTTTTCGACACCTAAAATTTTCGAAACTTCACAATAATTTCACGGTAAATCAAACTTTTCGGCACTGAAATTTTCAAAAGCCAATTTTTTATTTCTAAAAACTTTTTGTCACATTCTAAAAAGGTTTGTGTTAGGATTATTTTATTGTGTTCAATTAATTAGAATTATCATTGTAGTTTATTCATGAGGATTCTCTTCATAAGAGGCTTAGTGTAATTGGGCTTTGTTAGGGGCCCAAGTATTATATACCAAAATGTGGTATAAATACTTGAACCCTAACACTTAATAAAGTGTGTTTAGTGTGAAACTCTAACTAGAGAGAGAATTTTAGAGAGAGAGCCACCCAACACCTCTCAAGAACACACACACCCCACGTTCGATTCGATACTTCCCATCATAAACGTGGTTAAATCGTCCCTAAGTTAGTTTGTTAAGATAGAAAGGCTACCTACAATTGGTATCAGAGCTAGAGGACCGCACCGGTGTGGGGAGAGGGGGAATGTTAGGTATGGGACTAATGTTCCCTCGAGCCGGTGAAATCCGCGACTCTTAAACCCACCTCTTCAGTAGCAATGCTGAGGAATCCCACACCGGTGAGGCATGAAAAACCATTCTTGAATCCACTCACAGTACGGTATGGTCCGAGGACGAACCAGGCGGAAGCTGGTGGGCACGTGACACCCGGGACCGATGAGGGCGGGGAGTGATCGCCGGTGCAAAGGTGCACGGACAATGAGCGGCTCCTGGCAGGCTTCTAGGTCGGGGCCGATGAGGGCGGGGAGTGATCGCCGGTGCAAAGGTGCACGGACAATGAGCGGCTCCTGGCAGGCTTCTAGGTGGAGGGGTACATGAATGAATCGGTTCCATACCCGAATGAGAGTGGTTAAAGGAATGGTATAAGAGACTTGATAAGTGCTACTCATACCACCAAGGTGCACCTTCCTTTTCGGGAGCCCATCCATAAGAACTTCAAAGTTAAGCGTGCTTGACTTGAAGTAGCACTGGGATGGGTGACCCCCTGGGAAGTTTGCTCAGGTGTGTGCGAGTGAGGACAAAGCACACTGGGAAGGCTAGTGGTGGTGTACAGTGAGGATAGACTATCAGTCTGTATGCGGTGGGACCAATCCCACAGGTCCCGGTACACGATCCTACAGTTTGATATATTTTCGAAGTTTTCGACCTCACTTTAAAACTTTTCGGTACGCTCCAAAAGGTTTTCGACACCTAAAATTTTTCGAAACTTCACAATAATTTCTCGATAAATCAAACTTTTTGGCACTAAACTTTTAAAAGCCAATCTTTTTATTTATTTCAAAAACTTTTTTGGCATATTATAGAAAAAGTTCTTGGTAACTTTTTTGAAGTTCTTCGATATTTCTTGGTAACATTTTTTCGGCAAATATTTTCCAAAAGCCAAAAATCTCAAATCTACACAACGCGTCAACGATCGCATATCCAACTAAAATTTTCAAGAAAATTTAAATTTTAAAAAATCATGGATTCTACTTCCGCAACCTCTGAGATTAGGTTTAATGCTAGTGATTTAAACGAAACCTATCATTCGTTGATAGAATCAACCGAAGATCTGGGCACTGTTGCATTCATCTACACGAAAATCATCTCTGGAAAAACAAACTGACGAGTTTCCTATGCGATTTCTACCTAAAACTCACTCAAATCTACTGAAAAATATTGGGTAAACACTTAAAATCACTCGAAAACAACCTATTTAGCTCTTGAGCTTGCAAAATCAGTAAAATAAATACAAAAACTCAAGATCAAGAGCAAACAGTTTTAGAACTCGAAAATATGAAAAATCCCAAAATTTTTAGAAAAGTCGCTCAAATCCTAACGCGTTTGGCTCTGATACCACTTGTTGGTAGCATAATCTATCCTAAAAATCTAACATAGGGGCGATTTAACCACGATTTTGTTGGGTCCGTTTTAACATCCAACGAAGAACTCGAGCATAGATTTAATCGAAATTACCTTGAAGATGATCGAGCGGAAGCATTTGGGTAATATTCAATTAAACCTCCATTAATCACAAACTTTCTCTCCAATTAACCTCTTTCTCTCTCTACAATTAACCCTAGCTTAGATAGTGATTAGAGAGAGTGTTTCTAGTGAGAGAAAGCTAAACTCAAGTTTTGTGTATTTTACACACACTTGCCCTATATATACCAATCAATATTGGTATATTTGCATTCTAGTCCCTAACTATACATATATTACAATTAAGTCCCTAGACAAAGATAATTTGATTATTGAACACTATAAAATACTTCCAACAATCTCCCCCTTAGTGTTCAATTATAATTGAAGCTTCGGTTGTCTTTGTCTCTTGAATCTTCAGTCTTCATCATCAGTTGAACACAACAGAATAATTTCCCACAATCTCCCCCTTTGTGCTCAACTTCGAATTTGACACGGTCTTTGTTGCTGTTTGAAGAAATATCTGAGAGCGTCTGGAGAATCTTCAGTCTCCCCCTATTTTACATGCACCCTCATTTTCTTCTTTGCAACTTGAATATTCGTCACCTTCTTGTATATATCAGAGTCGCGCGGATCATCAACATTGACTTGTCGTGTATGCTCGAACCATGGAGAGAGGTCTTGTTTGTTGTGGTTCAGCACGTGCATTGAAAGCTTGGCTTCTTTAATGAGTTCACATGCTCGGCCTCCTTGATATACTTCTCCCCCTCATGGCGATTCATTTGTATCGTCATGCTGTGTGATCAAGGTGATCCTGTGTATGCTGAACGTGTTGGCGTTGAACTCCGGATGAAGTACCTGAAAAACGGGACAGACGACCGATCATCGTGAAACATCCCTAGATGTCACTCTTGGTCGTTCATGCAAAGTCAAACAGACTTGCATTTGAAGGAACTACGGGGCCACATAGGCAACCCGTTGACATCATTCTAGAGTCGTGCTCCAGAAGATGGCCTGCTACCGTTGTTGTTTTTTATGTTGCAACGGCAGGACTTCCTTCTGATCATAGAAGCACATCATTTAATGATGCGTCTACAGAAGTTCTGGCAAGGTCACGTAGACCAGCAATATGTGTGTAAAAGAATGTATGTGTCCTAGAAAAGTGGAAAACATTTAGGCTATGAGGACACACTAGACATTTACGTGTTCAAGAAAGTCGTGGTATGGGGCTGTGGACCACTTTGTTCAATATCTCCCGCTTCCAAATGAAACGGTGATAGCATATGCGGTTCCCCGTGAGATATTGAAACATCTGTCTTTTGGGAGACAAATGAGTAGCTAGGAAGGGTCGTGCATGCACCTTTGGACCAGATGAAGCGTCTTCTACCCGGGATCTGATAAATCAGTCCTGTACCTATATGGTTATGGTCCGGATAGTTTGTGGTTGAGGTGTAATGATTTTATCGTTATTCCTAATGTGATGCCATTGCTCCCCCTAAATAGATGTGCTATTCCTAATGTGATGCCATTGCTCCCCCTAAATAGATGTGCTATTTCAAATATGATGCTCTTGCTCCCCCTCAATATGTGCGTTCTTGTAGAAATTTGCATATTACTTTCTTTCAGGTCAAGCGCCCTTAGTAAATGAAGTATCACTCCCCCTAAAACGTATGCGCTTTTGATAATAAAACTACGGTAATACGCTGTTTTTGAAGCTCTTGCACCTTTTCTATCGATCCACTCCCCCTAAATAAAAACAATATAGAATATGAAGACCGAATATTCTGTAAATATAGAGTTTGACTCCCCCAAAATAAAACTCAAGTGCCTTTTGTAATTTGAAATTGGCTCGGCCTTCTTTAAACATTGAAGCTCAAAAGTTTTTTTTTTTTTTTTTTTTTTTTTGGCCTTATTTTTATTTAATTAATTTTTTATGGCCTTATTATTATTTTTTTCTTTTTTTTTTTATGGCCTTATTTTTTTTTTTTTTATGGCCTTATTTTTATTTAATTAATTTTTTTTATGGCCTTATTTTTATTTTTTTCTTTTTTTTTTTATTGCGTTATTTTTCTTTTTTTTTTCTTTTTTTTTGAACAGAAAAATAAAACTAAAAACAATGTCAAATCAAGAGCTTTGGAATAGTCTTGATTTGGTGTGTTTGCTCACGTCACATACCGATCACATGTGTGGAGCAAACCGAATACCACACGTGTCGGGGTCTTGTGCGACTGCTCATCATCGCATACCGACCATACATGTGGAGCAATCGTCGTCTATTTACCATGTACGATCGGGATCCTGCAAAACAAATTATCGGGACTTTGGTACCCACTTTTGGACGGGTCCTCCCTTATTAGCAGTGAAACAATTATGCATATAAGGTTCAAATTTGAAAGCAAAATTATCACATAAAGCAGTCATAGGAATCCACATTTGTCGAGGACTACTTATTTCCATTTGTAGCTTAGGTTTCCAAATTTGTTGTACCTTTTTGAAATTTAACTTTTCAGCATCGGTGAATGTGTGTCTTTTTGTAGAAGAGAAAATTTTCTCTTTCGCCAGTCGCTTAAGATGCAATTCGGATTTGACTATGACCAGGTACTTGAGAGAGGAATACGAGCTTATAGAATCAATGGCAGTAAGAATAGAAGTGTCATATTTCCTACCTTCTAGACTCACATCATTCACTTTGTAATGTGTATTAGATGAGCTACCTTTGTTCTTCAGACAATAGTTATTTTTAGATATTTCAGCTTGATTAGAGAATGTATATTTATTGTCTGTGTTAGGTCCGTTTTTAACATCCAACGAAGAACTCGAGCATAGATTCGATAGATTTACGTCGATGATAATGCGAGCGGAAGCTTAAGGATTAAATCAATCAAATCTTCATTAATCACAAACTTTCTCTCCAATTAACCTCTTTCTCTGTCTACAATTAACCCTTGCTTAGATAGTGATTAGAGAGAGTGTTTCTAGTGAGAGAAAGCTAAACTCAAGTTGTGTGTATTTTACACACACTTGCCCTATATATACCAATCAATATTGGTATATTTGCATTCTAGTCCCTAACTATACATATATTACAATTAAGTCCCTAGACAAAGATAACTTGATTATTGAACACTATAAAATACTTCCAACAATCTCCCCCTTAGTGTTCAATTATAGTTGAAGCTTCGGTTGTCTTTGTCTCTTGAATCTTCAGTCTTCATCATCAGTTGAACACAACAGAATAATTTCCAACAATCTCCCCCTTTGTGCTCAACTTCGAATTTGACACGGTCTTTGTTGCTGTTTGAAGAAATATCTGAGAGCGTCTGGAGAATCTTCAGTCTCCCCCTATTTACATGCACCCTCATTTTCTTCTTTGCAACTTGAATATTCGTCACCTTCTTGCATATATCAGAGTCGCGCGGATCATCAGCATTGACTTGTCGTGTATGCTCGAACCATGGAGAGAGGTCTTGTTTGTTGTGGTTCAGCACGTGCATTGAAAGCTTGGCTTCTTTAATGAGTTCACATGCTCGGCCTCCTTGATATACTTCTCCCCCTCATGGCGATTCATTTGTATCGTCATGCTGTGTGATCAAGGTGATCCTGTGTATGCTGAACGTGTTGGCGTTGAACTCCGGATGAAGTACCTGAAAAACGGGACAGACGACCGATCATCGTGAAACATCCCTAGATGTCACTCTTGGTCGTTGATGCAAAGTCACACAGACTTGCATTGGAAGGAACTACGGGGCCACATAGGCAACCCGTTGACATCATTCTAGAGTCGTGCTCCAGAAGATGGCCTGCTACCGTTGTTGTTTTTTATGTTGCAACGGCAGGACTTCCTTCTGATCATAGAAGCACATCATTTAATGATGCGTCTACAGAAGTTCTGGCAAGGTCACGTAGACCAGCAATATGTGTGTAAAAGAATGTATGTGTCCTAGAAAAGTGGAAAACATTTAGGCTATGAGGACACACTAGACATTTACGTGTTCAAGAAAGTCGTGGTATGGGGCTGTGGACCACTTTGTTCAATATCTCCCGCTTCCAAATGAAACGGTGATAGCATATGCGGTTCCCCGTGAGATATTGAAACATCTGTCTTTTGGGAGACAAATGAGTAGCTAGGAAGGGTCGTGCATGCACCTTTGGACCAGATGAAGCGTCTTCTACCCGGGATCTGATAAATCAGTCCTGTACCTATATGGTTATGGTCCGGATAGTTTGTGGTTGAGGTGTAATGATTTTATCGTTATTCCTAATGTGATGCCATTGCTGCCCCTAAATAGATGTGCTATTCCTAATGTGATGCCATTGCTCCCCCTAAATAGATGTGCTATTTCAAATATGATGCTCTTGCTCCCCCTCAATATGTGCGTTCTTGTAGAAATTTGCATATTACTTTCTTTCAGGTCAAGCGCCCTTAGTAAATGAAGTATCACTCCCCCTTTAAGATGTGCGCCTTTTAAGTATGGGCTTATGAGTATCACTCCCCCTAAAACGTATGCGCTTTTGATAATAAAACTACGGTAATACGCTCTTTTTGAAGCTCTTGCACCTTTTCTATCGATCCACTCCCCCTAAATAAAAACAATATAGAATATGAAGACCGAATATTCTGTAAATATAGAGTTTGACTCCCCCAAAATAAAACTCAAGTGCCTTTTGTAATTTGAAATTGGCTCGGCCTTCTTTAAACATTGAAGTTCAAAAGTTTTTTTTTTTTTTTTTTTTTTTTTTTTGGCCTTATTTTTATTTAATTAATTTTTTATGGCCTTATTTTTATTTTTTTTTTTTTTATATGGCCTTATTTTTTTTTTTTTATGGCCTTATTTTTATTTAATTAATTTTTTTTATGGCCTTATTTTTATTTTTTTCTTTTTTTTTTATTGCATTATTTTTCTTTTTTTTTCTTTTTTTTTTAACAGAAAAATAAAACTCAAAACAATGTCAAATCAAGAGCTTTGGAATAGTCTTGATTTGGTGTGTTTGCTCACGTCACATACCGATCACATGTCTGGAGCAAACCGAATACCACACGTGTCGGGGTCTTGTGCGACTGCTCATCATCGCATACCGACCATACATGTGGAGCAATCATCGTCTATTTACCATGTACGATCGGGATCCTGCAAAACAAATTATCGGGACTTTGGTACCCACTTTTGGACGGGTCCTCCCTTATTAGCAGTGAAACAATTATGCATATAAGGTTCAAATTTGAAAGCAAAATTATCACATAAAGCAGTCATAGGAATCCACATTTGTCGAGGACTACTTATTTCCATTTGTAGCTTAGGTTTCCAAATTTGTTGTACCTTTTTGAAATTTAACTTTTCAGCATCGGTGAATGTGTGTCTTTTTGTAGAAGAGAAAATTTTCTCTTTCGCCAGTCACTTAAGATGCAATTCGGATTTGACTATGACCGGGTACTTGAGAGAGGAATACGAGCTTATAGAATCAATGGCAGTAAGAATAGAAGTGTCGTATTTCCTACCTTCTAGACTCACATCATTCACTTTGTAATGTGTATTAGATGAGCTACCTTTGTTCTTCAGACAATAGTTATTTTTAGATATTTCAGCTTGATTAGAGAATGTATATTTATTGTCTGTGTTAGGTCCGTTTTTAACATCCAACGAAGAACTCGAGCATAGATTCGATAGATTTACGTCGATGATAATGCGAGCGGAAGCTTAAGGATTAAATCAATCAAATCTTCATTAATCACAAACTTTCTCTCCAATTAACCTCTTTCTCTGTCTACAATTAACCCTTGCTTAGATAGTGATTAGAGAGAGTGTTTCTAGTGAGAGAAAGCTAAACTCAAGTTGTGTGTATTTTACACACACTTGCCCTATATATACCAATCAATATTGGTATATTTGCATTCTAGTCCCTAACTATACATATATTACAATTAAGTCCCTAGACAAAGATAACTTGATTATTGAACACTATAAAATACTTCCAACAATCTCCCCCTTAGTGTTCAATTATAGTTGAAGCTTCGGTTGTCTTTGTCTCTTGAATCTTCAGTCTTCATCATCAGTTGAACACAACAGAATAATTTCCAACAATCTCCCCCTTTGTGCTCAACTTCGAATTTGACACGGTCTTTGTTGCTGTTTGAAGAAATATCTGAGAGCGTCTGGAGAATCTTCAGTCTCCCCCTATTTACATGCACCCTCATTTTCTTCTTTGCAACTTGAATATTCGTCACCTTCTTGCATATATCAGAGTCGCGCGGATCATCAGCATTGACTTGTCGTGTATGCTCGAACCATGGAGAGAGGTCTTGTTTGTTGTGGTTCAGCACGTGCATTGAAAGCTTGGCTTCTTTAATGAGTTCACATGCTCGGCCTCCTTGATATACTTCTCCCCTCATGGCGATTCATTTGTATCGTCATGCTGTGTGATCAAGGTGATCCTGTGTATGCTGAACGTGTTGGCGTTGAACTCCGGATGAAGTACCTGAAAAACGGGACAGACGACCGATCATCGTGAAACATCCCTAGATGTCACTCTTGGTCGTTGATGCAAAGTCACACAGACTTGCATTTGAAGGAACTACGGGGCCACATAGGCAACCCGTTGACATCATTCTAGAGTCGTGCTCCAGAAGATGGCCTGCTACCGTTGTTGTTTTTTATGTTGCAACGGCAGGACTTCCTTCTGATCATAGAAGCACATCATTTAATGATGCGTCTACAGAAGTTCTGGCAAGGTCACGTAGACCAGCAATATGTGTGTAAAAGAATGTATGTGTCCTAGAAAAGTGGAAAACATTTAGGCTATGAGGACACACTAGACATTTACGTGTTCAAGAAAGTCGTGGTATGGGGCTGTGGACCACTTTGTTCAATATCTCCCGCTTCCAAATGAAACGGTGATAGCATATGCGGTTCCCCGTGAGATATTGAAACATCTGTCTTTTGGGAGACAAATGAGTAGCTAGGAAGGGTCGTGCATGCACCTTTGGACCAGATGAAGCGTCTTCTACCCGGGATCTGATAAATCAGTCCTGTACCTATATGGTTATGGTCCGGATAGTTTGTGGTTGAGGTGTAATGATTTTATCGTTATTCCTAATGTGATGCCATTGCTGCCCCTAAATAGATGTGCTATTCCTAATGTGATGCCATTGCTCCCCCTAAATAGATGTGCTATTTCAAATATGATGCTCTTGCTCCCCCTCAATATGTGCGTTCTTGTAGAAATTTGCATATTACTTTCTTTCAGGTCAAGCGCCCTTAGTAAATGAAGTATCACTCCCCCTTTAAGATGTGCGCCTTTTAAGTATGGGCTTATGAGTATCACTCCCCCTAAAACGTATGCGCTTTTGATAATAAAACTACGGTAATACGCTCTTTTTGAAGCTCTTGCACCTTTTCTATCGATCCACTCCCCCTAAATAAAAACAATATAGAATATGAAGACCGAATATTCTGTAAATATAGAGTTTGACTCCCCCAAAATAAAACTCAAGTGCCTTTTGTAATTTGAAATTGGCTCGGCCTTCTTTAAACATTGAAGCTCAAAAGTTTTTTTTTTTTTTTTTTTTTTTTTTTTTTGGCCTTATTTTTATTTAATTAATTTTTTATGGCCTTATTTTTATTTTTTTCTTTTTTTTTTATGGCCTTATTTTTTTTTTTTTTATGGCCTTATTTTTATTTAATTAATTTTTTTTATGGCCTTATTTTTATTTTTTTCTTTTTTTTATTGCGTTATTTTTCTTTTTTTTTTTTTTTTTTAACAGAAAAATAAAACTCAAAACAATGTCAAATCAAGAGCTTTGGAATAGTCTTGATTTGGTGTGTTTGCTCACGTCACATACCGATCACATGTCTGGAGCAAACCGAATACCACACGTGTCGGGGTCTTGTGCGACTGCTCATCATCGCATACCGACCATACATGTGGAGCAATCGTCGTCTATTTACCATGTACGATCGGGATCCTGCAAAACAAATTATCGGGACTTTGGTACCCACTTTTGGACGGGTCCTCCCTTATTAGCAGTGAAACAATTATGCATATAAGGTTCAAATTTGAAAGCAAAATTATCACATAAAGCAGTCATAGGAATCCACATTTGTCGAGGACTACTTATTTCCATTTGTAGCTTAGGTTTCCAAATTTGTTGTACCTTTTTGAAATTTAACTTTTCAGCATCGGTGAATGTGTGTCTTTTTGTAGAAGAGAAAATTTTCTCTTTCGCCAGTCGCTTAAGATGCAATTCGGATTTGACTATGACCGGGTACTTGAGAGAGGAATACGAGCTTATAGAATCAATGGCAGTAAGAATAGAAGTGTCGTATTTCCTACCTTCTAGACTCACATCATTCACTTTGTAATGTGTATTAGATGAGCTACCTTTGTTCTTCAGACAATAGTTATTTTTAGATATTTCAGCTTGATTAGAGAATGTATATTTATTGTCTGTGTTAGGTCCGTTTTTAACATCCAACGAAGAACTCGAGCATAGATTCGATAGATTTACGTCGATGATAATGCGAGCGGAAGCTTAAGGATTAAATCAATCAAATCTTCATTAATCACAAACTTTCTCTCCAATTAACCTCTTTCTCTGTCTACAATTAACCCTTGCTTAGATAGTGATTAGAGAGAGTGTTTCTAGTGAGAGAAAGCTAAACTCAAGTTGTGTGTATTTTACACACACTTGCCCTATATATACCAATCAATATTGGTATATTTGCATTCTAGTCCCTAACTATACATATATTACAATTAAGTCCCTAGACAAAGATAACTTGATTATTGAACACTATAAAATACTTCCAACAATCTCCCCCTTAGTGTTCAATTATAATTGAAGCTTCGGTTGTCTTTGTCTCTTGAATCTTCAGTCTTCATCATCAGTTGAACACAACAGAATAATTTCCAACAATCTCCCCCTTTGTGCTCAACTTCGAATTTGACACGGTCTTTGTTGCTGTTTGAAGAAATATCTGAGAGCGTCTGGAGAATCTTCAGTCTCCCCCTATTTACATGCACCCTCATTTTCTTCTTTGCAACTTGAATATTCGTCACCTTCTTGCATATATCAGAGTCGCGCGGATCATCAGCATTGACTTGTCGTGTATGCTCGAACCATGGAGAGAGGTCTTGTTTGTTGTGGTTCAGCACGTGCATTGAAAGCTTGGCTTCTTTAATGAGTTCACATGCTCGGCCTCCTTGATATACTTCTCCCCTCTTGGCGATTCATTTGTATCGTCATGCTGTGTGATCAAGGTGATCCTGTGTATGCTGAACGTGTTGGCGTTGAACTCCGGATGAAGTACCTGAAAAACGGGACAGACGACCGATCATCGTGAAACATCCCTAGATGTCACTCTTGGTCGTTGATGCAAAGTCACACAGACTTGCATTTGAAGGAACTACGGGGCCACATAGGCAACCCGTTGACATCATTCTAGAGTCGTGCTCCAGAAGATGGCATGCTACCGTTGTTGTTTTTTATGTTGCAACGGCATGACTTCCTTCTGATCATAGAAGCACATCATTTAATGATGCGTCTACAGAAGTTCTGGCAAGGTCACGTAGACCAGCAATATGTGTGTAAAAGAATGTATGTGTCCTAGAAAAGTGGAAAACATTTAGGCTATGAGGACACACTAGACATTTACGTGTTCAAGAAAGTCGTGGTATGGGGCTGTGGACCACTTTGTTCAATATCTCCCGCTTCCAAATGAAACGGTGATAGCATATGCGGTTCCCCGTGAGATATTGAAACATCTGTCTTTTGGGAGACAAATGAGTAGCTAGGAAGGGTCGTGCATGCACCTTTGGACCAGATGAAGCGTCTTCTATCCGGGATCTGATAAATCAGTCCTGTACCTATATGGTTATGGTCCGGATAGTTTGTGGTTGAGGTGTAATGATTTTATCGTTATTCCTAATGTGATGCCATTGCTGCCCCTAAATAGATGTGCTATTCCTAATGTGATGCCATTGCTCCCCCTAAATAGATGTGCTATTTCAAATATGATGCTCTTGCTCCCCCTCAATATGTGCGTTCTTGTAGAAATTTGCATATTACTTTCTTTCAGGTCAAGCGCCCTTAGTAAATGAAGTATCACTCCCCCTTTAAGATGTGCGCCTTTTAAGTATGGGCTTATGAGTATCACTCCCCCTAAAACGTATGCGCTTTTGATAATAAAACTACGGTAATACGCTCTTTTTGAAGCTCTTGCACCTTTTCTATCGATCCACTCCCCCTAAATAAAAACAATATAGAATATGAAGACCGAATATTCTGTAAATATAGAGTTTGACTCCCCCAAAATAAAACTCAAGTGCCTTTTGTAATTTGAAATTGGCTCGGCCTTCTTTAAACATTGAAGCTCAAAAGTTTTTTTTTTTTTTTTTTTTTTTTTTTTTTCTTTTTTTTTTTTTTTTTTTTTTTTTTTGGCCTTATTTTTATTTTTTTCTTTTTTTTTTATGGCCTTATTTTTTTTTTTTTATGGCCTTATTTTTATTTAATTAATTTTTTTTATGGCCTTATTTTTATTTTTTTCTTTTTTTTTATTGCGTTATTTTTCTTTTTTTTTTCTTTTTTTTTTAACAGAAAAATAAAACTCAAAACAATGTCAAATCAAGAGCTTTGGAATAGTCTTGATTTGGTGTGTTTGCTCACGTCACATACCGATCACATGTCTGGAGCAAACCGAATACCACACGTGTCGGGGTCTTGTGCGACTGCTCATCATCGCATACCGACCATACATGTGGAGCAATCGTCGTCTATTTACCATGTACGATCGGGATCCTGCAAAACAAATTATCGGGACTTTGGTACCCACTTTTGGACGGGTCCTCCCTTATTAGCAGTGAAACAATTATGCATATAAGGTTCAAATTTGAAAGCAAAATTATCACATAAAGCAGTCATAGGAATCCACATTTGTCGAGGACTACTTATTTCCATTTGTAGCTTAGGTTTCCAAATTTGTTGTACCTTTTTGAAATTTAACTTTTCAGCATCGGTGAATGTGTGTCTTTTTGTAGAAGAGAAAATTTTCTCTTTCGCCAGTCGCTTAAGATGCAATTCGGATTTGACTATGACCGGGTACTTGAGAGAGGAATACGAGCTTATAGAATCAATGGCAGTAAGAATAGAAGTGTCGTATTTCCTACCTTCTAGACTCACATCATTCACTTTGTAATGTGTATTAGATGAGCTACCTTTGTTCTTCAGACAATAGTTATTTTTAGATATTTCAGCTTGATTAGAGAATGTATATTTATTGTCTGTGTTAGGTCCGTTTTTAACATCCAACGAAGAACTCGAGCATAGATTCGATAGATTTACGTCGATGATAATGCGAGCGGAAGCTTAAGGATTAAATCAATCAAATCTTCATTAATCACAAACTTTCTCTCCAATTAACCTCTTTCTCTGCTACAATTAACCCTTGCTTAGATAGTGATTAGAGAGAGTGTTTCTAGTGAGAGAAAGCTAAACTCAAGTTGTGTGTATTTTACACACACTTGCCCTATATATACCAATCAATATTGGTATATTTGCATTCTAGTCCCTAACTATACATATATTACAATTAAGTCCCTAGACAAAGATAACTTGATTATTGAACACTATAAAATACTTCCAACAATCTCCCCCTTAGTGTTCAATTATAATTGAAGCTTCGGTTGTCTTTGTCTCTTGAATCTTCAGTCTTCATCATCAGTTGAACACAACAGAATAATTTCCAACAATCTCCCCCTTTGTGCTCAACTTTGAATTTGACACGGTCTTTGTTGCTGTTTGAAGAAATATCTGAGAGCGTCTGGAGAATCTTCAGTCTCCCCCTATTTACATGCACCCTCATTTTCTTCTTTGCAACTTGAATATCCGTCACCTTCTTGCATATATCAGAGTCGCGCGGATCATCAGCATTGACTTGTCGTGTATGCTCGAACCATGGAGAGAGGTCTTGTTTGTTGTGGTTCAGCACGTGCATTGAAAGCTTGGCTTCTTTAATGAGTTCACATGCTCGGCCTCCTTGATATACTTCTCCCCCTCATGGCGATTCATTTGTATCGTCATGCTGTGTGATCAAAGTCATCCTGTGTACGCTGAACGTGTTGGCGTTGAACTCCGGATGAAGTACCTGAAAAACGGGACAGACGACCGATCATCGTGAAACATCCCTAGATGTCACTCTTGGTCGTTGATGCAAAGTCACACAGACTTGCATTTGAAGGGACTACGGGGCCACATAGGCAACCCGTTGACATCATTCTAGAGTCGTGCTCCAGAAGATGGCCTGCTACCGTTGTTGTTTTGATGTTGCAACGGCAGGACTTCCTTCTGATCATAGAAGCACATCATTTAATGATGCGTCTACAAAAGTTCTGGCAAGATCACGTAGACCAGCAATATGTGTGTAAAAGAATGTATGTGTCCTAGAAAAGTGGAAAACATTTAGGCTATGAGGACACAATAGACATTTACGTGTTCAAGAAAGTCGTGGTGTGGGGCTGTGGACCACTTTGTTCAATATCTCCCGCTTCCCCGTGAGATATTGAAACATCTGTCTTTTGGGAGACAAATGAGTAGCTAGGAAGGGTCGTGCATGCACCTTTGGACCAGATGAAGCGTCTTCTACCCGGGATCTGATAAATCAGTCCTGTACCTATATGGTTATGGTCCGGATAGTTTGTGGTTGAGGTGTAATGATTTTATCGTTATTCGCTCGAATACCCTCACATACACTCGGGGTTTGTTCCTGGGATAGCTGCAGTTGGGATGAACTGAACCATGGGAATAGGTATGTGAACACCTCGTATTGTCCATGCGCTAGTTGATGTTGACACTCCCTCAAAGCTTGAAGTTTGTCTTCCGGCATTCTCTTTTATCTCTTGCGTCTTTTTAGGTAACGCTCCCCCTAAATTGTTGCGCTATTCCTAATGTGATGCCATTGCTCCCCCTAAATAGATGTGCTATTTCAAATATGATGCTCTTGCTCCCCCTCAATATGTGCGTTCTTCTAGAAATTTGCATATTACTTTCTTTCAGGTCAAGCGCCCTTAGTAAATGAAGTATCACTCCCCCTTTAAGATGTGCGCCTTTTAAGTATGCGCTTATGAGTATCACTCCCCCTAAAACATATGTGCTTTTGATAATAAAACTACGGTAATACGCTCTTTTGAAGCTCTTGCACCTTTTCTATCGATCCACTCCTCCTAAATAAAAACAATATAGAATATGAAGACCGAATATTCTGTAAATATAGAGTTTGACTCCCCCAAAATAAAACTCAAGTGCCTTTTGCAATTTGAAATTGGCTCGGCCTTCTTTAAAGATTGAAGCTCAAAAGCTTTTTTTTTTTTTTTTTTTTTTTTTGGTTTTTTTATGGCCTTATTTTTCAATTTTTTTTTAATGGCTTTATTTTTCTTTTTCTCCCCTTTTTTTTTTTTTTTTTTTTTTATGGCCTCTTTTTTTTTTTTTTGTGGCCCCCTTTTTCTTATTGAACAAAAAATAAAACTAAAAACAATGTCAAATCAAGAGCTTTGGAACAGTCTTGATTTGGTGTGTTTGCTCACGTCACAAACCGATCACGTGTGTGGAGCAAACCGAATACCACACGTGTCGGGGTCTCGTGCGACTGCTCATCATTGCATACCGACCATACATGTGGAGCAATCGTCGTCTATTTACCATGTATGATCGGGATCCTGCAAAACAAATTATCGGGACTTTGGTACCCATTTTTGGACGGGTCCTCCCTGATTAGCAGATAAATATTTAAGCACAAATGGTTCAAGTATGGAATTTGCATATAAAGTAGCCTTGAACTGAGGAACCCAATGTTGTTTTGGACTACTTATTTCTATTTCTAGCTTAGGTTTCCAAACTTGTTGAACCTTTTTGAAATTTAACTTTTCAGCATCGGTGAATGTTTGTCTTTTTGTGGAAGAGAAAATTTTCTCTTTCGCCAGTCGCTTAAGATGTAATTCAGATTTGACTTTGACCGGGTACTTGAGAGAGGAATACGAGCTTATAGAATCAATAGCATTAAGTATAGAAGTGTCGTATTTCCTACCTTCTAGACTCACATCATTAACTTTGTAATGTGTACTACATGAGCTACTTTTGTTTAGACAATTATTACTTTTGGACGTTTCAGTTTTAATAGAGAATGTGTATTTATTGTCTGTTTTAGCTTTAGTAGCTTCTTGCTTTATCTTTGGAATGACTTTAGGAATTTTTGGAGGAAGAATAGAGTTAAGAACAATTTTGTTTATTGTAATAGAAAATGAATTGTCTTGCTCTATTCTTTCCTGCTTTATAGGTTTAGTCATTTGAGTTTTCTGATCCTGTTTAGAAGATATATCGTTTAAAGGTTCAGGTTTTACAGGATGAATGGTTGTAGTTGTGCCATTTTCTAAGGAATATTTGAGAAATGAATTCTCCTTTAAAAGCTTATCCATTTTTGCTCGAAACTCTTTACGTTCAGATTCCAGAAGAGAATGTAATTCAGCAATTTTGCGTTCATTTTCTAGAATATCACAATCTTTAGAGTTTGGTTTTGTTGATTGTATAGAATGTTCCTTGTTTGGCACGGACTCAATTGTTTGAGTCGACTTATTTAGAGACAATATAGTTTCTTTTGTTTGGCGTTGCTCAGTTTGTCCTCGTTTAGCTAGAACATCTTTTAATTCTTTAATTTTTGAATATAATTGATTTCTTTGTTCAAGAAGACTTTTATTTTGGGCTGCACTATTTATTTTTTCGTCTCTACATGTAGATAATTCTTTTGTAAGTTCGCTTATAGTTGATTCTTGTTGTGCGACCCTTGTCTTTAAGCTCGTCAGCCTTTCTTGTTCTATTGTTAGTTTATTTTTAAGAATAGATTTTTCTTCTAGACTCTTAACTAAGTAGTTGTAATTATTTTCTAGCCTAGCTTCTAATTCTTTGATTTTTATTAAGTAGTTGGCTTCCATATTTACTTTCTGGGGTTGGATGTTTTTTGATCGTTATCGTATTTTTGAATTGATATTAAATTTTGGATCAATGTGTTCGAATAGATTTTCGAAGGATTAGGTTTTCAGAAGTTTAGGTATCAAAAAAAGTTTTGAAATGATTAGAAAGGAAAAAATACTTATACCGAGAATAATTTTTGTACCGAAAAATTTTACCAGTCCAAAAAAAATTTTCTTACCCAAAATTTTTCGTATGAACCGGGAACCTTTTTGAAGCAGGTACGCAAAAAATCTCGTAGCTAAAAATTTAAAATTTTAGGATATTTTTTTTTTTTTTTTTTTTGCTACCTAAAACTATCGAAAGCTTTGCGGTATCGAAAATCTTTTTCCCATCATAAATTTTCGTATGTGTATAGAAATGTCTGTCGTATGAGAAAAGTTTTCGTATGAGATAGGATGCGAAATCTTTAAAGAAGTAATAGAATATTTATACGAAAAAATTTTGCAAAGGTTTTCGTATGGAAATCAAAAGTTGTCGAGAATAAAATTTTCGTATGTAAATTTTTTCGTACTTACACCTTTTTCGTACGAGAATAAAATTGTTTTTTCGTATCGAAGAGTTTTACGTACGAAAGTCAAAGCAAAATGTTTTTCGTATTGGACCCTTCTTGGTACGAAAACTTTTTTTTTTTTCGTATGGGAAACTTTTTTTTCGTACGCACTCTTTTTCGTATTGAAAATAAAATTGGTTTTCGTACCACAAATTTTTCGTATAGAATTTCGGACGATAAAAGTTTTCGTATTCACTGTAGCGTTCGAAAACTTTGACAAATGTTTTTCGTATGGGATGTTTTCGTACGAAAGTAAAAACTTAAACTTTCATTTTGAACAGTGTTTTCGTATTGAAATCTTTTTCGTACGAGAAAATGTTAATTTTCAGATTTTAAATATTTTTCGTATCCAAGTCTTTTTCGTATGAGAAAATAGTTTTCGTAACAGAATTTTCGTTTTAAAACTTTTTCGTATCACACATAAGAAAGTTTTCGTACGCAAATTTTTCGTATGGCAGTTATATATTTTTTCGTACGCTATAGTATACAACAATATAAGGTCAATGCGAAAACATTTGTGAATGTGAGTGATACGAAATTTTTAGTCAAAGCACAAACTGGTACGAAAAATAATTCATACGAAAAAAAATGAAATTTTTCCGTTTGCTACAGTATACGAAAATGTAGGGTCAACACGAAAAATTTGATAATGTGAGAGATACGAAAATTTTGGTCAATGCGAAAGCTGATACGAAAACTAAAGTTTGAACGGTGCGAAAACGCGAATATCAGTTGCGGGATCTTCAAATAACATTCAAATTAACACTTTAAACATTGATAATCGATCGAAATATTTTGGGTAATCATATAAGAACACTCGATTAACACATTTAAGAGCAAAAGATATAGAATTTTCGAGTATTTTGCAAGAACAGTTTGAAGATCAACAAAAATATTTTCGATCGCAAATTCAATCTCAGACCAAATTAAGCTCAAGTAATCGAAGATAATCGCAGCTATAATATATCAATGGATTCGCAAATAGATTTCGTTCATAATCATGCGAAAACAGCAAGCGAAAATCATATGAGATCATGCGAAAAAGACAATTTGCGCGAAGAGCATCATACGAAAACTGCAATATATCGAACTAAATTCATCAATTCAACAACGATTCGGCTCTGATACCAATTGTTGGGTCCGTTTTTAACATTCAACGAAGAACTCGAGCATAGATTTAATCGAAATTACCTTGAAGATGATCGAGCGGAAGCATTTGGGTAATATTCAATTAAACCTCCATTAATCACAAACTTTCTCTCCAATTAACCTCTTTCTCTCTCTACAATTAACCCTAGCTTAGATAGTGATTAGAGAGAGTGTTTCTAGTGAGAGAAAGCTAAACTCAAGTTTTGTGTATTTTACACACACTTGCCCTATATATACCAATCAATATTGGTATATTTATATTTTAGTCCCTAACTATACATATATTACAATTAAGTCCCTAGACAAAGATAACTTGATTATTGAACACTATAAAATACTTCCAACAGATTTAAGATGGGAAGAATTGATTTTCGTGGGGTGTATGTGCTTGAAAGGTTTTGGGGGCTCTCTCTCTAGATGATTTTCACACAAAACACACTTTATTATATATTAGGGTTTTAGTATTTATACCACAAGTTGGTATATAATACTTGGGCCCCTAACAAAACCCAATTACACTAAGCCTCTTATAATGATAATCTTTATAAATAAACTACAAAGATAATTCTAATTAATTGAACACAATAAAATAATCTTAACAGTTACAACCCTGCTGAAAGACCTTTTGATTTAAGTATTTATTTTGCGTAGCATGGAATGATTTTCTGAAAAGTTATGGTTGACATTGTTCTAATGCATGATGCGAGCGGACCCCTAAAAACACACACTTTACCCTGAAAAAAATAAAAAAAAATGAGAGTTTGAGTGAATCTTTTGAGGGTGAAGGCATTCGTGGTGATAAAGTCTAGGAATATTAATTCGCTCGTGTTGTCATGATTTTTATGATTTGTTGTGCCTAACGCTTGATTTCAATCGTGCCGAGTCTTTGACATGTTTGCTCGAGGACAAGCAAAGGTTAAGTTTGGGGGAATTTGATGTACTAATATTTAGCATGATTATTCATTTATTTTTAGACATTTATTGCGCTAATTTTGGTATAGTAGATGTATTTTAGCTCGCAGGGACCAAAATATAAGTTTTTGAGAGTTCGAAGAGCAAAAGCATGAATTATTGCCTCCAAAAGGATGAAACGAGACTAAACTTGGAAAAAATTGCAAGAAGATATCAAGACACATTATAAAGCTGTCCAAATACATCGAATTTCATTCCCATAATAGGGAAGATAATATATTTCCATAAATTCCCCCACAATATTTTTCCATAATATCTCCTTATCATATAATTTTTCGTCCCCGAGACCCTATTTAATAACCCTATTTAATTTTCCCTACCCATGTCACACTCCATTTGGCAGAATTGTGGTACAACACATCGTTTCACACTTCAGCAGGTTGTACCCCTTTTGTAGCTGTCTATGGTCGCCCACCACCACGCATTCGGAATTTTGTCCCTGGAGAATGTCAACTGCAATCCGTGGCTGATGCACTTTTAGATCGCGACGAACTACTCCGCCAGCTACGTTTCCACCTCAGTCGAGCACATGATCGTATGCGTCATTATGCAAACCTACATCGACGCGACGTCAACTACCAAGTTGGAGACCGTGTGTTTCTCAAACTGCGTCCCCACTGCCAAATGTCCATCAGAAATTGCGTCCACCCTAAATTATCAGCTAGATACTATGGACCCTATGAGATTTTGCAACGGATCGGTGCTGTAAGCTTACAAATTGAAACTTCCGGATCATAGTCGAATCCACCCTGTTTTTCATGTTTCTCAGCGTAAAAGAGTAGTGGGTTCCCACAATGTGGACAAAAGCCTTCCAACAGAGCTACCAGAAGACGACCCAAATATCTATTTCCCCGAATTATTGCTCGACTCCCGCTTAATTGATCTGGGAACTTCCAAAGTTCCCCAAGTTCTAATTCAATGGCTAGGAAGACCAATTAATGAGGCAACCTAGCTTGACTGTGACGATGTTCGCCAGCAGTTTTCGGATTTCAACCTTGAGTACAAGGTTACTATTAAAGGGGGAGATATTGATAGAGACCCGCCAACTAATGAAATTCGTGTATATGATAGAAGACAAAAGAAAGCAGCAACCAAGTCAACTATTGAGGATCTAAGCGTGGGCTAAAAATATGGAGAGAAGCTTTTAAGCCAAAGAAGTCAATAGACATATGAAATGCTTGAAGATCCTATTAGCCGTAAGATGGATATCACATGATCTAGTACAATCTAAGATTACGTAGTAATTAATGTCTAGTTATCCTATAGCCAATTATTGGAGATGTACTATTAGTATATATAGAGGCTTGCAGAATGTAACAAAAGAGGGAGGAGATATATATGAATGATACTAAATTAGCTATTGAAAGATGTTAGGATCATTTTCTAGTGTTCATTATTTCATTTATAATGATGTATTCTTTATTGGGTCATTAGTGTGGTAAGTTCGCTAGTTGGGGCACTCTTGTAATTATACCAAAGTACGTTTGGTATAAATAGTGGGCTATGGCTTATTTTATGTAACACTTCCCAAATTAGTCAAAAAGTCTAGTTTGAGCTAAACCTAGAAAAGTGTGAACTCTCCCAAACTTTAAATGAGCCGCCACCCTCAAATGAAAAACACGCACAAATACATACTCGAAGGTGTGCACTATTTCATTGACCTTGAGAGTTCTAGCTAGATTTCGGGACCTACAAGTGGTATCGGAGCCACCTTGAGGTTTGGGTAGAAGTGTTCTAACGTTGTTGGATCGATTTTTACATGTTTTCGTTGTTGAAGATTCAAAAACCCATTTTTTCAACTTTCGCAACATGAACTTCGCGTTTTTGCTTCGTTTTGGGTTTTAACTGGTGTTTTTGAGTGGTTCTGTGTTGATTCTATCATTCTAGCTCATTACCCAGTAGTTACCAGTGCTTTTCCGCATTTTCTAAGCTGTGTGTGCCCTTCAAAATTTGCATTTTCGGTACCAGAACTGTTCTTTTTGGTACAAGAACACGTTTGATTTCTGCAGGAAAAGTTTTCGGCACTGAGGTTTTCGCCGCTACAGTGTCTCCAGAAGTTTTCGCAATCCAAAAGTTCTCGGCACTAAGGTTTTCGCCGCTACAGTGTCCCCAAAAGTTTTCGCAATCTCAAAAGTTTTCGGCACTGAAGTTTTCGCCGCTATAGTGTCTCCAAAAGTTTTCGGCACTGAGGTTTTCGCCGCTACAGTGTCACCAAAAACTTTTCGGTATCTCAAAGTTTTCGGTATCTAGAAGTTTTGGGCATTGCAAACTTCTCGGGGCCCAACAAACTTTTCAATACTCCTTTTCCTTTACGAAAACTCCTTCTTTACGAAAACCTCTTACGAAAAGTCTGAACTTTTTGGACATAGAAATTTTTCGGTAACAATCTTTAACTGACTTTTCGTTACAAGCACTCTCGATCCTAAGTTTCATTTTAAAATCTACCCAATACAACACGTGTTCCACATCTAGCAACTCTCTCTCACACTTTACTAAAATAGAAATGGACGCATATAGCATGGGAAGCGACATGAGGCCGCCTGTTCTTAGACATGGAGAATACTCGATATGGAGAGATAGGTTCATCACGTTCATAGAGACAAAAGACCAAGCTGAGAACCTACTTGAATCAATCAATCAAGGCCCATCCCAATTCTGAAAGATTGTCCCAGTTGCACCAAACAACAATCCACCGGTAGAAGAGACACGTACTCTTAAGACACCGGATCAGCTCACAGATGTTGAGAAAATCCGTCAAAAGGCCGATCAACTTGCTAAGTCCTACCTTATGCCGACCATCCCCAATGAAATCTACATTCAAATTAACAGTGCCAAAACGGTAAAGGAAATGTGGGATGCTCTCGACGTGCTTATGCAAGGAACTGATGTTAGTGTGATGACCAGGATCACTAACACCTACACTGCTTATGACTTATTCAAAGCACAAAAATGAGAGACCTTACTGGAGACTTATCAAAGATTTGTCATCATACTGAATGAGCTGAAGATTGCTGGTGTTACTAAGGGACAATTGGAAATAAATGTCAAGTTCCTGAACTCTCTTCTCCCAGGATGGGATCAAACTGTCATTCTTATGAGGCAAATGAAAGACTTGACCCAGATCAACATCCACACACTCTTCGACAACCTCAACCAGTACGGAAGATGCATACCCGGAGAAAGAGAGGTGACTAGAGATATGAGGATGGAATCTGCAGCACTTATTTCCGATGGGCCATCCAAGAAAATGTCTAAGGACAAGGTTGTTGTGCAATCGACTGCTGAGAAGGACGGAGGGTCGGAATCTGACTCTGATGAGGAAAGACAGAAATTTATGAAGCACATGACATTGATCACTAGCTCCATAGCTAAGAGGTTCTTCAAAAAGGGAGGTTCCTCATCAAATCGTCAAAGGACTACTACAGGCTCTAAGCTAAGAGATCAAATCATGGATACCTCAGAGCAGAAAAATGCACAAGCTGCTCCTAAATGCTACAACTGTGGCAAGCCTGGTCACTATGCCAGAGAATGTAGAGCCCCAAAGAAGAAGGATGCCAGTTATTACATGCGCAAAGCTAAGCTGGCAGAGCAAACGGAACCTAGGGTGGTGTTGATGGCAGGACAAGATCACTGGCTCGAAAACACCTTGGACAGTAAGGAGAAGAACGTGGCACTGATGGCTCGCATTGAAGAAAGCTCTGGAGCTGAAACCTCAGGAAGAGATTCAGACAATGAATGCCTAGCCGCAACGGAGATCATTGAGGTAACCAAAGAAGAACTCCGAATCTCTTATAAGATTGCAAGATGAGTTAACTTCCTTAAGTACATATAGGAAAGTAGACAAAATGAAGATTAAAGATCTAGAGGATAGGTTAGCAAACAATCAACGAGTCCTAGAACAAACTTTAATAGAAAAAGGAAATGAGATGACTCGTGTGGAAATCGCAAATGAGAAGATTACTGGTTTGGAAAAAAAATTGTACAATTTGAATCCAAGATCAACACTCTAACTCATGAGATAAAGTCCTCAGAAAATGACGTTAAAGATAGCATAGGGAAATATGAAACAATATATAGGGAAAGGTTACGACTATACTCCAAAATTAAGAAATTGGAGGATCTTCTAACCAAGAGGGCTCATACAGACTAAACCATTTTCTTGAACCAACCTGCCGATATAGAATTCTACAATCCTCGTACCAGCATTGGATTTGACAATCCCGAAAACCTAAAGAAATGCAATGTTCTACAATTTTATGATATTAGCTATATGGGAATAGGTCTCACTCAACTAATGCCCTTTATAAATCATACTGAAACCTTAAGATTAGAAGAAGAAAAACGATTAAGGGCACTAGGCAAAGTTTCGTATGACTACACGGACTTGAACGAAAGCTATAAGACTAGGTATTGTCCAGCAATAACTGAGTTTGACTCTGACATCCCTCGTCCTCCCGAAGGTAAAACCTTAGGGCAGTCCTTAAGTGAATCTGCTGCATCAGAGTATCTAGACTCGTCCTGGTATATGCTTGAGTGTATAAAGAAGATAGCAGAACTTCACTCAGCGTTAGATAGCGAAAGAAAAACTTTCGAGAGTGAAAAACAAACGCTCTTGAAAGAAATCGCTCATCTTAAGAACAACCCTGCCTCTATTGACACAAAAGCACCAAAAATTCCTAAGCTTGCTTTTAAATCTTCTCCTACTAACCCAATGAATTTTAAATCTACAGGCTCTCTAAAGAGAACATGGGTTAAGAAAGGAGACAAAAGGAAGGAAAAACAAGATTTCAATGATGTTTTGTATTTAAAAGCTTTTCTTTCCAAAAACAAGTCGTTTTACTTTAATTAGTCTGTACTTAACTCTCTTGACAATGTTAATTATTGCGATTCCAAATTCGATCGTCTCTTATATTGCTCTTCGAAAATGTTTTCGAAATCTACTCTCTCTAAGAAAAGGAAACGATCAATAATTACAAATAACAACAAACCTGCAAAAACAAAGACAACCCAACAATGGATACCCAAGGTGAAACCTAAGGGAACCATGAGCCTAACCACGACAAACATGTACCTAAGCCTAAACAAAATCCTTCCACTGTCGCTCAAACAAAAACTAGGCTAGGTAAAGAGTCTTTAAAAACTAACAATGATAGAGGAGGCGGACCCATTTTCAAAGGGGTACGTAAAACCCTCTAGTTCCTGTTTTGCAGGTCTCCCATGTGTGGTACTTAAATTACGGTTGCTCCACACACATGACGGGAAACAAGGAGCTGCTGAGCAACTACACCGAAAAATACGGTGGGATAGTCCATTTTGGGAACAGTCATGGAGCCTCAATCCGTGGTTATGGAGATCTAATATGAAACCGGCTTACCAAGGCAATTCTGTGATCGAGGTCTTCAAGTACTGTTCCGTCAAAAGAGGTGCACAATCTTAAATGAGATGTGTGAAGAACTCCTGATAGGTACTCGAAGGACAAATCTGTACACCATTGACGTGCGATCAATCAAACCATCAACGACGATCTGCCTCATCAGTAAAGCGACATACTCACAAAATGAGCACTGGCATCGTCGACTGTCTCATCTAAATCTCAAAACTATCAACAAGCTGGCAACTAACAAGCTGGTTCTCGGACTTCCAGTCTTAAAATTTCAAAAGGAATATCTATGCTCTGCTTGCGAAAGAGGGAAAATGAAGAAAGCGTCTCACTCCTCTAAACAAGTACCTTCGTCATCAAGACCACTGGAGCAGCTTCACATTGATTTATGCGGCCCTATGAGGACAGAAAGCCCAAGCGGACGAAATTACATAATGGTCATAGTAGAGGACTTCTCAAGATTTACCTGGGTCCACTTCTTGAGGTCAAAAGATGAGACATCAGTTCAAATTCCAATCTTTGTAAAGCAACGCAGAATCTACTCGAGTATACAGTCCAAGTAATCCGATCAGATAACGGCATTGAGTTCAAGAATCAGACTCTCAGTGAATTCTATGAGACTCTTGGTATTACTCAACAATTTGCTGCTGTGGCGACCCCACTTTTTAATATAAAGGATAATTGGCGGGTTTTCGCAATGAAAGCCGTGGAAAGCCCATTTTACAAAAACAACATAGTATATTATACAAGGTATAAAAGAGTTGTTTTACAAAAGCCGTGCTAGTCTTTACAGCGGGCCGAAGCCCCAAAATATCAAAACAATCCTACGCCTCCACAGGTCGCGTCCCATGTACTGCATCCGCCCCCAAAAGCCTGTGGAGTCACCGCCACCAGCCGCTACTCACCCGTACCTATAAAACATGCAACCCTGAGCAAAATTG
Organism: Lindernia subracemosa; assembly: GCA_028392965.1. NCBI lineage: Eukaryota > Viridiplantae > Streptophyta > Magnoliopsida > Lamiales > Linderniaceae > Vandellia > Vandellia subracemosa. The sequence goes on from JAQPCC010000044.1 coordinate 1,520,662, forward strand.
CCCAGTAGGTGAACACCAAAATAATGCGATGCATGCGTGCACATGTCCCCAAATCCCAATATCTCACATGACAAATGCACGCTCATTTTTCTCATATCTCAACACTCAGGGCCCTAGGTTAGACTCGGCACCTCGCGCGCAACATCACATCAATCATCCGGTCACACAGACTCGGAAATCACATTTCATGGCGGTGGGCACCCCGAGTCGCGCTCCCACGCTGTAACCGGGTAGATAGAACGATCACGTCTATCGCCCGCCTGATCTCATCTCATGACGGTAGGCACCCCGAGTCGCGCTCCCACGCTGTACCCGGGTAGATAGAACGATCACGTCTATCTCCCGTCAAGTCGAGCAATCCTACGACGGTGGGCACCTCAGGTTGCTCAAGCCTGAGTAGACAGAGCGATCACGTCTGTCTCCCGTCAGGTGCACCTACGAGTCTTAACCTCACAAATCTCTGCCAAAGAAAGGCATACACTCTCCCATTGCACAAATGCGATCAATACTCTCGTCATGACATGCCGTGGATGCATGAACAATTAATCGCAGAACATATCAAGTATATCCGAAAAACCCTCAAAAATCATTAGAATATATACAACTTACTTTTGGTTCAAATACTTAAAATCTCGAGAATAGTAAATTATTTAAGACCCAATACTCCTTTATCAGTTAACCCGAGAAATTGGGTCCAAGTTCGAAAATATTTTATAAAAACTTAGTTCAACAAAAATTAAAAGATTTGGGCTGAAATCAACCTAAAGCCCGGAATGGTCATACCAGGCCCATGAAAAGCCTACTAAAAGTTGACCTGACGAAAACTTTTTTTAACCTGGCGAAAACCTTTCTATGTTGCGAAAAGATTTGGCATTGCGAAAAGCTGGCGAAAACTTTAACTGGCGAAAAGCTTTGGTTCGCGAAAAAACCTTTTTATTTTGAACAGTTGACTAGCGAAAAGCTCATTTCGCGAATACTAAGTGGCGAAAAGTTTTGGTTCGCGAACCCTCACAAAAAGTGGCGAAAAGCTTGGTTCGCGAAAACCTAACAAAAGTTGGCGAAAAGCTTGGTTCGCGAAAATCTTTTTATTTTGAACAGTGACTAGCGAAAAGCTTATTTGGCGAACAATAAGTGGCGAAAAGCTTGGTTCGCGAAAACCTAATTATTGGCCCGCGAAAACTTTTTCCTCTCACATACCGAAAACCTCAGGCCCGCGAAAACTGATTTTTCGGCCCGCGAAAACTTTTTCTTCCTCACAGTTCGCAAAGTAACTGGCCCGCGAAAACTTAAAATGGCCCGCGAAAACGGTTTTTCGGCCCGAACACAAGAAATCATTCAAAAGTGAACAGTATATGAAAAACACTGAATTCTTCAAATCTTCATATCTTCAACAAATACCAGAAACTCATAACATAATTAAAACCCATATTTTGGATTTTTAAACAACAATCATCACACATAGCATTTTATCGAACCAAAAACGATGGTGATCCTTTCACCATAAATATAACAGCTTAAAAATATCAGTTTTGGGTTTGTAAGTTTCACCTACCTCACTTCCTAAGCAGTGTTTAAGCAGATTTTGTTGATGAAGATTGGAAGGAGGTTTTGCCAAATTTCCTTTGTCTCTCTTCTTTCTCTCTCGCCTTCTTTTCCTTGTTCCTTTTCTTCTGAAGTTTTTGAAGTATAGTTGTATATTTAAGTTGGGACAGACTTACGTGATGACAAGGAGGTGATAAGGTGGTGATGCAATTTTCCTCTTAAGCTAAGAAAGGTTCTTTTTTGTAATTTTCCTTCTTTTGTATCTTTCTTCATCGCAAACTATTTTGGCCATTGGGCCATTCAGTCCTTTTGGACCTAATTATTTTTCAGCCCATCAAAGTTTTCCTTCTTTATCGGGCTTGGGCCCAATTATTATTTGGGCTCAATTTCAAGCCTGCCCAAACTTATCTTCACCAATTTCGAAGTTTTGCGAAATCCCCGTATTAAATTTTACGGGTATTACATCCTCCCCCCCTTCAAGAAATTTCGTCCTCGAAATTTAGGCAGTCGGAAATAATTCGGGGTACTTCTGCCGCATGTCGTCTTCTCGTTCCCATGTTGCTTCCTCAATTGCCTGATTACGCCACAGAACTTTGACCAACGGAATATTTTTATTTCGAAGTTGCTTTACTTCATACATCAAGATTTCTACCGGCTTCTCCTCGTAACTTAAGTCCGGTTTCAACCGTTGATGAAGGGTTTCATTTTGTAGCACATGGCTTGAGTCGGCGACGTATTTTCGCAATGTTGACACGTGAAAGACGTCGTGAACCTGATCTAAAGACGCCGGTAATTCAAGTTGATAAGCGACCTCACCGATTCGTTTCAGGATTCTGAAAGGGCCTATATACCTCGGACTCAACTTCCCTTTGCGTCCGAACCGCTTCACGCTCTTCATTGGGGATATCTTCAAGAATACCCAATCATCCTCCGCGAATTCTAACGGCCTTCGTCGTTTATCAGCGTAGCTTTTCTGACGACTTTGGGCTGTTTGCATTCTCTCTCGAATCTTTGTAACAGCTTACGTCATTTCTCGAACCATTTCGGGACCTAGTAGCGCTCGTTCACCGATCTCGTCCCAATGAACTGGGGATCGACATTTACGCCCGTACAAAGCTTCATACGGCGCCATTCCGATCGTAGCCTGAAAGCTGTTGTTGTACGAGAATTCGATCAGCGGAAGGTATTTGCTCCAATTTCCTTTAAAATCTAGCACGCATGCTCGTAACATATCTTCCAGTGTTTGGATCGTCCGTTCAGATTGTCCGTCTGTCTGGGGATGATAAGCTGAACTAAAAGACAACTTGGTTCCCATAGCCTTTTGTAAACTTCCCCAGAAGTTAGACAGAAACCTCGAGTCCCGATCTGAAATGATCGAAATTGGGATTCCATGGAGTCGAACAATCTCTTGAATATATAATTCCGCATACTTCTCCATGGAATATGTTTTATTGATTGGCAGGAAATGGGCAGATTTCGTCAATCTATCGACAATTACCCAAATTGCGTCGTGGCCTTTCACAGTTTTTGGTAGTCCAACGACGAAATCCATGGTTATATGGTCCCACTTCCATTCAGGAATCGTTAACGGTTGTAACATTCCTGCCAGCCTTTGGTGTTCCGCCTTAATCTGTTGGCAAGTCAGACATTGATTTACATAGGCGGCAACATCTTTCTTTATCCCCGGCCACCAATAGTTAACTCGTAAATCCTGATACATTTTCGTTGTACCCGGATGTACAGAGTATGGTGTAGTATGTGCCTCCGTCAATATTTTAAATCGGAGTTCTTCTTTATTTGGCACATACAGACGGCCGTTGTATCGTAAGCTCCCGTCTCCTCGGATCTCAAAATCCGCCGTAGTGCTTTTGTTTTGTTCTCCTTTAATCTTCACATAAAGATTGTCTTCCTTTTGGGCCTTAGTGATTTGTTCCAACAATGTTGGTTTGAGCGTTAGTGCTTCCATTCTCGCTTCGACTTCACCGAAGTTGACTACCTCTACTCCAATCTGGCACAGCTCCGCACTCACGGCTTTACGACTCAAAGCATCTGCGACTACGTTGGCTTTACCCGGATGATAATTGATCACGCATTCGTAATCATTCACTAACTCAAGCCATCGTCGTTGCCTCATATTTAACTCCTTTTGGGTGAAGAAGTACTTCAAGCTCTTGTGATCCGTAAAAATCTCGCATCTTTCTCCGTAGAGGTAATGTCGCCAGATCTTCAGGGCGAATACCACGGCTGCTAGTTCCAGATCGTGCGTGGGGTAGTTTTTCTCGTACTCCTTTAGTTGTCGGGAGGCATAGGCAATTACCTTCCCGTTCTGCATTAGCACGCATCCCAAGCCACTCTTCGAGGCATCCGTATACACTGAAAATCCTTCTGTTCCTGACGGTATTGCTAAAACCGGAGCGGTCGTTAGTCTCTTTTTCAGTTCTTGGAAACTTTGCTCACACGATTCCGTCCATTTAAACGGAACATTCTTCTTCGTCAAATTAGTGAGTGTTGAGGCAATGCTGGAAAAATCTTTCATGAACTTCCGATAATATCCAGCAAGCCCGAGAAAACTTCTAATTTCCGTGGGAGTGGTTGGTCGTGGCCAATTCTTAATTGCCTCAATCTTACTAGGATCCACCGAAATCCCATCTCCAGAAATAATGTGTCCCAGAAAGGCCACTTCCGTCAACCAAAATTCGCATTTCTTGAATTTTGCGAATAACTGCTTCTCTCGTAAAATTCTTAGAATTGTTCTTAGATGCTCCTCATGTTCATCCTTCGTTTTTGAATAAATAAGGATATCATCTATAAAGACGATAAATTCTTGAATACCCGATTCATCAGATCCATGAAAGCAGCTGGTGCATTTGTTAACCCGAAAGGCATGACCAGAAACTCGTAATGGCCGTACCTTGTACTGAATGCGGTTTTAGAAACGTCTGCCTCACGGATCTTTAACTGATAATACCCAGAGCGCAGGTCGATCTTAGAGAATACCGTTGCTCCTTGCAATTGGTCAAACAAGTCATCAATCCTTGGCAACGGATACTTATTCTTTATCGTGATCTTATTTAGCTCACGATAATCGATGCGCAATCTCATTGACCCGTCTTTCTTTCGAACGAAAAGAACCGGTGCTCCCCATGGAGAGAAGCTCGGTTGGATGAATCCCTTCTGCAACAACTCTGCCAACTGTTCTTTCAGTTCCCGTAGCTCGTTCGGCGCTAATCGATATGGGGCTTTCGATATCGGGGCAGCCCCAGGTACAAGATCGATTTTGAATTCGATCTCTCTATCAGGAGGTAAACCTGGAAGGTCGTCGGGAAATACGTCGGGGTATTCATTCGCAATCGGAACCTCCTCGAGTCTCAAAAGAGGAGATTCCTCGGCCTTCATGGCAGAACAAAGATAGAATTCGCAACCCGAGTTAACAAGTCGTCGGGCCTTCAGGGCAAATATTTGAGGAATTCTATCCTTGCTCGCCTTTCCCCAAAAGACGAACTCTCCTCCCTGGGGTGATTGGAACCTCACGATTTTCTTAGAACAGTCAATCATGGCTCCGTATTTCGAAAGCCAATCCATCCCGAATATGATGTCGTAATCATTCATCGGGATTACAATTAGATCGACTAACAATTCCCTACCCTCCATATTTACTGGGTACTTTTCTATCACTAAATTGGTTCGGGTCGGGTTCCCATGTGGCAAACTAACTAAATAATCCTTTTAGAATGGGTAGGATTGTAACAGCCCGCTCACGGGACCTGTGGGGTTGGGCCCACTGCACTTCATTGATTGTCTAGCCCCACTGTATCACCACTAGCCTTCCAGCGTGCTTTGTCCTCACTCGCACACACCTTGAGCTACTTCCCAGGGGGTCACCCATCCCAGTGTTACTTCAAGTCAAGCACGCTTAACTTTGAAGTTCTTATGGATGGGCTCCCGAAAAGGAAGGTGCACCTTGGTAATATGAGTAGCACAATCAATTCTCTTATATCATTCTTTTTGACTTGACACGCCCATACATTGCCAGTCTCAGAATCCCTCTCATTCGGATGTGGAATCGGTTCATTCATGTATCCCTCCGCCTAGAAGCCTCGTCGGGAGCCGCTCCTTGTCCGTGCTCCTCTTTGGCACCGGCGATCACTCCCCGCCCTCATCGACCCCGGGTGTTACATGCCCACCAGCCTCCGCTTGGTTCGTCCCCGAACCACATCGTACTGGAAGAGGTTGTGCTCTGATACCATTTGTAACAGCCCGCTCACGGGACCTGTGGGGTTGGGCCCACTGCACTTCATTGATTGTCTGGCCCCACTGTATCACCACTAGCCTTCCAGCGTGCTTTGTCCTCACTCGCACACACCCTGAGCTACTTCCCAGGGGGTCACCCATCCCAGTGTTACTTCAAGTCAAGCACGCTTAACTTTCAAGTTCTTATGGATGAGCTCCCGAAAAGGAAGGTGCACCTTGGTGATATGAGTAGCACAATCAATTCTCTTATATCATTCTTTTTGACTTGACATGCCCATACATTGCCAGTCTCAGAATCCCTCTCATTCGGATGTGGAATCGGTTCATTCATGTATCCCTCCGCCTAGAAGCCTCGTCGGGAGCCGCTCCTTTTCCGTGCTCCTCTTTGGCACCGGCGATCACTCCCCGCCCTCATCGGCCCCGGGTGTTACACCGGCCCAGCGTCTACCGGAATCCCCATCCCCGCGGATCCCCACCAACGGATCGACTACACGCAATTTTTTTTTAAGAAATAATATTTATGTTATAATAATATAAAATGAGTATAATAAATATTTTTAAATATGATTTATATTATAATAATATTGATAATAAATATTATTTATATTATATAATATAGTATTGGAGAACGGGGCGGGAATCCACACGGGACGAGATCAATCCCCGTCCCCGCCAATGGGGGGATATCTCGCCCCATTCCCGCTCTGTGGGGATTCCCCGCCCCGTTTGGGGCGGTTTCCGGCGAGGACGGGAAATCTCCGCCCCATTGACAAGCCTAACTACAAACCTGCAGTTATCGGGTACCCGACCCGAACAAGCCGAACCAGCAAAAATTCGATCCGATCCCACCCATAGACGTATTGGGAATTGATAAGTGAAGATTTTAGGTAGTTTTTATACCCCGTAAATGCGTATTAGCGATTGTTATTTATTGAAATATCCTCGTATATCCTACGTTTACGTCTCATTACTTATTTGACATATCTTGAAGCAAAAGATATCAAAACCAAAATATTCGGACGAGAAAAGTCAAAGTCAATATACATGGCATTGACAAGTAGAGTTAAAAATTGGACCGGGGCGGCTCGGAAAAAGCTGGCTGCCCGAAAATTACGGGCCGGACTAGGCCGGACTGATGTTCTAGCGGGCCTATGAATCCTAAGCCCTAGCCCGTGGAGAGCTGGGCCGGGCTGGCCCGACCAGAGCTGATCGGGCTTGATTTTTAAAATTTTAAAATTTAATTTTTTAAAATTACTTAATTATTCATTATTTTATTATAATTTATACCTAAATATTATACACAATAATACAAATACATAATTTCGAAAAAAAAAAAATATTTATATACACAATATATTTTTTAGTTAAAAAATTGAATTTTATAAAATATTTATACATAAATAAAATTAAAAATATAAAAGGAGGACGGGCCTTATTTGGCCAGCGGCCCGCCGAGCTTTTCTGACACGAAGCCCGCTAGCCCGCCAGACCTGTTGGGCCGGACCAAAGGCCCACTTGTGTTTCGGGCTGAAATTGTTTAGACCCGCTTTTTTATTTTCGGACCAGACGAACTGACCGGCTCTATTCACGTCATTGCAAGGCAAGCTGTAAGATCCTAGCTGATTTAGTGAAGGTTTTATTATCTATTAAGGTGTCAAATATTTTACTAAGCTTCAATGTTTTGAGTTTCAGGCATCAATGGTGGTGAAGGAGTTGAGAAGAATTGAAGAAGACGAAGAAGAGAAGAATAGGAACGAGAGAGAGAGAAGTTAGTTGATAGATAATGCATACTGCCTTTCCACGTTTCAGCCTATCCTTCTTTATACATTGTATCAGACAGAATTCTAAGTAAAAATAATAGATATATGGGCTTAGTAGATTGACCCAATAATAAAGCCCAATTAATCTCACTTGGGCCCAATATAAATCCATTCATCTTCTTATCTCCATCTCTCTCACGTGCCTTCATTCCTTACACAAGCATACACAAACCAGCAACCTCTGAAGAAAAAGCACAACGCAATTTTGCTCGTCCATCTGACGCATTGCTCCGAGCAGCAAATTCTAGGTATGATTTTGTGTTCATTGACTCAAGATTGTGAAGAGTGAAGAAATGCTGCTAAGAATGCAAATGAAATGAGTCGGAACGTAAGTGTTTTTAGTTGCTTAAGCTTCAACTCAGTTCAGCCCTAAGCTGAACTAGGGACCAAGATAATGGGCATAGTAACTAATAAGATATGGTAGTTAAGTAATGTGATGCGCAGGAGAAATAATTGTAAAGGTAATTTTGAGCATGTTCAGTACCTAATGAACTTAAGCTTGTGATTGATACAGCTCGGGTCAAGCTAAAAGTTGAGCTCAAGTCGTTTTTGTATTCTTCCTGGCTGATTAGGCCCAATTTGTTCTCATGATTGTTGGTAATATTACTTAAAAGTTGGTTTTGACAACCAAATGTACTGGGGTTTAGCTACTCAATATGGTAAGCTACATTAATCTAATGTTGCCAATAGTGAGTTATTGGTCAAATTTATCCAGTAACAGATAATCATTGAGTTTTTTCTTGTCATTGAAGGGAAGTCATATTAACATAAAATTGTCGAATGAGCTTTGACTGTCACTTGACCGACTTGAAATTCTAGATATATTGATATTTAGAGATAGAATCAATAACCGAAGAATGCAACATTTGTTAGTACTTGTTTTAGTTATTGCTCTGGTTCTAAGATGGGGTAGGATCGGAGAAGTTGTATCCTCAAAATGTTAGACAAACGTGACCGTGTTCTTTTTTCGTAGATCAGCTACCCTTTTGCCCATGAGATTAGATACTTCTCTTTCTATCAACCCTTGAAGTGAATATTGAATGTTTTTGCAATATTTTCGTAATAAGGATTAAGATTTGTTACACGTGCACTACATTAGATGTATTAAACATATATGAAAATCATGCTAGAGTACATGAACAACTAATAGTTGTATTGTTTGCAATTTGCATTATCTAAATACACTCCTAGAAGATGTTTATTTATACATGTGATTCTAGCCACAAACAATTGTAAAAGAACTATATAACTCTTGAATCCTAACGATTGAAATAAATAAAGTCATATTCTAGCTTAATCTTAGTATAAGTTATAAGCCGTACTAGAAATTCTGATATAAATGATATGCTAGAAATGGATAGATTCGATATACTAACAGACGTTTTATACTCGTGGAATGATTCAAAATGAACACTTTTGAGTTGTGTCTCAGACTTTCTTCTCTGTATATAAATTCTATATATGTGCATGCTGAATTAATGGCTATTTGGATATGGTTCTGCGTGGGATATATAAGGTTTACGTTTATCCCTCTCGTTTGGATACTCTGTTTTGTTACTGTACTTGTACAAATGAAGTTCAAGTGATGAGTTTCATTATACTCACTTTGCTCAATCTCATAATATCTTCTTTCCGGGCCCATTCAGGCATTTGTGCAGATATTGCTGTATCAAAATATGAATACTGGTCTGCTTTAGCGCCTCTTCCTCTGGAAGTTGTTCTATCTGCTGGTCAGAAGGCTAAGGAGGAATTTTTGGCGAAAGGCGTATCTGTTGCTGAGACCTTACTGATTTCTAGTACTTGACGAACAACCTTTTCCATTGCTCCTCTCAGTGTTTTTCTTCAAATAATGTTTTACAAAATATCACTCTATCATATACTGTGTCCGTGCTCAAGTTCGTAGGGTCGTCGAAAGTTCTTTGCAACTATCTCGCTTAGTTAGGATTCAATGTTGGATTATTTTGATATTAACTTTCTATCATCTTTTCTGAAACGTCTGTTAGGTGGAAGACTCTATTGTTCTTGCATTAGCCCAACAAAGACGCCCAAACTCAACTAGGATATCAGCATCAGGTTTTGTTCTTAGTATTTCTCTATTGACAGTTAGTTGTTGCTTTAAACATTTTATACTCTGTTGCAATGATCAGTTTCTGTTCTCTACGTACTACTTCTCTTTGCTGTTACTGAAAATTTGTATACTCACTGTTCTAGCTCCTGGTGCAATCTTCTCTTAAATTATTTCCACTTTTAATATCAAATTTGCGAACCGATTTATGGCCTTAGCACAATCTCCTATTTATCTCGCCTTACGTTCTTTGACAGATTTCAAGTCTCCAACTGATATCAAGCATACGGAAGCATTTGGTACGTCCCCATTGCACTTGGGCTTGCCTTTTCCTACCTTCTTTGGAATTGTAGAAAATTGTGCAAATACTGTCTTCTCCATATATCTACACCATCTAACTCACTTTGAAGAAAATTACTATGAAGAAAGATTTTTGACAAAAGGTATCTCATTTTCGCAGAACTCAGCCCAGAAGAATCCGAGGATGTACTGTTCAAGGAGGTTTGTGACTAAAATCATTCTTCCTCCAACTTTGTGAACACACACGACGTGTTTAGCTTTATCCCGCTATCAGTAAATCTATGAAGTCCAGACGCCTTATGGCGTCGTATGGGCTACTTACTAATTGTTGTGATTTCTCTTCTGTAGGCATGGCTTACATACTTTTGGAGAAGAGCTAAAGCTTATGGTATAGAGGAGAAAATAGCCATTGAGAGGCTCAAGTTTTGGATCAACCGTAGCGGACAAGCACCAACATCTCACGATGCCGTCGACGGTGAGCGAGCTCCACTTCACCAAAAAGAAAATAAAAAACTTTTACAGTTTATAGTGCTTTCTTTAGAAACAGAACTAACTTGGACCTGCTTAATCTCTCTCTCTCTCTCTAGTTGATCAAGGTTTGATCGAAATGCGGAAACTGGGAATCGAGCAACGTCTATGGGAGGCCTCTCGGAAAGAAACCGAGCATTGATTGCTTCACTTCACTTCACTTCCTCCTAAGCTTTTTCTAAAGAAGACCGACAAAACACTGAACTATTTTTAACACGGAAGAGAAGATCGACATACATACATATGTAATAGTATCATCATCAACTTCTACCAGGTGTGCAACCTCAGTATAATGTTGTAAACCCTTACTCATCGGCGTATCTCTACGAACTCTATTATTGCATTGATGGATGATATAGAGCTACTGACGAAAAATGCAACACATTCACCAGAGATCTCTAGTTCAACAATCCCACCACAACGACATTCGAACAGCCAAGGCAAATTTTGGCTGGCGAAAACAAACTAATGAACATATAGTGATGGTCGTAATGCGGCCGCCGCTCGATGCTTTGTTACAAAACGAACATATACTTACTTGGGTTACTGAACTCTAGTCGGAGCTTCGACCTTCATATTTAGGCGGTTAAACTCCAAAGCTAAGATAGGCTTCGACTGCAAGATAGATAAGCACAGTCTTCTCTTGTAGTCTTTATCTTCCGACGCTTTATCAATCGACGTTTCTTCATCGTCGTTTAGTTGCGATGGGACGGACACCTTGGCTGGCGACACCACTCTCAACCTATTAGATCGAACAAACCAAAAACAACATTTATTACAGTGTTTGCATATGCTGTATTAGAAATGAAGTAATCGTAAGCTTTTCAAACAACAATACTACCTGCTCTCTATTTCGCAAGAATATTTAAGCAGGTGTCGATTATACTCCGTTCGACCGCTGCAGTTCGAAAATATCAAACACTTTTGTTCAGAGAGAGAGAGAGAGAGAGAGAGAGAGAGAGAGAGAGAGAACTACACCTAAAGCTAGGAAGGGCCATCTTGATTTTGGGGCCAATCCAATTCGAGTCGAATTGAGGTGTCACCATAGCTTTGAGAAGACGATTACAAAAAAAAAAAAAACCATTTATTTAATGTGAAAAGGAAAAAAAAAAAAAAAAACACAACCAAGTTAATCAAAAGGAAGAAGTCTACATACAGACCAGATGTTTTAAGGCTGATGTTGCAGAAATCAATAGGTGTCGTCGTACGGTCATCATTCATCTCTTTGACCTGCATGTCCAAGTGATTCTTCTTACCGTGTCCATGGAAGCAAATCTTGCTTAAAAGTCCACCGAATCGATCCCTTTTTTCAATCCCGGGCATTGATATCACATTTTATTTAAAAACAAAGAAAAACAAAACGCCCCGTCAAATTCTTGCATAGCGAGATAATATCGAATGAGTGAGTGCCGCTTAATGAGATCAATGGAGGAAGTTTTTAACCTTTTTGAAATGAGCAAATTGACTAGGGAGTCCAATCTCCTTCAAAGGAAAGCACATTAGGGATAATAATAATCACAATAGTATACGTCGAATGATGATTATATATATAAGATTCGATACCTTTCGCCCATGGGCGCAAGCTTCGTCGCTGTTCACTAACACTTTTGCAGCCCATCTGTTATTACAAGAAGGAAAAAAAAAAGACAATGTAATTGTTTAACCTTTTGTCAATTATAGCTGTAATACCCGTGGATTTTATAATGTAATTACCATTATAATTAGAAATTTTGATATATTATTTAGATGAAGGATTCGAAAGCTCGGGTGAAGAGTATGAATAATAATAGGAACACCCGAATTTTGATAAGTATTTGAAAACAAAAGAGGCCGAAATTCGGGTAAGAACAAAGGGAAGAATTCGGGTAAGGACAAAGTGAAATTCGGGTGAAGTGTAAATAATTTTCGGGCAAGACATTTCTTAACCTAAGAGGAAAAACTCGTCACCTCCTTGTCACCTACTTATCATCATTTACCTCAAAGTATATCTACACCCCATTAAGTGAAAAACAGAGAACATTTTCGAAACCAAGAAAAGAGAAGGAAAGAATCGCACAAAGAACTTGGCTAACAAAAGATTAGGGAGCTCGAGAAAATCCTAAAACTTCAAAGTTTCGGACGTGAGGTAGGTGAAATCTTTCATCTACAACACGTAAATATTATGTGTTTTATGTGATAAAGTATTTTGTTATGATCTTACGTGACTTACATGAATTAGGTGAATTTTCGGGTGGCTATATGCGTTAAAAACCCAGATTTTTGGGTTTGAATCTATGTTACGTATTATAGTTGTATTTACATGGAAGGTGAATGAGTTACGAATGTTTTCGGGTAGATATTATTCGGGCACTTGAATGTTTTCGGGTGTTTGAATAGTTTTTGTGCATAGTACTTTGTACTGTAGACTGGAATTTATATAAATTCGGATAGGTATACGTTTTCGGGTCTTTAATATTTTCGGACAAAGTATTTTCGGGTAACAAGGTTTTCGCAGAATAAAATATAATTTTCGGGTCTTTTAAATATTCTGAGTCAGAAAGGAAATTCGGCGAATTGTGTTTATTTTCGGGTAAAGAGTTTCGGGCCTTCAAAAGATATTCGGGCTCAAGTTTTCGGCTTTTAAAACTAAGATTTTCTGGTGGAACTGTCGGGCCACATTCTCGGGTCAAAATATTTTCGGCGTCAGACTCATTTTCGGGCAGCAACTTTCGGGCTCGAATAAAATTCGGGTCTTTGTTAAAAAAAAAAATAAAAAAAAAAATAATGTCTTTTGGAGGAAATTTTTTTTTTTTGTCATTGAATGAGAAAAATGTTCCGAGTCCAACGGGCATAGTCTATTCTAATTTTCAGGGAAGGCAGTTTTAATGGGTACTGTGACATTTCATTTGCATAACACACATGCATTTCATACCAGTATGAGGGATGAGTACCGTGTTGATACGGTAACGCTTTGATATAGTGATGAGCGGGGTAGATCGTGATTGCGTTGATGATTCGTAGAAGAATCGAGGTTAGTACTCATATATGACACCTGACGGCAGACAGGCGTGATCGATCTGTCTACTCGGGCGTGAACGTGCCGAGGTGCAAAACCGTCTTTTATGTTATTTTCGCGGAAGGAGCGACCTGGTAGGGCAGTAGCGTGAACGTCTAAACGCTATCAGTGTAGGCTACCGTGATTGTTATGGGCGCGCGAGGTGTCGAGTCTAACCTAGGGCCCTGTGTTGAGATATGATAAGATGGATTGAGAGGTAAAAGTCGAGCGTGCATTTATGGTGAGATATTTTGGGATGATGGGTGAGCGCACGCTGCATTCATGCATGTTTTCACCTACTAGGCAATCGCTCAGTCTTATGTGTTGTAGGTACGACCAAGTCCGATGTCAAGGTACGTCGCGACTGAGGCAGGCTGATGGCGGTGACTCCACGGACTTTTGAGGGCGAGGTTGTACATGGATGAAGACCTGTGGAGCGACATTAGGGCGTTTTGATATTTTGAATATTTTGGGGCTACGGCCTTTGTAAATATACGACTTTGTAACCCGTATGTACTATAATATATTCAATTTTACGAAAACGTTTTTGTAAAATGGGTCTTCCGCGGCTTTCGTTGCGGAAATCCGCCACTAATAGTATTTAGAAAATGAGGGTCGCCACAATAGCACTAACATCCCTATCAATCACTAACGCTCAACAGTATAATAAACCAACGTAATAAACAGTCACGCATCTTGACGTGAACATACGATGAGTATCATCCTATAAAAATGCATGAAACTACCAAAAAAAAAAATTAACATAGAAAAGAAAAAATGAAGAAAAAATTTATTGGATGAGAACTTACGTATCCCTGCGATCACGACAAGCTGAAATAGTATAAGGTTGTAAAGAACTACAAGTTAAAAATGCTAGTTGACATATAGATATTATCAACCTATCGAAATATTAAAAAAATTGGCATTTTTAAAGTATAACAGATATGTTTAATGCTAGTTGATATAGATTAAGGTAGTACTAAGAACTGGCCCTTTTGTCTAAAGTTAGATATGCAAATCCCCCGGGAATTGCTGGATGTTCGAAACTAAAGTATCTTCACATGGGATATCTAAAAAAACGATAGAGTAAACAGACAACCAATGAAAAAAGACAACCTCATCGAATTTCCCGGCAGGACTCTCCTCATAATTGGCAAGAAAGAATCCTCCAAGAGTGTAACTGCAGGGTAAATACGTGGTAATAACTTTTTATTAGAACAAAAATAAGAAAAGAAATCGAGAAAACAAGAATCTTCGTCAACCCTAATCCTAACATCTAAAGGTAATATCAGTGTGTTAAGTACCCGAAAGCCTCCACTAATTTGAATTCTTTCGGAATAAATGCTCGGGCGGTCTCCGCCTTAACAAGATGGAGTTGGTATAGTGCACTGAAGTTTCATGACAGCAGAAAAGTCGAAGATATATATTATCAGATCATAGACGAAGAAATGTAATGAAACTAAAATGAATATCACACTCAAAAGAACGAAAACGATTACTTGCCTCCCTCTAAACATCCACGGATGCTTCCCATATCCTACGACAGAAGTACGTTTCTCGACAGCTTCCATTGTTTTCATTAGTAGAAAGGAAACTATGTAAAAGAAAAACCTAAGTTAGAAACCATTTAAAAGCTGCTATGTAAGAACACAAGAGGAAGATACGAAGTATTAATCCAAATAATATAACACTTGAAAGATTTCGTCTAAGCTTCACACAAAACAGAAGGGATTTAAGTCTTCTCACTGAGAATTTCTATTTCACTGAAAGAAATTGTGAGAACTTCTCTGCAATGTCTGAATAAAAACCCTTGAAAGAACAAAGCCATGCCATGCAAATCGCACTAGTATAAAGTATAAGCCAGGTGCGGAGAATACACATGCAAGTTGAGCAAGTTGGAGTTATTCTAAGGCAAATTATATGTAATTTTAATAATAAAAAACAACATAGGTAAAAGCGGTAATAGAACAGTTGATGTAGCATACCAGAATTAAGTCTTAAAACATATGCAAGTTGCAATAACTTACTATAAATAAAATATGCAGAGGAAAACTACATAACTTTTCAACAGGGAATCCTTAAAACTTTTTCAGAAACCTAATTAACTTCTTAGTGTGCTCTTAACTCTTCTTCAGCTGGACAAGGGCAGAACCTATGATCTTACAGCTGAAAGAAAACATGAAATAATACACAAAAACATAAAACTATAGTCTTCTTACCACTGTTATATTTCTGTGGCTACTAGGTGAGGATTCCCACCAGCAAAAGAACCCTTTTCGTCCTTAGAACAGTCAGTGTTTGTTTTACTTATGAATTGAAGCTTATTGCTAATAATTTATCTCACTAAGTTGAATGGCAATGCTCATTACATTGTACCATTATATAAGGCAGCGAAAACAGGCGGATAATATTATTCCGACAATTTAAACAGATTAAAAACCAACCAAGAACACTGAAGTGAAAGGGAACAAGGGGAGGCCTCATCACTACATCAACCAATACTAAGGCGAGGAAAGAAAATGCAGACATCAATGGCCGGCCACGAACTTTACTACAATGCCAGCAGTGCCAACCACATTTAGGCAAAGGAAATTCAAATAAAAGGGCAGCATTAAAGTTAACCCAAGACAGCAACATTCAAGTAAATACGTGTAAAAGAGTAACCTTTTATTACACTTACAGAGACGATGCAATGAAATTCCAACTGTTAAGCCCAAAAATCAAATCTTTGTACCTCCAAATCCAAGGTGCGAGTTTTCCCACAAGATTTAAGTATAACCCCTTAATTCTTTCTATTTTCACTCTTCGAAGAACAACAAAAGAAAAAGATTGGGATAGAAAGAGAAAGAGAAAGAGAAAGAAAACAATACGATAAATAGACGGGAGGAAGCTGCCTAATGGGTGGAGATTGTTTATGTAAGACAGTGCATCATCATCACATTACACAAAAAGCTTAATTTAAAGACAAAGATCTCAGTAACTAACTAAAAAGAAATTAGCTTTTTTGTAAGAGTTGAGAGAGTACTTAGCTTTTATCCTTTTTGTCCACACCACACCAACCATCCCAAAACACTCTGTGACCACAAAGAGCGCCGCGCTTCTCTTTTGGCGGCAAGCTGAAATATACAGTGTGCAAAAACCAACGGTTATTGTGGATTTCGTCCCAAAGTTGTATTCTTGGAATCTTTCTTAGCTTCCGACCTCCTCTGATCTGAAAATAAGGTTCGTCTGTTCTTGTCCAATTGTCACGTGTCTGATCTCACTCACCCCTTCAATAGAATAGATATAGAATGTTATTATATTATTATTGATAATAACTTCACATTAATTTTGGGGCACGTTTTCGAGGTTATTTGCGCAAGAAAACATGTGGGAAAAAAAAGAAACAAAATTAGTTTTTGACGACAGTGGATGAGTGAAACCAAGATATAAATTTGGGTCAAACATATCATTCTATATGTTCTTGATTGATTAAGGGTCAAATCTATCATCCTATACAGTTGTGTTCTTGATTAATTAAGGGTCATATATATATATATATATATATATATCATCCTATATAGTTGTGTTCTTGATTAATTAAGGGTCATATATATATCATCTTATATAGCTAGTTCTTATTGATTAAATTAAATATTTTTTATTTCAATGTCACTAAAATATTACGTGACATTTCTAACCATTGAATCTTTTAATTATGGTCACAATGATAGGCGAGTTGCCGAGTTTCTCATATATATATATTATATATATATATATATATATATATTATGACAGCAGAAAAGATCTCTCTCCTCCTCCTATTTTCCTCCTCCTTCTATCTAAAACCTTATCCAAAAATAATCTCATTTCTCCCCCTTCCTCCATGAATGGAGGTTGGGGAAGCTCATATTTTGCTCTCTTTATTTTTATTTTGTCCATTTTTTCTATTTTTCGGTTTCTCTCTCTAAAGTTGAATTGTTAGTCTCTCATCTTTGAGAGTTTGTTTGCCCTTTATGGGTCTTCTTTACCCTTTCATGGGGTGTTATTTCCCCTTTAATGGGGTGTTCTTCTCCCCTTGTGGAAGCTTTGCATCTCCCTTAATGGGAGTTTGATTTGTGAAAACTTGTGACCAAAGAGGCGGCACAACCTCACGCAAAAAATGACTACTTTGTCGTTCTTGTTATTCGTAGTAAAAAAATGCGTGGTCTTTTAGAGATATGGATTTGCTAGCCATCTTTGCCATGGAGTTATAGGTATATTTTCGGTGGTAGAAGTTCATGTTTTTTAGCTATTGATTTGCGAGTAATTTAATTTTTGTTTATATTTCGTCTATGGTCAGATGTAGCTTTCGATTTAGTCGATTTGTATGCTCATCATTGTGGGAGCCTTTATATCTACTGGTATGATCATTCTAAACCAGAGAGACCTTTCAAGTTGTTTAATCCTTATACTTATCTTTGTTTAATAAGATAGCACGCTATCGTAGGAAAAAGAAAATATAAGCTATATTATATTCATAAATAATTTTTTAAAAATATATATATATATATATGCCATAATTCATATTAAAAAATAAAAAATAAGAAAGCGCATGCAATGCAATTAATAACCTCAGGTCGTTGGCATCGGATCATATCTCATTCCACAGTCTATCAGCGCAACCACTGCAGCCTTCCTCAGAGGGCACAAGTCAAGAAGGCAGTCGGCAGCCGCCTCGAGGCAGAGGACGCAGTCATTCACCGGAAGGTATAGCTGACAGTAGGCGAAGCCCTGAGCTAACGTTCCCCTGAGGATGTATTGGTATTGGGGCTGAGAGCTCGTCGTGTAGGTCAACATATCGAGGCCGTAGTCAACTTCCCTCTCGTAATCGTTATATTCATCGTACGTCTCCGTTGAGCACGCATATTCGTCTATGGCCGTGTTTGGCTGGCATTTTACGGCATGATCTGCGAGTAGCAAAGTAATAACCATACACACGAGCACAGTGGTGACGGCGGAGAGACGACTGCCCATCTTCGACAATTTTTCTTATTTCTACCTGTTGGACATAAGAAATTATAAAATTAAAATATGATACGCTGCCTTCAAGTGTAAGCTTTTAGGTGAAATGACCATTCAACATGGTATTAGAACCCAGTCACAGCCCAAGATAGGTCATGGGTATGAATCCCCACGGCCAACCATTCAAAAACATTACACGTTTAAAGTTAGATAAGAAAGAAATCAGCATAGACTAGACGTTATGATCATAAAAAATGTATAAGAAATTAGAATTAATGTTATGGGCATAAAAAATACATAATTGAAATATGATAGACTCCCTTCAAGCTTAATCTTTTTAGGTCATATAAGAAAGAAATCAACCTAGACGTGATGGACATAAAAAAATATATAATTAAAATATGATACACTCCCTTCAAACTTAGTCTTTTAGGTGAAGTGGACATTCAACACTACCTCGACTGATCTGATTTCTTCGTTTTGAGCTAGTTGTAGCAGACGATGGTTTGAGAGTTTAGGTAATATATATTACGTAAAAGCTCTCTAGATGGCTCGTTGTTATTATTCGGGCTTAGCTTTCTATGTTTCTTGTCTTATTTTTATCTTCAATGTTTAGGGTTTTGTTTTATGTGTTTATCTTTTTACATATCTCTTGTTGTTATCAGCAATGTTTGAGTTTCTTTTGTGTTGTTTTTGTTCAATGTATGGGACGATGATTCACATGGATGTAATGACGAAAGATGTATTTACAACTAAACATGAAAATCTATGCATACAACTAATAAGACTTGTTAGAACACTCTGTTTCTCAGATTTATTTATTATTATTATTATTATTAATATTATTATTATTATTATTATTATTATTATTATTATTATTATTATTATTATTATTATTATTATGTGACATAGTTGGATTTCGATAAGCGCCATGAGACAAAACTTTTGATGTTGCTACGATGAGTTACTTCCTAGGAAACTATACCTTTGTGACATGTTAGCTAGCTAGTATAATTTTTGTTTTATTAAGATTCCGTTGGAGAATAAATAAGGTTCGTACCATTTGGGAGGAAAAATATAACACTTATACAATGGAATGGAAGAACATAACAATATATACGGAGTAGAACTAAATTTATGAATCCTTGAAGCCTCGCGGCAATTGGGCTAATCATAGTCCGGACACTCTTGGATGTATAAGTTAGGGGTGGGCATTCGACCCGACCCGATCGGGGGTAAGAAACGGGTTAAAATCGGCTATCGGATTTTAAAACCCGATACCCAATTTTCTATGTCGGGTAGCATTATGCTACCCGATAAACCCGATCGGGTACCCGAAGTTACTAGTTAATATATTGTTATTAGTACATTACACATGTAAAGAATTGTACAGTTAAGTCGATTGGTCAAGTTGTTAGGCAATCTTTATTCTATGTCATAAACCCGAGTTTAATTCCTCTCTATAGCGATTCTTAGAAAATGAGTTTTGTTATTGGGCTGCCCTCAGTGGGCTTAGATTGGACTTAAGGTCTGAATAGAAATTAAAAAAAAAAATACACGCAGAAATAATAATAAACCCTAACTCGCAAGTCGGGTACCCATCCGGGTTTCGGGTACCCGACTTTGGTCGGGTCGGGATCGGGTTTTAGACTACAAATAGGGATGTCAACAGAGTAGGAACCTAATCCCCATCCCCGGCCCAGCGTCTACCGGAATCCCCATCCCCGCGGATCCCCACCAATGGATCGACTACACGCAATTTTTTTTTAATAAATAATATTTATGTTATAATATAAAATGAGTATAATAAATATTTTTAAATATGATTTATATTATAATAATATTGATAATAAATATTATTTATATTATATAATATAGTATTGGAGAACGGGGCGGGAATCCACACGGGACGAGATCAATCCCCGTCCCCGCCAATGGGGGGATATCTCGCCCCATTCCCGCTCTGTGGGGATTCCCCGCCCCGTTTGGGGCGGTTTCCGGCGAGGACGGGAAATCTCCGCCCCATTGACAAGCCTAACTACAAACCTGCAGTTATCGGGTACCCGACCCGAACTAGCCGAACCAGCAAAAATTCGATCCGATCCCACCCATAGACGTATTGGGAATTGATAAGTGAAGATTTTAGGTAGTTTTTATACCCCGTAAATGCGTATTAGCGATTGTTATTTATTGAAATATCCTCGTATATCCTATGTTTACGTCTCATTACTTATTTGACAGATCTTGAAGCAAAAGATATCAAAACCAAAATATTCGGACGAGAAAAGTCAAAGTCAATATACATGGCATTGACAAGTAGAGTTAAAAATTGGACCGGGGCGGCTCGGAAAAAGCTGGCTGCCCGAAAATTACGGGCCGGACTAACCCGGACTGATGTTCTAGCGGGCCTATGAATCCTAAGCCCTAGCCCGTGGAGAGCTGGGCCGGGCTGGCCCGACCAGAGCTGATCGGGCTTGATTTTTAAAATTTTAAAATTTAATTTTTTAAAATTACTTAATTATTCATTATTTTATTATAATTTATACCTAAATATTATACACAATAATACAAATACATAATTTCGAAAAAAAATAAATATTTATATACACAAAATATATGTTTTAGTTAAAAAAATGAATTTTATAAAATATTTATACATAAATAAAATTAAAAATATAAAAGGAGGACGGGCCTTATTTGGCCAGCGGCCCGCCGAGCTTTTCTGACACGAAGCCCGCTATCCCGCCAGACCTGTTGGGCCGGACCAAAGGCCCACTTGTGTTTCGGGCTGAAATTGTTTAGACCCGCTTTTTTTTTTCGGACCAGACGAACTGACCGGCTCTATTCACGTCATTACAAGGCAAGCTGTAAGATACTAGCTGATTTAGTGAAGGTTTTATTATCTATTAAGGTGTCAAATATTTTACTAAGCTTCAATGTTTTGAGTTTCAGGCATCAATGGTGGTGAAGGAGTTGAGAAGAATTGAAGAAGACGAAGAAGAAAAGAATAGGAACGAGAGAGAGAGAGAAGTTAGTTGATAGATAATGCATACTGCCTTTCCACGTTTCAGCCTATCCTTCTTTATACATTGTATCAGACAGAATTCTAAGTAAAAATAATAGATATATGGGCTTAGTAGATTGACCCAATAATAAAGCCCAATTAATCTCACTTGGGCCCAATATAAATCCATTCATCTTCTTATCTCCATCTCTCTCACGTGCCTTCATTCCTTACACAAGCATACACAAACCAGCAACCTCTGAAGAAAAAGCACAACGCAATTTTGCCCGTCCATCTGACGCATTGCTCCGAGCAGCAAATTCTAGGTATATTTTGTGTTCATTGACTCAAGATTGTGAAGAGTGAAGAAATGCTGCTAAGAATGCAAATGAAATGAGTCGGAACGTAAGTGTTTTTAGTTGCTTAAGCTTCAACTCAGTTCAGCCCTAAGCTGAACTAGGGACCAAGATAATGGGCATAGTAACTAATAAGATATGGTAGTTAAGTAATGTGATGCGCAGGAGAAATAATTGTAAAGGTAATTTTGAGCATGTTCAGTACCTAATGAACTTAAGCTTGTGATTGATACAGCTCGGGTCAAGCTAAAAGTTGAGCTCAAGTCGTTTTTGTATTCTTCCTGGCTGATTAGGCCCAATTTGTTCTCATGATTGTTGGTAATATTACTTAAAAGTTGGTTTTGACAACCAAATGTACTGGGGTTTAGCTACTCAATATGGTAAGCTACATTAATCTAATGTTGCCAATAGTGAGTTATTGGTCAAATTTATCCAGTAACAGATAATCATTGAGTTTTTTCTTGTCATTGAAGGGAAGTCATATTAACATAAAATTGTCGAATGAGCTTTGACTGTCACTTGACCGACTTGAAATTCTAGATATATTGATATTTAGAGATAGAATCAATAACCGAAGAATGCAACATTTGTTAGTACTTGTTTTAGTTATTGCTCTGGTTCTAAGATGGGGTAGGATCGGAGAAGTTGTATCCTCAAAATGTTAGACAAACGTGACCGTGTTCTTTTTTCGTAGATCAGCTACCCTTTTGCCCATGAGATTAGATACTTCTCTTTCTATCAACCCTTGAAGTGAATATTGAATGTTTTTGCAATATTTTCGTAATAAGATTAAGATTTGTTACACGTGCACTACATTAGATGTATTAAACATATATGAAAATCATGCTAGAGTACATGAACAACTAATAGTTGTATTGTTTGCAATTTGCATTATCTAAATACACTCCTAGAAGATGTTTATTTATACATGTGATTCTAGCCACAAAAAAATGTAAAAGAACTATATAACTCTTGAATCCTAACGATTGAAATAAATAAAGTCATATTCTAGCTTAATCTTAGTATAAATTATAAGCCGTACTAGAAATTCTGATATAAATGATATGCTAGAAATGGATAGATTCGATATACTAACAGTCGTTTTATTACTCGCGGAATGATTCAAAATGAACACTTTTGAGTTGTGTCTCAGACTTTCTTCTCTGTATATAAATTCTATATATGTGCATGCTGAATTAATGGCTATTTGGGTATGGTTCTGCGTGGGATATATAAGGTTTATCCCTCTCATTAGGATACTCTGTTTTGTTATTGTACTTGTACCAATGAAGTTCAAGTGATGAGTTTCATTATACTCACTTTGCTCAATCTCATAATATCTTCTTTCCGGGCCCATTCAGGCATTTGTGCAGATATTGCTGTATCAAAATATGAATACTGGTCTGCTTTAGCGCCTCTTCCTTTGGAAGTTGTTCTATCTGCTGGTCAGAAGGCTAAGGAGGAATTTTTGGCGAAAGGCAAGTTTATCTGTTGCTGCGACCTTATACTGATTTCTGCAAGAAACTTAAATTTTAAATATTGTTTCTACTTTATTTACATAATCTAATCCTTGTCCTTTGGCTTTCTGCTGTTCAGGTCGAGACAATCCACGTAGGAGCAAAATTGTTGAGGATTCCAATGATCTTACTGGAGAGGGGAACATTGAAAGCATGCTAACAGTTGAAATGGGAATGAAAGAACTTGCTTCATTGAAGGTCATAATTGCTAGTACTTGACGAACAACCTTTTCCATTGCTCCTCTCAGTGTTTTTCTTCAAATAATGTTTTACAAAATATCACTCTATCATATACTGTGTCCGTGCTCAAGTTCGTAGGGTCGTCGAAAGTTCTTTGCAACTATCTCGCTTAGTTTGGATTCAATGTTGGATTATTTTGATATTAACTTTCTATCATCTTTTCTGAAACGTCTGTTAGGTGGAAGACTCTATTGTTCTTGCATTAGCCCAACAAAGACGCCCAAACTCAACTAGGATATCAGCATCAAGTTTTGTTCTTAGTATTTCTCTATTGACAGTTAGTTGTTGCTTTAAACATTTTATACTCTGTTGCAATGATCAGTTTCTGTTCTCTACGTACTACTTCTCTTTGCTGTTACTGAAAATTTGTATACTCACTGTTCTAGCTCCTGGTGCAATCTTCTCTTAAATTATTTCCACTTTTAATATCAAATTTGCGAACCGATTTATGGCCTTAGCACAATCTCCTATTTATCTTGCCTTACGTTCTTTGACAGATTTCAAGTCTCCAACTGATATCAAGCATACGGAAGCATTTGGTACGTCCCCATTGCACTTGGGCTTGCCTTTTCCTACCTTCTTTGGAATTGTAGAAAATTGTGCAAATACTGTCTTCTCCATATATCTACACCATCTAACTCACTTTGAAGAAAATTACTATGAAGAAAGATTTTTGACAAAAGGTATCTCATTTTCGCAGAACTCAGCCCAGAAGAATCCGAGGATGTACTGTTAAAGGAGGTTTGTGACTAAAATCATTCTTCCTCCAACTTTGTGAACACACACGACATGTTTAGCTTTATCCCGCTATCAGTAAATCTATGAAGTTCAGACGCCTTATGGCGTCGTATGGGCTACTTACTAATTGTTGTGATTTCTCTTCTGTAGGCATGGCTTACATACTTTTGGAGAAGAGCTAAAGCTTATGGTATAGAGGAGAAAATAGCCATTGAGAGGCTCAAGTTTTGGATCAACCGTAGCGGACAAGCATCAACATCTCACGATGCCGTCGACGGTGAGCGAGCTCCACTTCACCAAAAAGAAAATAAAAAACTTTTACAGTTTATAGTGCTTTCTTCAGAAACAGAACTAACTTGGACCTGCTTAATCTCTCTCTCTCTCTCTAGTTGATCAAGGTTTGATCGAAATGCGGAAACTGGGAATCGAGCAACGTCTGTGGGAGGCCTCTCGGAAAGAAACCGAGCATTGATTGCTTCACTTCACTTCACTTCCTCCTAAGCTTTTTCTAAAGAAGACCGACAAAACACTGAACTATTTTTAACACGGAAGAGAAGATCGACATACATACATATGTAATAGTATCATCATCAACTTCTACCAGGTGTGCAACCTCAGTATAATGTTGCAAACCCTTACTCATCGGCGTATCTCTACGAACTCTATTATTGCATTGATGGATGATATAGAGCTACTGACGAAAAATGCAACACATTCACCAGAGATCTCTAGTTCAACAATCCCACCACAACGACATTCGAACAGCCAAGGCAAATTTTGGCTGGCGAAAACAAACTAATGAACATATAGTGATGGTCGTAATGCGGCCGCCGCTCGATGCTTTGTTACAAAACGAACATATACTTACTTGGGTTACTGAACTCTAGTCGGAGCTTCGACCTTCATATTTAGGCGGTCAAACTCCAAAGCTAAGATAGGCTTCGACCGCAAGATAGATAAGCACAGTCTTCTCTTGTAGTCTTTATCTTCCGACGCTTCATCAATCGACGTTTCTTCATCGTCGTTTAGTTGCGATGGGACGAACACTTTGGCTGCTCACAACCTATTAGATCGAACAAACCAAAAACAACATTTATTACAGTGTTTGCATATGCTGTATTAGAAATGAAGTAATCGTAAGCTTTTCAAACAACAATACTGCCTGCTCTCTATTTCGCAAGAATATTTAAGCAGGTGTGGATTATACTCCGTTCGACCGCTGCAGTTCGAAAATATCAAACACTTTTGTTCAGAGAGAGAGAGAGAGAGAGAGAGAGAGAACTACACCTAAAGCTAGGAAGGGCCATCTTGATTTTGGGGCCAATCCAATTCGAGTCGAATTGAGGTGTCGCCATAGCTTTGAGGAGACGATTACAAAAAAAAAAAAAAACCATTTATTTAATGTGAAAAGGAAAAAAAAAAAAAAAAAAAACACAACCAAGTTAATCAAAAGGAAGAAGTCTAAATACAGACCAGATGTTTTAAGGCTGATGTTGCAGAAATCAATAGGTGTCGTCGTACGGTCATCATTCATCTCTTTGACCTGCATGTCCAAGTTATTCTTCTTACCGCGTCCATGGAAGCCAATCTTGCTTAAAAGTCCACCGAATCGATCCCTTTTTTCAATCCCGGGCATTGATATCACATTCTATTTAAAAACAAAGAAAAACAAAACGCCCCGTCAAATTCTTGCATAGCGAGATAATATCGAATGAGTGAGTGCCGCTTAATGAGATCAATGGAGGAAGTTTTTAACCTTTTTGAAATGAGCAAATTGACTAGGGAGTCCAATCTCCTTCAAAGGAAAGCACATTAGGGATAATAATAATCACAATAGTATACGTCGAATGATGATTATATATATAAGATTCGATACCTTTCGCCCATGGGCGCAAGCTTTGTCGCTGTTCACTAACACTTTTGCAGCCCATCTGTTATTACAAGAAGGAAAAAAAATAGACAATGTAATTGTTTAACCTTTTGTCAATTATAGCACTAACATCCCTATCAATCACTAACACTCAACAGTATAATAAACCAACGTAATAAACAGTCACGCATCTTGACGTGAACATACGATGAGTATCATCCTATAAAAATGCATGAAACTACCAAAAAAAAAAATTAACATAGAAAAGAAAAAATGAAGAAAAAATTTATTGGATGAGAACTTACGCGCAAGATGTCGGTGGGTTCCATACTATCCCTGCGATCACGACAAGCTGAAATAGTATAAGGTTGTAAAGAACTACAAGTTAAAAATCCTAGTTGACATATAGATATTATCAACCTATCGAAATATTAAAAAAATTGGCATTTTTAAAGTATAACAGATATGTTTAATGCTAGTTGATATAGATTAAGGTAGTACTAAGAACTGGCCCTTTTGTCTAAAGTTAGATATGCAAATCCCCCGGGAATTGCTGGATGTTCGAAACTAAAGTATCTTCACATGGGATATCTAAAAAAACGATAGAGTAAACAGACAAACAATGAAAAAAGACAACCTCATCGAATTTCCCGGCATGACTCTCCTCATAATTGGCAAGAAAGAATCCTCCAAGAGTGTAACTGCAGGGTAAATACGTGGTAATAACTTTTTATTAGAACAAAAATAAGAAAAGAAATCGAGAAAACAAGAAACTTCGTCAACCCTAATCCTAACATCTAAAGGTAATATCAGTGTGTTAAGTACCCGAAAGCCTCCACTAATTTGAATTCTTTCGGAATAAATGCTCGGGCGGTCTCCGCCTTAACAAGATGGAGTTGGTATAGTGCACTGAAGTTTCATGACAGCAGAAAAGTCGAAGATATATATTATCAGATCATAGACGAAGAAATTGAGGCGACCCCACTTTTTAAACATAGATAGTTGGCGGGTTTTCGCAACGAAAGCCGCGGAAAGCCCATTTTACAAAAACAACATAGTATATTATACAATATATAAAAGAGTCGTTTTACAAAAGTCTTTACAACGGGCCGGAGCCCCAAAATATCAAAACAATCCTACGCCTCCACAGGTCGCGTCCCATGTACTGCATCCGCCCCCAAAAGCCCGTGGAGTCACCGCCACCAACCGCTACTCACCCGTACCTATAAAATATGCAACCCTGAGCAAAATTGCCCAGTAGGTGAACACCAAAATAATGCGATGCATGCGTGCACATGTTCCCAAATCCCAATATCTCACATGACAAATGCACGCTCATTTTTCTCATATCTCAATACTCAGGGCCCTAGGTTAGACTCGGCACCTCGCGCGCAACATCACATCAATCATCCGGTCACACAGACTCGGAAATCACATCTCATGGCGGTGGGCACCCCGAGTCGCGTTTTCACACTGTACCCGGGTAGATAGATCGATCAGGTCTATCTCCCGCCTAATCTCATCTCCTGACGGTGGGCACCCCGAGTCGCGCTCTCACGCTGTACCCGGGTAGATAGAACGATCACGTCTATCTCCCGTCAAGTCGAGCAATCCTACGACGGTGGGCACCTCAGGTTGCTCAAGCCTGAGTAGACAGAGCGATCACGTCTGTCTCCCGTCAGGTGCACATACGAGTCTTAACCTCACAAATCTCTGCCAAAGAAAGGCATACACTCTCCCATCGCACAAACGCGATCAATACTCTCGTCATGACATGCCGTGGATGCATGAACAATCAATCGCAGAACATATCAAGTATATCCGAAAAACCCTCAAAAATCATTAGAATATATAAAACGTACTTTTGGTTCAAATACTTAAAATCCCAAGAATAGTGAATTATTTAAGACCCAATAGTCCTCTATCAGTTGACCCGAAAATGGGGTCCAAGTTCGAAAATATTTTATAAAAGTTGACCTGGCGAAAACTGTGGAAGTGGCGAAAAGCTTTTTCGTTTTGAACAGTGACGAAAAGCTTTGGTGCGAAAAACAGTGACGAAAAGCTTCTGCCGCATTTCGTCTTCTCGTTCCCATGTTGCTTCCTTAATTGCCTGGTTACGCCACAAAATTTTGACCAACGGAATATTTTTATTCCGAAGTCGCCTTACTTCATACATCAAGATTTCTACCGGCTTCTCCTCGTAACTTAAGTCCGGTTTCAACCGTTGATGAAGGGTTTCATTTTGTAGCACATGGCTTGGGTCGGCGACGTATTTTCGCAAGGTTGACACGTGAAAAACATCGTGAACCTGATCTAAAGACGCCGGTAATTCAAGTTGATAAGCGACCTCGCCGATTCGTTTCAGGATTCTGAAAGGGCCTATATATCTCGGACTCAACTTCCCTTTGCGTCCGAACCGCTTCACGCCCTTCATTGGGGATATCTTCAAGAATACCCAATCATCCTTCGCGAATTCTAACGGCCTTCGTCGTTTATCAGCGTAGCTTTTCTGACGACTTTGGGCTGTTTGCATTCTCTCTCGAATCTTTGCAACAACTTCCGTCATTTCTGGAACCATTTCGGGACCTAGTAACGCTCTTTCACCGATCTCATCCCAATGAACTGGGGATCGACATTTACGCCCGTACAAAGCTTCATACGGTGCCATTCCGATCGTAGCTTGAAAGCTGTTGTTGTACGAGAATTCGATCAGCGGAAGATATTTGCTCCAATTTCCTTTAAAATCTAGCACGCATGCTCGTAACATATCTTCCAGTGTTTGGATTGTCCGTTCAGATTGTCCGTCTGTCTGGGGATGATAAGCTGAACTGAAAGACAACTTGGTTCCCATAGCTTTTTGTAAACTTCCCCAGAAGTTAGACAGAAACCTCGAGTCCCGATCTGAAATGATCGAAATTGGGATTCCATGGAGTCGAACAATCTCTTGAATATATAATTCCGCATACTTCTCCATGGAATATGTTTTATTGATTGGCAAAAAATGGGTAGATTTTGTCAATCTATCGACAATTACCCAAATTGCGTCGTGGCCTTTCACAGTCTTTGGCAGTCCAACGACGAAATCCATTGTTATATGGTCCCATTTCCATTCAGGAATGGTTAATGGTTGTAACATTCCTGCCGGCCTTTGGTGTTCCGCCTTAATCTGTTGGCAAGTCAGGCATTGATTTACATAGGCGGCAACATCTTTCTTTATCCCCGGCCACCAATAGTTAACTCGTAAATCCTGATACATTTTCGTCGTACCAGGATGTACAGAGTATGGTGTAGTATGTGCCTCCGTCAATACTTTAAATCGGAGTTCTTCCTTATTTGGCACATACAGACGGCCGTTGTATCGTAAGCTCCCGTCTCCTCGGATTTCAAAATCCGCCGTAGTGCTTTTGTTTTGTTCCCCTTTAATCTTCACATAAAGATCATCTTCCTGTTGGGCCTCAGTGATTTGTTCCAACAATGTTGGTTGGAGCGTTAGTGCTTCCATTCTCGCTTCGATTTCACCGAAGTTGATCACCTCTACTCCAATATGGTATAGCTCCGCACTCACGGCTTTACGACTCAAAGCATCTGCGACTACGTTGGCTTTAGCCGGATGATAATTGATCACGCATTCGTAATCGTTCACCAATTCAAGCCATCGTCGTTGCCTCATATTTAACTCCTTTTGGGTGAAGAAGTACTTCAAGCTCTTGTGATCCGTAAAAATCTCGCATCTTTCTCCGTAGAGGTAATGTCACCAGATTTTCAGGGCGA
Source organism: Lindernia subracemosa (assembly GCA_028392965.1). Classification (NCBI taxonomy): domain Eukaryota; kingdom Viridiplantae; phylum Streptophyta; class Magnoliopsida; order Lamiales; family Linderniaceae; genus Vandellia; species Vandellia subracemosa. Next base: position 1,550,681 of record JAQPCC010000044.1, read on the forward strand.
ACACCACGGCTGCGAGTTCCAGATCGTGCGCGGGGTAGTTTTTCTCGTACTCCTTTAGTTGTCGGGAGGCATAGGCAATTACCTTCCCGTTCTGCATTAGCACGCATCCCAAGCCACTCTTCGAGGCATCCGTATACACCGAAAATCCTTCTGTTCCTGACGGTATTGCTAAAACCGGAGCGGTCGTTAGTCTCTTTTTCAGTTCTTGGAAACTTTGCTCACACGATTCCGTCCATTTAAACGGAACATTCTTCTTCGTCAAATTGGTGAGTGTTGAGGCAATGCTGGAAAAATCTTTGATGAACTTCCGATAATATCCAGCAAGCCCGAGAAAACTTCTAATCTCCGTGGGAGTGGTTGGTCGTGGCCAATTCTTAATTGCTTCAATCTTATAGGATCCACCGAAATTCCGTCTCCAGAAATAATGTGCCCCAAAAAGGCTACTTTCGTCAACCAAAATTCGCATTTCTTGAATTTTGCGAATAACTGCTTCTCCCGTAAAATTCCTAGAATTGTTTTTAGGTGTTCTTCATGCTCGTCTTTCGTCTTTGAATAAATAAGGATATCATCTATAAAGACGATCACGAAGCAGTCTAGGAAATTCTTGAATACCCGATTCATCAGATCCATGAAAGCAGCTGGTGCATTTGTTAACCCGAAAGGCATGACCAGAAACTCGTAATGGCCGTACCTTGTGCTGAATGCGGTTTTAGGAACGTCTGCCTCACGGATCTTCAACTGATGATACCCAGAGCGCAGATCGATCTTAGAGAATACCGTTGCTCCTTGCAATTGGTCAAACAAGTCATCAATCCTCGGCAACGGATACTTATTCTTTATCGTGATCTTATTTAGCTCACGATAATCGATACACAATCTCATCGACCCGTCTTTCTTTCGAACGAAGAGAACCGGTGCTCCCCATGGAGAGAAACTTGGTTGGATGAATCCTTTCTGCAATAATTCTTCCAGCTGTTCCTTCAGTTCCCGTAGCTCGTTCGGCGCTAATCGATATGGAGCTTTCGATATCGGGGCAGCTCCAGGCCTAAGATCGATTTTGAATTCGATCTCTCTATCAGGAGGTAAACCTGGAAGGTCGTCGGGAAATACGTCGGGGTATTCATTCGCAATCAGAACCTCCTCGAGTCTCAAAAGAGGAGATTCCTCAGCCTTCATGGCAGAACAAAGATAGAATTCGCAACCCGAGTTAACAAGTCGTCGGGCCTTTAGGGCAGATATTCGAGGAATTCTATCCTTGCTCGCTTTTCCCCAAAAGATGCACTCTCCTCCCTCGGATGATTGGAACCTCACGATTTTCTTAGAACAGTCAATCATGGCTCCATATTTCGAAAGCCAATCCATCCCGAATATGATGTCGTAATCATTCATCGGGATTACAATTAGATCCACTAACAATTCCCTACCCTCCATATTTACTGGGTACTTTTCTATCACTAAATTGGTTCGGGTCGGGTTCCCATGTGGCAAACTAACTAAATAATCCTTCTTAGAATGGGTAGGATATATTCCGACCCTTGTCACAAAATCAGCCGACAAAAATGAATGTGTGGCTCCCGAGTCAATTAAAATAGAAGTCGGGACATGGTAAATATTCAACGTACCTGTCACCACATCGGGATTTGTCTCCGCCTCCTCTTTTGTTAATGTAAAGACCCGTGCTGGTACAGGTGGAGGTCGGATCAACGGTTGGGGTTGATTCTGCATCAGGGGTTGTCTCTCCGTGCATGCCCTGGCATAATGCCCCACCTTTCCACACTGGTAGCACTGCGGAGGTTGCCTTACTCCATAGCAGACCCCAAAGTGATAGCGTCCGCATTGCTGGCATTGGGGTGTAACATTCTGAGGTCGATTAGAGATATTTGTCGGCCCTTGATTCGGCCTCGGGCGCCAGTTTTGTTGGCCCGGTCGGTTTACTTGGCTAGACCGCCCTTTGCCAAAGAATTGGTGCTTCTTGTTTCCCATTCCGCCTTGTTGATTTTCTTTCCTTTTCCTCGCTTCCTGGGCTTCCACAACTACCCGCTCTGCTTGCTCGGCAATTAAGGCGCGTTCGGTAACTTGTATGAACTCCAACTGTCGCGCGCCGGCTATGCTCAAATCCCGATAGATTTCGGGCTTGAGTCCCTGAATGAATCGAGCACCTTCAGGGTGTTAGTTGCCACGAGAAACGGGGCAAAACGGGACAATTCTTCAAAACACCGGATGTATTCCGCCACTGGCATGCTTTCTTGTCGTAAATTCATGAATTGGAGCATACGCTGCTCCTGCTCATGAGCGGTGAAATATTTGGTGAAGAACAACTCTTTGAACCTGTCCCACGTCATGGTGATTGGGTCTTCCAATACTTTTACTTTGTTCCACCAATAGCGCGCATTCTCCCGTAGGAGGGAAACGGCGCAAAGTACCTTCTCATTATCAGGCACTCTGCTATAGATGAACATGTCCTCTATAGTGCCTATCCAATCCTCAGCTATCGCAGGGTTGGCGGCCTCAGTAAAGATGGGAGGATTCAATTTTCGGAAGCGCTCCCTGATTATTTGTACATGATCGGGCTGTGGGGAAGGACGATGCTCCGACGAGCTCTGATGGTGTATAAGGTCACTAATTTGCTCCAACTGATGCTGAATTAGTTCGGTCAGTCTATCGATGGTATTATGTTCGTGCGTTGGAGATTCGGGTTCGCCTCTTCGGCTCGACTCCCCAACGTTTTTACGTCCCCCTCTCGGCATTTTGTAACTATTCTTCGTTCACAGATACATACAAACACATAGTCATGTACCACATACTATTGTTAAAAATTAAAACTTACAGGCGCGGCTGGTTCTCCCGGCTTTTGGGTAGCAGTACATGGACAGTCTTCAGAATCTAAAACCTATGCTCTGATACCACCTTGAGGCGACCCCACTTTTTAAACATAGATAGTTGGCGGGTTTTCGCAACGAAAGCCGCGGAAAGCCCATTTTACAAAAACAACATAGTATATTATACAATATATAAAAGAGTCGTTTTACAAAAGTCTTTACAACGGGCCGGAGCCCCAAAATATCAAAACAATCCTACGCCTCCACAGGTCGCGTCCCATCTACTGCATCCGCCCCCAAAAGCCCGTGGAGTCACCGCCACCAACCGCTACTCACCCGTACCTATAAAATATGCAACCCTGAGCAAAATTGCCCAGTAGGTGAACACCAAAATAATGCGATGCATGCGTGCACATGTTCCCAAATCCCAATATCTCACATGACAAATGCACGCTCATTTTTCTCATATCTCAATACTCAGGGCCCTAGGTTAGACTCGGCACCTCGCGCGCAACATCACATCAATCATCCGGTCACACAGACTCGGAAATCACATCTCATGGCGGTGGGCACCCCGAGTCGCGTTTTCACACTGTACCCGGGTAGATAGATCGATCACGTCTATCTCCCGCCTAATCTCATCTCCTGACGGTGGGCACCCCGAGTCGCGCTCTCACGCTGTACCCGGGTAGATAGAACGATCACGTCTATCTCCCGTCAAGTCGAGCAATCCTACGACGGTGGGCACCTCAGGTTGCTCAAGCCTGAGTAGACAGAGCGATCACGTCTGTCTCCTGTCAGGTGCACATACGAGTCTTAACCTCACAAATCTCTGCCAAAGAAAGGCATACATTCTCCCATCGCACAAACGCGATCAATACTCTCGTCATGACATGCCGTGGATGCATGAACAATCAATCGCAGAACATATCAAGTATATCCGAAAAACCCTCAAAAATCATTAGAATATATAAAACGTACTTTTGGTTCAAATACTTAAAATCCCAAGAATAGTGAATTATTTAAGACCCAATAGTCCTCTATCAGTTGACCCGAAAATGGGGTCCAAGTTCGAAAATATTTTATAAAAGTTGACCTGGCGAAAACTGTGGAAGTGGCGAAAAGCTTTTTCGTTTTGAACAGTGGCGAAAAGCTTTGGTGCGACAAACAGTGACGAAAAGCTTCGGTTCGAAAACAGTGGCGAAAAGCTTTGGTGCGAAAACAGTGGCGAAAAGCTTTAGTTCGAAAACCCTGTTTATTTTGAACAGTGACTAGCGAAAAGCTCAATTCGCGAACTATCAGTGGCGAAAAGCTTTGGTTCGCGAAATCTAATGAAGAGTGGCGAAAAGCTCAGTTCGCGAAAACTGGCTTTCGGCCCGCGAAAACTGGTTTTCGGCCCGTGATGTCTCACAGTTCGCGAAATACCTCAGCCCGCGAAAACTGGTTTGCGGCCCGCGAGAACTTTTTCCTCTCACATATCGAAAACCTTAGGCCCGCGAAAACTGATTTCTCAGCCCGCGAAAAACTTTTTCCTCTCACATACCGAAAACCTTAGGCCCGCGAAAACTGATTTGCGGCCCGCGAAAACTTTTTCTTCCTCAGTTCGCGAAGTAACTGGCTCGCGAAAACTTAAAATGGCCCGCGAAAATGGTTTTCGGCCCGAAAACAAGAATCATTCGAAAATACAGAACAGTATACGAAAAAGACTGTGTTCTTCAAATCTTCATATCTTCAACAAATACCAGAAACTCATAACATAATTAAAACCCATATTTTGGGTTTTTAAACATCAATCATCACATAAACATCCTTCCAACTCACATAAACACCATCATAACATTTCAAGAACATCACGTAACACACAAAGCAGCTTATGAATTTTAAAAGGAAACTTGGTGATCCTTTCACCATGAATATTAAAGCTGTTAAAAATGATTTTTCGAGGTTGTAGGTTTCACCTACCTCACGTCCTAAGCAGTGTTTACGCAGGTTTTCGTTGATGAAGGTTGGAAGAAACTTTTGCCAAATTTCCTTTGTCTCCTTTTTCTTTCTCTCTCGCCTCCCTCTCCTTCCTCACTTGCTGTTCTTATTTATCTCTAATGATGGTTTTTACTGCTTTTGTTCAGCAGGTGATGAAGCATAGACGTGTTTTTCCTCTTAAGCTAAGAAAGGGTCTTTTTTGTAATTTTCCTTCTTAAGCTAAGAAAGGGTCTCTTTTGTAATTTCCCCCCTTTTTAAAGAAACCTCATAGGTGAGCAACGCATCTTCTTTCTTTATTGGGCTTGGGCCCAATTATTATTTGGGCTCAATTTCAAGCTTGCCCAAACTTATCTTTACTAATTTCGAAGTTTTGCGAAATCCCCGTATTAAATTTTTACGGGTATTACAGAAATGTAATGAAACTAAAATGAATATCACACTCAAAAGAACGAAAACGATACTTGCCTCCCTCTAAACATCCACGGATGCTTCCCATATTCTACGACATAAGTACTTTTCTCGACAGCTTCCATTGTTTTCATTAGTAGAAAGGAAACTATGTAAAAGAAAAACCTAAGTTAGAAACCATGTAAAAGCTGCTATGTAAGAACACAAGAGGAAGATACTAAGTATTAATCCAAATAATATAACACTTGAAAGATTTCGTCTAAGCTTCACACAAAACAGAAGGGATTTAAGTCTTCTCACTGAGAATTTCTATTTCACTGAAAGAAACTGTGAGAACTTCTCTGCAATGTCTGAATAAAAACCCTTGAAAGAACAAAGCCATGCCATGCAAATCGCACTAGTATAAAGTATAAGCCAGGTGCGGAGAATACACATGCAAGTTGAGCAAGTTGGAGTTATTCTAAGGCAAATTATATGTAATTTTAATAATAAAAAACAACATAGGTAAAAGCGGTAATAGAACAGTTGATGTAGCATACCAGAATTAAGTCTTAAAACATATGCAAGTTGCAATAACTTACTATAAATAAAATATGCAGAGGAAAACTGCATAACTTTTCAACAGGGAATCCTTAAAACTTTTTCAGAAACCTAATTAACTTCTTAGTGTGCTCTTAACTCTTCTTCAGCTGGACAAGGGCAGAACCTATGATCTTACAGCTGAAAGAAAACATGAAATAATACACAAAAACATAAAACTATAGTCTTCTTACCACTGTTATATTTCTGTGGCTACTAGGTGAGGATTCCCACCAGCAAAAACAACCCTTTTCGTCCTTAGAACAGTCAGTGTTTGTTTTACTTATGAATTGAAGCTTATTGCTAATAATTTATCTCACTAAGTTGAATGGCAATGCTCATTACATTGTACCATTATATAAGGCAGCGAAAACAGGCGGATAATATTATTCCGACAATTTAAACAGATTAAAAACCAACCAAGAACACTGAAGTGAAAGGGAACAAGGGGAGGCCTCATCACTAATCAACCAATACTAAGGCGAGGAAAGAAAATGCAGACATCAATGGCCGGCCACGAATTTTACTACAATGTTAGCAGTGCCAACCACATTTAGGCAAAGGAAATTCAAATAAAAGGGCAGCATTAAAGTTAACCCAAGACAGCAACATTCAAGTAAATACGTGTAAAAGAGTAACCTTTTATTACACTTACAGAGACGATGCAATGAAATTCCAACTGTTAAGCCCAAAAATCAAATATTTGTACCTCCAAATCCAAGGTGCGAGTTTTCCTACAAGATTTAAGTATAACCCCTTAATTCTTTCTATTTTCTCTCTTCGAAGAACAACAAAAGAAAAAGATTGGGATAGAAAGAGAAAGAGAAAGAGAAAGAAAACAATACGATAAATAGACGGGAGGAAGCTGCCTAATGGGTGGAGATTGTTTATGTAAGACAGTGCATCATCATCACATTACACAAAAAGCTTAATTTAAAGACAAAGATCTCAGTAACTAACTAAAAAGAAATTAGCTTTTTTGTAAGAGTTGAGAGAGTACTTAGCTTTTATCCTTTTTGTCCACACCACACCAACCATCCCAAAACACTCTGTGACCACAAAGAGCGCCGCGCTTTTCTTTTTGCGGCAAGCTCAAATATACAGTGTGCAAAAACCAACGGTTATTGTGGATTTCGTCCCAAAGTTGTATTCTTGGAATCTTTCTTAGCTTCCGACCTCATCTGATCTGAAAATAAGGTTCGTCTGTTCTTGTCCAATTGTCACGTGTCTGATCTCACTCACCCCTTCAATAGAATAGATATAGAATGTTATTATATTATTACTGATAATAACTTCACATTAATTTTGGGCCACGTTTTCGAGGTTATTTGCGCAAGAAAACATGTGAAAAAAAAAAGAAACAAAATTAGTTTTTGACGACAGTGGATGAATGAAACCAAGATATAAATTTGGGTCAAACATATCATCCTATATGTTCTTGATTGATTAAGGGTCAAATCTATCATCCTATACAGTTGTGTTCTTGATTAATTAAGGGTATATATATATATATCATCCTATATAGTTGTGTTCTTGATTAATTAAGGGTCATATATATATCATCTTATATAGCTAGTTCTTATTGATTAAATTAAATATTTTTTATTTCAATGTCACTAAAATATTACGTGACATTTCTAACCATTGAATCTTTTAATTTCGGTCAAAATGATAGGCGAGTTGCCGAGTTTCTCATATATATATATATTATATATATATATTCTCAGCTGGGCTCTTAATTGCGAATTTAATAAAGATATTAATCAGTTTGACCATTGAATATTGAACCGAAAAAAAGAAAAAAGTTATGATTTGGTTATTTATTTATTTATTTTTATCTAATTCTACGACGACCCCAATTGCACTTGGCAAAAACTGCTACACAACAATAAATAATAAGTTGGAAAAAAAAAAAAAGAACGAAAGAAATACTTTGACAAATATGAATGACCTTATCATAAAAAAACTGTCATGCTAGTAAATATTTTAATTGGTGGCCTGAAATTCATCCTAGAGGATTAACATGGGGACCATAAATATAATATAATCACCTTATCGTCTTCTTCCTTGGCTGGCTGAGATCATCTGAGAAAAGAGAATGTTTCTTCAAGTTCAACGAACTTTGAGTTCATGCTTGCTTGCTGCCTGCCCCTTTCATATATAATAGAAGAGAAATATAGCAGAAAGAGATGCTTTTTTTTGATTTGGTAATAAACAAAGAAATGATAACAATAATCAATGCAAAATCCCACCAAGAGATCTACTCGGAGAGGTGTTTGTGCCACGTGGCGGACGAAGCTTCGTTCTTGCACACAATCGTGCAAAAACTTAAATTAGATAATGGAGAAATTAATGTTTTACTACTTTTTGATTTGCCCCAAGCTTTCTTTCTTTGCCGAAACGTGTCTCTTCTGACTAACAATCATCCACACTTTATTATTATTATTATTATTATTATTATTATTATTATTATTATTATTATTATTATTGTAATAACACCTTTTTTTTATTTATTTATTTATCTTTGTTCCCACTACATTCATTATATTAATATTTTCTAGAAGCACGAAAAACTACTATCTGGTTTACAGTTTTGCTCTCTCTCTCTCTCTGAGAGTGTTTATATGGTTTTCAAATGATGCGTTTTTTTTTATTATTATATATGACTAGAATAAATCAAATTATTGACATTTGAGGAGATAGAGACAGATCCATAAAAAAAAAAGGTCTTTCATTTAAATAGCAGTAAAAAGAAAAAAAAAGGGGTATTTTTCTCTTAAGTAAAAAAACAGCCCAATTGGAAGTTTGAAAAAGAATCAAGAATTTTGAATTTTTACAATGTGTCCAACACAACACATGAGGGGTAGTTGGGTCGTTATTTATGTTAACACAAGTATGATGGACAAAATCTAAATCTAAAGTAATTTAAAAGACAAGAAATAAAATATATAAAATAATATGGGGATAAGTCCAAATTTTAAGAAATGAGTCGTTCATTTATATGATATTTACAAAACTAGATTTTATTTCATTGATTTTCAATTATGGGTTTTTTTTTTTTTTTTTTTGTCAATTATGGGGTAGCTGTGATGCTTTTGGAAATCTTAGAGGTGTAAATATTCTAAAAAGATCGACTGATAATAGTACATGATTCATTTATAGTTTTATATTAGTTTTGGGGCCACTTTTTAGGGGTTTATTATTAAATATCACATTATGATAATAACCCAAGAAAAATTATTCACATTCATTGGAAATTCAGACCAAGGAGTTAGTACAAGATCATCAACAATAAATGAAAATCTATATGCCTGCTTTCTCAGCCAGGCTGAGCCGAGCAAAGTTGGAGACGCGCTAAAAGACCCAGACTGGGTAAACGCAATGCAAGAGGAAATCCATCAGTTCGAAAGACTGAAAGTGTGGAAACTCATACCGAGACCTCAAGGAAAGACGATTATCGGTACGAAGTGGGTATTCAAGAATAAGAAAGATGAAGACGGTGTCGTAATTCGCAACAAGGCAAGGCTAGTCGCGAAGGGCTACAACCAGCAAGAGGGAATCGACTACGACGAGAGCTTCGCACCCGTAGCGCGAATCGAAGCAATTCGGATTTTCCTAGCCTTCGCAGCCCACAAAGACTTCACGGTGTATCAGATGGACGTCAAGACAGCCTTCCTCAACGGCGTCTTGAAAGAAGAAGTCTACGTGGCACAGCCTGAAGGATTCGTAAGCCAAGCCCACCCTGACTATGTGTACTTCCTCGAGAAGGCACTTTACGGACTTAAGCAAGCACCCCGAGCATGGTACGAGGTGCTATCTGACTTTCTGATCGAGTCAGGCTTCACTAAAGGGCAAATCGACACCACCCTCTTCATCAAGCGACGCAAGTCTGAAATTCTACTTATTCAGATTTACGTTGACGACATTATTTTTGGATCCACAAACCCCATGTTGTGCAAGGAGTTCGGGGAACTGATGAAGACAAAGTTTGAAATGAGCATGATGGGAGAGCTCAACTTCTTCCTTGGACTGCAAGTCAAGCAACTCCCAGAAGGAATCTTCATCAGTCAATCGAAGTACATTCAAGACATACTTAAGAAGTACAACATGGAAAATTCCCCATCTAAAAGTACCCCGATGTCGACTTCGTGCAAATTAGCCGCAGATCCATCGGGCAAATCAGTCAACCCGTCTACATACAGAGGAATGATAGGATCGCTTCTGTATCTGACAGCAAGTCGGCCGGATATTGTCTTCTCCACTTGCCTGTGCGCGCGCTTTCAAGCCGATCCAAAGGAGTCGCACATGCTTGCAGTGAAGAGGATCTTACGCTATCTCAAGGGAACACCGACACTCGGACTCTGGTATCCCAAGAACTCTAACTTTCAATTACTTGGCTTTACGGATGCCGATTTTGCAGGTTGTAGGATGGATAGGAAGAGCACCTCGGGTGGAATACAGTTCCTAGGTGACAAACTAGTAAGTTGGTCGTCTAAGAAACAAAACTGTGTGTCCACGTCAACCGCCGAAGCAGAGTACGTTGCTGCGGCCAGTTGCTGCTCTCAAATCCTGTGGTTGCGAACGCAATTGCAGGATTACGGGTTTGTTTTCAATAACATTCCAATTTACAGCGACTCGATGAGCGCTATTGCCATTACCTGTAATCCCGTCCATCATTCCCGCACTAAACATATAGACCTTCGATATCACTTTATAAAAGATCATGTCGAAAAAGGCACAATCACAATGTACTTCGTCAACACCGAAGTTCAACTTGCCGATCTTTTCACAAAGGCTTTGGATGAAAAACGTTTCATGTTTCTCGTTTCAAAGATAGGCATGTTGAATCGGGAAGCATAACGTGATTTTTGCCTATTTCAACCTTTTATAAAGTTTAAAAGATGATCACCATTCCAAAAATTTAGGGGGAGTAATTTTTAGTCTTCTTGATATATTTTAACTTGAAATGCATTTTCTAAGAGTGCATATTTTGAGGGGGAGTCTAAGTTAAAAAGTGAGCCCCCAACCTCTCAAGAACACACAAGCACCCCACGCGAGCTTCATTCTTCCGATCATCAAATCGTGGTAAGATCGTTTAAATATATGTTTAGTTGGACATTCTAGGATTTACAAGTGGTATCAGAGCCAAACGCGCTCAGATTTGAGTGAAAATCTTCGAAAAACTTTTTTGGTGTTCTTCGTGTTCTTCAAAAAAATTTCGAAAATTTTGATATGTTTTGGTATTTTTGTGCTTGATTGAGTGTTTAGGAGTTAGGATATAGGTGTTTCGATCTTTACCCATGGCTAATTTGATTAATTTTGTTTGGGGATCGAAAAATAGGTTTTTTCGCAGAAAAGTTTTCGGACCGAAAACCCACTGCGAAAACCTATTGCGAAAACCCACTTCGAAAACTCGCTCTGCGAAAACCAGTGAGAAAACTGTGAAACTCACTTCGCAAACCCCTCAGTGCGAAAACCTTTGAACTCACTTCGCAAACTTTACTTCGCAAACTCCTTCCCAGTTCGCAACCCAATTTAAAAAAAAAAAAAAAATTAATTAATTTAAAGTTTGCGAATCAAGTTTGAGAAAAAAAAAAAAAAATTAAAAATAAAAAGTTTGCGAAACCAGTTTGCGAATTAAAAAAAAAAAAAAAAAAAAAAATTATTTAAAGTTTGCGAATCCAGTTTGCGAACTAAAAAAAAAAAAAAAAAAAAATTAGGTTTGCGAATCAGTTTTCGCACCAAAGTAAAATAAAAAAAAAATATATTTTTAGTTTGCGAATCAGCTTTCGCACCCGAATTAAAAAAAAAAATTCGGAATAAGGTTTTCGCATCCAACTTTCGCACTGTTCACGTTTTCGCACGGAGCACTTCGAAAACTCCACTGCGAAAACTTTTGAGGGCATTTTCGTAATTTTCAGTTTTCGAACCCAAAAGTTGTCGAACCCACTTCGAAAATCTATTTTCGCACTCCTAACAAGAAATCTATTTTCGCAACAGCTCACTTCGAAAACCTAAGATTTTCGAAACAACACTTCGAAAATAAGTTTTCGCACTATATTTCGAAAATATTTTTCGCACTCATATCGAAAATTTAAATTTTCGCACCCAAGCACTCCGAAAATTTATTTTCGCATCTTATCACTTCGAAAACTTGATTTTCCTAACACATACCGAAAATCAAATTTTCACATACCCCTTATCGAAAATAAATTTTTGCATATCATAACACATCCAAAACATCTTTGGCAAATTAGATAAGTTTGATAAATTCCGAAGTTTTCGAAATCACCTCAAAAGTTTTTCGGTATACACCAAAAATCTTTTCGGTACCCAAAATTTTCGATACTTCACAATATTTTTCGATAAATCAAACTTTCGGTGCAGAAATTTTTAAAAGCCAATTTTTTTATTCCAAAATATTATTGGCACATTATAGAAAAAGCTTTTGGTATTTTTTTCGAAGTTTTTCGACATCACTTTAAAACTTTTCGGTACACACCAAAAAGTTTTCGAGACTTAAAATTTTCGAAACTTCGCGACTTTTATCGACACACCAAAACTTTTCGGAGCTGAATTTTTCAAAAGCCAAAAATTATCAAATCTACACAACGCGTTAACGATCGCGTATCCAACTAAATTAAAAAAAAATAGTAATATTTTAAAATTTTAAAAATCATGGATTCTACTTCCGCAACTTCTGAGATGAGCTTTGACGAGAGTGATTTATATAAAGCTTTTCTTTCTTTGAAGGAAGATTATAAAACCATGCGTCGTGAGCATAAACATGAACGTAGGACTACCCAAGCGTTAGAAACTAAGTTAGCTAGTGCACTAGAAACTATTTCTAGTCTTGAATCAAAATTAGCTAGCTCAGAAACAAACGTTTGTGAGCTAACCAAGAACCTAAATTCCTCTAAGCTAGGCCAAACTCAACTTATAAGTCACGAAAAGACTATAAGTGAGTTAGAAAGTAGACTAGACAATAATTACAAATGCTTAGTTAGGAGTTTAGAAGAAAGAGGTCGTCTTACTTGCCATTTAGAAAACACGCGTGAGAAAATCACTAATCTTGAATCTCAAGAAGTAAAATTAAAAGCTCAAATTAGTGAACTAACAAATAAATTAAACAATTGCGAACTCGAACGCAATAATTATCTGTCTGATTTGAGCAATTCGCGGTGTAGTTTTAAACTTTTATTTGAGGAACGCAGTAAATTGCACTCTAAAGTTCATCACTTAGAGGGCATCCTTGCGAAAAAGGGTCAAACAGACCAAAGTTCCTCTAAAGACTTAGCGTCCAACGGGAAAAATAGTTTACATTCTAATAAACCTATTTCTTGTTGGGAAATTCCAGATGTTGCTAGTAAAATTGCATAATTGAACGCAACTCTGGAATCGGAAAGAGTAGGTTTCCGAGCAGAAAAGCAAAAACTCTTAGAGGAGATTTCTAATCTCAAAAACTCCCCATCCTTACCTGTGTTAAATAATCCTTCTAAAGAAATATCTTCCATTAAACAGGATAAGGGAACGCAAACAGACGCCTTTGTTCCTAAAATTAAAAAGACTTTTGCTAGTAATTCTAAGTCAACTTTGACTGGCACAGAAAAGATAGGTAAAAGCCTTAAGCTTAATACTTCCAAGGTACAGAAAATTAGGAAGGAGAAAGGAAAATCGACATTATTTTCCAAAACCAAGGACGACATTGCTAAAGATTCTCCTTCTCCCGCTCCTACCAAAAAGGAAGTTCCTAAAGAAGAAGTTCCAAGCTCAAGCAGGCGAACTTCTCAAACTTCCAAAATCTCTCATTCTTTAAAGAATGATAGAGATGGAATTGCTTACACGCACAAAAATACTTATTATTCTAGTAAGCGAAATTCCATAAAAAATCATCATTATAGAGTGAATGATGTGAATTCTTGTAGGCAATACGACTCATCATCTGATGACGCATATAGTGCGATAAGTTCGTATTCATACTTGAAATATCCGGTCCAGATTAAGTCTGAAAGACACCTTCTGCGACTGGCTAGGGAGAAAATCTTCAGATCTTCTAAACCTAGACACACGTTCACCGGCGCTGAATTGTCATTTCCCTCTAAGGTTCACCAAACTTGGATTCCTAAATCAGAAATCAAATTAAATAGAACTTTAAAGGATGATTTAGGATGTATATCTGAACCAAATGTGCATAAATTGTTTTCTGCTAATATGGGAGGACCCATCCAAAAATGGGTACCAAAGTCCCGATAATGTTTTGCAGGAGCCCAATCACGTGTGGTAATTCGACGATGGTTCCTCCACACGCGTGGTTGGTATGAGACGAGAGCAACCACAAAACCCCGATCATGAGTAGTAATTAGAAGATGGTTGATCCATACTCATGATCGGTACGAGACGAGGGCAACCACAACTTCCAGCATGCACGGTACTCGGGTTGCTCCACATGCATGACTGGTAAGAGACGCTAGCAACCACATCCCTCATGTATGGCAATTTGACGTAGTGGCTCCACATACATGATAAAGAGAAACGACGTGAGCAACTACGACTATATGTGGTACATTCTATCTTTTGAACTGAATTGCATAATACCACATTCATACATATTTTTAAAGTAGGTAACTTCTATATAAGCATTCCATAGTAAATTTTGGCATGCATATCGAGCTGAAAAGACAATATACCTACTTTGAAAATAATAGGGTACAATATAGCTATGCATGCTTCAAAAGGACTTTAACTTCCAAATTTTTGCATGCGTGCATACATGAGCCGAAATTCAAAATACTCTATTTTATAGGTATATTATCATCATGCATACAATTTTAAGATTTTCGAGCTTAAACTTTCAAGAATGCATATACGCTGAATTGCAAAAATTACCTATTTTTCAAAATGGTACATTTTAAATATGCATTTTTCAAAACTTTAAATTCTAAATGCATATTACGCACGGAAATGAAAAATACCATTTTTGTAAAATGAGCTTAATTTGGGGGGGAGCTACCTTTTTTAAAAAGAGAAGTGACCCTTATTTCTTTAGAAGGGAGCTATAAGTATATTTTTGAGGGGGAACAAACTTCAAATATGTGAATTTAGGGAAAGAAATTCACATCGAACTTTCCACGCATCTTTTGAGGGGGAGCAATTTTATTTTTGGAAGCATGTTTTGAGGGGGAGGAATAACAAAATATATATAATATGCATATACTATATTATATATATACTAATATATATTACTAATACAATATATTATATCAATATAATATATAGTATAAAAATATATTTTATTAATAACGATTAATATATATATTATATCCATATAATATATAGTATAAAAATATATTTTACTAATAACGATTAATATATATATATGTATATATATACACAAAAAAAAGGCCATCAATATTTAAAAAAAAAAGAGGCCGTAATAAAAAAAAAGAAGAATGTTCTCTCCTCTTCATCAAGCTTCATGGAGATTACCTCCGACCTCCGAAGATGAACCTCAAAAGAAGAATCTCGAGCCTACAACGGTCAACTCTTTTCAAAAGGCGACGGTGGTTAAAAATGCAAATCTCGGTGCTCGCTTCAACCGACATGCTCTGGCTTGCTGACAAATAAAGCAGCACTCACCACTTCCTACCGGATGCATGGATACTTCGTTCCTACGATTCAGTCAAACCCAACTGAATCTAACCCCGGAACATCACCAAGATTCAGTCGAATCACGAAGAAACAGTCACGTCTACTAAACCCTTTTGAAAAGACCGACGCTACATGATTCCCTCTCCTCACAAATTATTCGGACCAACCCCCATAGGTACAGGTGCTAATTTATTAGCTCCCGGGTAGAAGTCGCCGCAATAGGTCCAACGGCGCGTGCACAACCGAGCCTTACCCACTCGTCTGTCTCACAAAAGACAGGTGTTTCAGAAATCACGGGGAACCACGTCTTCTATCACCGCTTCACTCGGAAGCGGGAGATATTGAATTATGTGGTACTCAGCCCCACCACCACACTTCCTTGCGCACTCGAGTCTAGTGTGTCCTCACTTTCCATATATTTTTATATTTTCTAGGACACATACACTTTTAAACACCTGATCTTTGTGATCAAGTAAGAACTTTCGTAGACATGTCTTGCTTCGACATGATTCGAGGATCGGAAGGAAGTCCTGCCGTTGCAACATCAAAGCAACAACGGTTTCAGGCCATCGTCTACGAGCATAGCTCCTAGATCGATGTTAACGGGAAGTCTTCGTGACCCCGGTTTCTTACACGACGGATTGCCTTTGTGGCTCCGTCTGGTTATTACCATCACCGACCTGTCGTTTGTGTCCTCCTAATCTTCCTACACAAGCATGCCGATCTCGTTAACACGAATCGCCATGAGGGGGAGAAGGGGACACGCATAAACAAACAGGTCGGACCACCCACCAATCTCCGCCGCGCTCACCACTCTGAAGTCGGGCTCCCCTGCACTTGAATGGAACATTCCAAAGGAGCCTAACACCCCACGCGTACCTTCTTCCGGAGCCAGACAAGCTTCCTCGAGGTCGAACCAGACAACTTCCTTCGAAGAAGACGAATCCGGCGCCGAGAAGAAGAAGATTGGAGAAGACTTGACGACTGCCTTAGTGGCTACGTCAGGTTATTACCTAACCTGAGTTCCTACCAACGCCATCCTCATGTCCCGACGACGTGATCTTCTTGCCAAAGATAATGCCTCATTTTGACCCATCGCATGGCGATCTCCCCAACTCGATCTTCATGAGGGGGAGTAGTACTAAAGCAAAATGGGAGCAACACCACGACGAAAGTGCAAGATAGATCAGAAACGCTAAATCCTCAAGCGTCGTCAAAGAATCAAGCGAACACCATGGACTACAAAGATCGAAGTTGCTGCCTCGTGTGCGTCTCTCTAAATTTCAAAGAGAACTTCCCAATCCCAACATAAGGTTGACCAAAAGTAGGGGAGTTGCGCTATTATCGAAAGGAGAGATCGAACACAAAAAGAAGAAATCCGGCAAGCGACTTCAAATCCCTTTCGGCATTTACGAGTCGAGCTTACAAAGAAGATTAAGAAGACGCGGTGCCGAGAAGCGAAGATCAAGACACGGTGAGCTTGAAGATCTCCAAAAGAAGAGGTCAAAAGACAAGACAAGGAGGAAATTCGTTTAGGACTCAGGCAAATGCACTAAGCCCCACAAAGATAATCCATGTCGAATTGAAGATTGAACACAAAGGGGGAGATTGTTAGGAATATTTTATTGTGTTCAATTAATTATAATTATCTTTGTTGTGTATTTATAAAGATTCTCTTTATAAGAGGCTTAGTGTAATTGGGCTTTGTTAGGGGCCCAAGTATTATATACCAAAATGTGGTATAAATACCAAAACCCTAACACATAATAATAGAGTATTGTGTGAAAATAAAAGTGAGCCCCCAACCTCTCAAGAACACACAAGCACCCCACGCGAGCTTCATTCTTCCGATCATCAAATCGTGGTAAGATCGTTTAAATATATGTTTAGTTGGACATTCTAGGATTTACAGAGAGATAGAGTTGTATTCTTCCTCTTCTCTGCATAAGTGAAAAACAGCCCAATTGGGATATTTTTTACAGATAAATAATCAAGAATTTTGGATTTTTACAATGTGTTAATAAAAAGGTAGTTGGTAGTTATGTTCCACGTTATTATGATTGTCAAAACCTAGAGTAAGTTGAAAGACTGCATTAAATAAAATATATAAAACAATGGGTGTAAGTTACAATTTTTTTGAAGAGATAGTGATTCATTCATATCTACTACTATTCTAAAATAGAGAATAAGGCCGGTTTAACATTAAGTTGATAGTTGCTATTTGTTCAATGTCATAAACATGAGATACTTGTAATTTTCGGTTGCCAGTGCTAAGTGTCATTGTATGTAACTGAAACAAATGACTCGCTTTACCAAGTAATGTGGTGGTGAGGCAAGCATAATAATTATTGCTTGTATGTGTTGTGTACAATATATAATAATATGATTATACACTTGTTGTCAAACACCCATCTTATCAAACCTATTAAAATATGTATTTATCAATGTGGTCGATATGTTGACAAATTATAACATGTTGGAATTGAGGTATGTGATAGTCATGTGTAAAATGTGGAATTTAATACAACTTATTGCAAAGTATTGAACTCTGAATTAGAGTGTTGATGTAACATTATTTCGAATATATTCTTCGGCTTAGGTAGTAGTGCGTCGTAGTTTGACTAAAAAATGTTAAACTAAACGTTCATAGATGTATTCTATTTTATTTATATATGTTGGTGTGGTGTATATATGTATATATATATATATATATATATGACTAAGCATTTTTTGCTAAAAAAATTATCAACGCGTCGTCGTATTAATTATTATTACATAGCTGACTTTTATATATACATTGGTGTGTATATGAATGACTAGCATGTTTTGTGTCCTAAAAAAATTATCATCACGCCGTATTAATTTATATTACTACATAACTGACCAAAAGCAACATTTCTACGTGGTGTTTTTTCTTAATATTAGAATAAGTTTTTCCAGTATATTCAGTGTCCAAATTATTGTTACAACAATGCTTCAATTCCTAGTATATATATATGTATATATATATATATTAAATTTATTTGATTTTCAATTATGGGTTTCTTCTGTTGGTAAATTTGGGCCCGGCAGTCTATTTTGGTGGATTTCCATTTTTAAATTTTTTTTTTTTTCATCCTAGCATGGAAAATTAGATATAGGATTACACTACACTACACTATGATTCCTTTTCAAAGTTTCCTCTAAAGTTTGAGTATATTTGCTTTCCAATGAAATGAGCCCAAAGGCAACCTCCCAAGCCTCTCGACTGTTCTCTTTTCTCGCTCGAAATACCCGACGAGACGATCCCACGTCTACTTTCATCCGCCAAATAGGAGGGCTTTTATCTCTGAATAATTCAGCTCGAGCATATATTATCGATAAGTCCATGCTAATGGCTCATTCGAGTCGACGTACTTTAAAAACTGCAATGGATGTTACATCGGAATAGGCCGAGGGGCTTTACCATGGTAAGCAAGCACAGCCTGCCTGCAGTAATAGCTGTCCAACACAGAATATAAACTTGGCCAAACCCACATACTCAGATTTCTCATAGTCGTTTCGTCAAACAGTTTCCGAGCATCCTACAAACTACAACAAGCTCAATACCATACGGTCGAAGCGTGAAGTATAATTGGCTGCGTTTGGTACGCGGAATTCGGTAAGTGAAGAAAAGAAATGAAAAAAGTGTAGAGTTACAACTGGTTGAAGCGCAGAGTACAATTATTTGATAAGCTAACTTAGTTTTCTTTCGCGCCTTACCAGCACACATGAATTCCGCACAACAAGCAAACACACCCTTAAATCCTAAATATAATTTTATTAAATAAAAATTCAAAGAAATATTACAGTTAGTTCAAATAGTGCCATTTCCTCGAATATTTTCTTTTTGTTTGATTGTATTAAATTTAAGTCCATCTCCACACGACACATGAATAATAATGCTTTTTCATCCGCTATTTTATCGTTTGATTGTACTGGATTTATTTTGTTTTTTAAATTATTTTCTTATGAGATCATAAATTTAATATGTTTCAATAGCCAAATCTATTAATTGCAAAAAAATAGCCAAATTTATTACAATTGATAATTTTTTTCAAAGAAAGAAGGCATATATATTATTATCTTCTTGAATGACCTTTATTCATCAATGCCAGTCTACACATTCTTATTGATTTCCCCATTAGAAAATTTTGGATCCGCCACTGCTACGCAAATCCTAGTCCACTCGGGCACTTCATTCCATTACAAATAATACAGATATCAATAATTATAAAAATTGGTCAAAGGTTTCATTCAATTCACGATAATGAAGGCTTTATAGAGTTAGATTTTCGTGGATTCGATAACATCATACATCTTTAATAGCATCCATATAGTTCTTACCAATTTTATTTTATATAGTATAAGACATTCAATAATATAGCATAGATAATAAAGCAGCAAAAGATCTCTCTCCTCCTCCTATTTTCCTCCTCCTTCTATCTAAAACCTTATCCAAAAATAATCTCATTTCTCCCCCTTCCTCCATGAATGGAGGTTGGGGAAGCTCATATTTTGCTCTCTTTATTTTTATTTTGTCCATTTTTTCTATTTTTCGGTTTCTCTCTCTAAAGTTGAAGTGTTAGTCTCTCATCTTTGAGAGTTTGTTTACCCTTTATGGGTCTTCTTTACCCTTTCATGGGGTGTTATTTCCCCTTTAATGGGGTGTTCTTCTCCCCTTGTGGAAGCTTTGCATCTCCCTTAATGAGAGTTTGATTTGTGAAAACTTGTGACCAAAGAGACGGCACAACCTCACGCAAAAAATGACTACTTTGTCGTTCTTGTTATTCGTAGTAAAAAAATGCGTGGTCTTTTAGAGATATGGATTTGCTAGCCATCTTTGCCATGGAGTTATAGGTTTATTTTCGGTGGTAGAAGTTCATGTTTTTTAGCTATTGATTTGCGAGTAATTTAATTTTTGTTTATATTTCGTCTATCGTCAGATGTAGCTTTCGATTTAGTCGATTTGTATGCTCATCATTGTGGGAGCCTTTATATCTACTGGTATGATCATTCTAAACCAGAGTGTTGGAAATTATTCTGTTGTGTTCAACTGATGATGAAGACTGAAGATTCGAGAGACAAAGACAACCGAAGCTTCAATTATAATTGAACACTAAGGGGGAGATTGTTGGAAGTATTTTATACTATTCAATAATCAAGTTATCTTTGTCTAGGGACTTAATTGTAATATATGTATAGTTAGGGACTAGAATGCAAATATACCAATATTGATTGGTATATATAGGGCAAGTGTGTGTAAAATACACATAACTTGAGTTTAGCTTTCTCTCACTAGAAACACTCTCTCTAATCACTATCTAAGCTAGGGTTAATTGTAGAGAGAGAAAGAGGATAATTGTAGAGAAAGTTTGTGATTAAAGAAGATTTGATTGATTTAATCCTAAAGCTTCCGCTCGCATTATCATCGAGGTAAATCTATCGAATCTATGCTCGAGTTCTTCGTTGGATGTTAAAAACGGACCTAACAATTGGTATCAGAGCCAAAATCTTTGTTGAATTGATCGATTTGTGTTGCTGAAATTTTTTTCGTATGATGTTCTTCACGCAAAAAAAAAAAAAAATGCATTTTTCGCATGCTACAGTGTTTTGAGCTGAAATGATGATTGATCTGTGATTTTTGTATGATACTGAGCGAAATCTATGTGCAAATGATTTGATATATATTAATTGCGATTATCTTCCATTAATTGAGCCTGAGATTGAAATCTACGATCGAAAAATATTTTTTCATCTTCAAAGTGTTCTTCGCTGATTTTGCTTAATTGGACTATATTTTGGTTTCGATCATGTTAATCGGGTGTTTTAGGTGATTGCCCAACGTATTTCGATCGATTAACCGTGCTTAATGTGTTAAGTTGGGTGTTATTCGAAAACTTCGCATATAAAATCACGTTTTTCGCACCAGTCATACTTTTTCGCACCAGTCATACTTTTTCGTATCAAGCTTTCTTTTCGCATGACACTGTTTTCGTATCTGTTTTCGCATTGACCAAAATTCTCGCATCACTCACACAAAATATCTTTTCGCATTGACTTTCTGTTTCAATACGAAAAAGTTTTCCTTTCAGTTTTTACACAGGAGGCATTGTTTTCGTATGAATATTTTAATATTTTTCGCTAACACTGTAGCATACGAAAACTAAAAGAATACGAAAACAGTATGTTATATTCGTACGGAAAAAAAAAATACACGAAAAAGAAATTTTTATTTTTCGTACGAAAAGTTTGCTTAAGGATTTTTTTGTTAGATACGAAAATGTTTTATTGTACGAAATTCTTTGATACGAAAATAACGACTTTGTCGTACGAAACTCTATTATAATAATAATAAAGAAAAATTTGCGTACGAAAACTTTTTTATGTGTGATACGAAAAAGCTTTAAAACGAAAAATAATTTTTTATCTTTCGTACGAAAAAGATTTCAATACGAAAACACTGTTCAAAATGAAAGTTTAAGTTTTTACTTTCGTACGAAAACATCCCATACGAAAAACATTTGTCAAAGTTTTCGAACACTACAGTAAATACGAAAACTTTTATCGTCCGAAATTCTATACGAAAAATTTGTGGTACGAAAACCAATTTTATTTTCAATACAAAAAAGAGTGCGTACGAAAAAAAAGTTTCCCATACGAAAAACATTTTGCTTTGACTTTCGTACGTAAAACTCTTTGATACGAAAAAACAATTTTATTCTCGTACGAAAAAGGTGTAAGTACGAAAAAATTTACATACGAAAATTTTATTTTCGACAACTTGATTTCCATACGAAAACCTTTGCAAAAATTTTTCGTATAAATATTCTATTACTTCTTTAAAGATTTCGCATCCTATCTCATACGAAAACGTTTCTCATACGACATACATTTCTATACACATACGAAAATTTATGATGGGAAAAAGATTTTCGATACCTCAAAGCTTTCGATAGTTTTAGGTAGCAAAAAAGTCCTAAAATTTTAAATTTTTAGCTACGAGATTTTTTGCGTACCTGCTTCAAAAAAGGTTCCCGGTTCATACGAAAAATTTTGGGTAACAAATTTTTTTGGACTGGTAAAATTTTTCGGTACAAAAATTATTCTCGGTATAAGTTTTTTTTCTTTTCTAATCATTTCAAAAGTTTTTTTTGATACCTAAACTTCTGAAAACTTAATCATTCGAAAATCTATTCGAACACATTGATCCAAAATTTAATATCAATTCAAAAACACGATAACGATAAAAAACATCCAACCCAGAAAGTAAATATGGAAGCCAACTACTTAATAAAAATCAAAGAATTAGAAGCAAGGCTAGAAAATAATTACAACTGCTTAGTTAAGAGTAGAAGAAAAATCTATTCTTAAAAATAATCTAACAATAGAACAAGAAAGGCTGACGAGCTTAAAGACAAGGGTCGCACAACAAGAATCAACTATAAGCGAACTTACAAAAGAATTATCTACATGTAGGGACGGAAAAATAAATAGTGCAGCCCAAGACAAAAGTCTCATTGAACAAAGAAATCAATTATATTCAAAAATTCAAAAATTAGAAGATGTTCTAGCTAAACGAGGACAAACTGAGCAACGCCAAATAAAAGAAACTATATTGTGTCTAAATAAGTCGACTCAAACAATTGAGTCCGTGCCAAACAAGGAACATTCTATACAATCAACAAAACCAAGTTAGGAACATTCTATACAATCAACAAAAACAAGGAACATTTTCTATTACAATAAACAAAATTGTTCCTAACTCTATTCTTCCTCCAAAAATACCCAAAGTCATTCTAAAATCAAAATTAAAGAAAGAAGCTACTAAAACTATAGGAGACAATAAGTATATATTCTCTATTAAAGCTGAAACGTCTAAAAATAATAATTGTCTAAACAAAAGTAGCTCATTTAATACACATTAATATTATTATTATTATTATTATTATTATTATTATTATTATTATTATTATTATTATTATTATTATTATTATTATGTGACATAGTTGGATTTCGATAAGCGCCATGAGACAAAACTTTTGATGTTGCTACGATGAGTTACTTCCTAGGAAACTATACCTTTGTGACATGTTAGCTAGCTAGTATAATTTTTGTTTTATTAAGATTCCGTTGGAGAATAATTAAGGTTCGTACCATTTGGGAGGAAAAATATAACACTTATACAATGGAATGGAAGAACATAACAATATATACGGAGTAGAACTAAATTTATGAATACTTGAAGCCTCGCGGCAATTGGGCTAATCATAGTCCGGACACTCTTGGATGTATAAGTTAGGGGTGGGCATTCGACCCGACCCGATCGGGGGTAAGAAACGGGTTAAAATCGGCTATCGGATTTTAAAACCCGATACCCAATTTTCTATGTCGGGTAGCATTATGCTACCCGATAAACCCGATCGGGTACCCGAAGTTACTAGTTAATATATTGTTATTAGTACATTACACATGTAAAGAATTGTACAGTTAAGTCGATTGGTCTAGTTGTTAGGCAATCTTTATTCTATGTCATAAACCCGAGTTTAATTCCTCTCTATAGCGATTTTTAGAAAATGAGCTTTGTTATTGGGCTGCCCTCAGTGGGCTTAGATTGGACTTAAGGTCTGAATAGAAATTAAAAAAAAAAATACACGCAGAAATAATAATAAACCCTAACTCGCAAGTCGGGTACCCATCCGGGTTTCGGGTACCCGACTTTGGTCGGGTCGGGATCGGGTTTTAGACTACAAATAGGGATGTCAACAGAGTAGGAACCTAATCCCCATCCCCGGCCCAGCGTCTACCGGAATCCCCATCCCCGCGGATCCCCACCAACGGATCGACTACACGCAATTTTTTTTTAAGAAATAATATTTATGTTATAATAATATAAAATGAGTATAATAAATATTTTTAAATATGATTTATATTATAATAATATTGATAATAAATATTATTTATATTATATAATATAGTATTGGAGAACGGGGCGGGAATCCACACGGGACGAGATCAATCCCCGTCCCCGCCAATAGGGGGATATCTCGCCCCATTCCCGCTCTGTGGGGATTCCCCGCCCCGTTTGGGGCGGTTTCCGGCGAGGATGGGAAATCTCCGCCCCATTGACAAGCCTAACTACAAACCTGCAGTTATCGGGTACCCGACCCGAACTAGCCGAACCAGCAAAAATTCGATCCGATCCCACCCATAGACGTATTGGGAATTGATAAGTGAAGATTTTAGGTAGTTTTTATACCCCGTAAATGCGTATTAGCGATTGTTATTTATTGAAATATCCTCGTATATCCTACGTTTACGTCTCATTACTTATTTGACAGATCTTGAAGCAAAAGATATCAAAACCAAAATATTCGGACGAGAAAAGTCAAAGTCAATATACATGGCATTGACAAGTAGAGTTAAAAATTGGACCGGGGCGGCTCGGAAAAAGCTGGCTGCCCGAAAATTACGGGCCGGACTAGGCCGGACTGATGTTCTAGCGGGCCTATGAATCCTAAGCCCTAGCCCGTGGAGAGCTGGGCCGGGCTGGCCCGACCAGAGCTGATCGGGCTTGATTTTTAAAATTTTAAAATTTAATTTTTTAAAATTACTTAATTATTCATTATTTTATTATAATTTATACCTAAATATTATACACAATAATACAAATACATAATTTCGAAAAAAAATAAATATTTATATACACAAAATATATTTTTTAGTTAAAAAAATGAATTTTATAAAATATTTATACATAAATAAAATTAAAAATATAAAAGGAGGA
This sequence comes from Lindernia subracemosa, assembly GCA_028392965.1. Classification (NCBI taxonomy): domain Eukaryota; kingdom Viridiplantae; phylum Streptophyta; class Magnoliopsida; order Lamiales; family Linderniaceae; genus Vandellia; species Vandellia subracemosa. Next base: position 1,575,920 of record JAQPCC010000044.1, read on the forward strand.
CGGGCCTTATTTGGCCAGCGGCCCGCCGAGCTTTTCTGACACGAAGCCCGCTAGCCCGCCAGACCTGTTGGGCCGGACCAAAGGCCCACTTGTGTTTCGGGCTGAAATTGTTTAGACCCGCTTTTTTTTTTTCGGACCAGACGAACTGACCGGCTCTATTCACGTCATTGCAAGGCAAGCTGTAAGATCCTAGCTGATTTAGTGAAGGTTTTATTATCTATTAAGGTGTCAAATATTTTACTAAGCTTCAATGTTTTGAGTTTCAGGCATCAATGGTGGTGAAGGAGTTGAGAAGAATTGAAGAAGACGAAGAAGAGAAGAATAGGAACGAGAGAGAGAGAGAAGTTAGTTGATAGATAATGCATACTGCCTTTCCACGTTTCAGCCTATCCTTCTTTATACATTGTATCAGACAGAATTCTAAGTAAAAATAATAGATATATGGGCTTAGTAGATTGACCCAATAATAAAGCCCAATTAATCTCACTTGGGCCCAATATAAATCCATTCATCTTCTTATCTCCATCTCTCTCACGTGCCTTCATTCCTTACACAAGCATACACAAACCAGCAACCTCTGAAGAAAAAGCACAACGCAATTTTGCCCGTCCATCTGACGCATTGCTCCGAGCAGCAAATTCTAGGTATGATTTTGTGTTCATTGACTCAAGATTGTGAAGAGTGAAGAAATGCTGCTAAGAATGCAAATGAAATGAGTCGGAACGTAACTGTTTTTAGTTGCTTAAGCTTCAACTCAGTTCAGCCCTAAGCTGAACTAGGGACCAAGATAATGGGCATAGTAACTAATAAGATATGGTAGTTAAGTAATGTGATGCGCAGGAGAAATAATTGTAAAGGTAATTTTGAGCATGTTCAGTACCTAATGAACTTAAGCTTGTGATTGATACAGCTCGGGTCAAGCTAAAAGTTGAGCTCAAGTCGTTTTTGTATTCTTCCTGGCTGATTAGGCCCAATTTGTTCTCATGATTGTTGGTAATATTACTTAAAAGTTGGTTTTGACAACCAAATGTACTGGGGTTTAGCTACTCAATATGGTAAGCTACATTAATCTAATGTTGCCAATAGTGAGTTATTGGTCAAATTTATCCAGTAACAGATAATCATTGAGTTTTTTCTTGTCAGTGAAGGGAAGTCATATTAACATAAAATTGTCGAATGAGCTTTGACTGTCACTTGACCGACTTGAAATTCTAGATATATTGATATTTAGAGATAGAATCAATAACCGAAGAATGCAACATTTGTTAGTACTTGTTTTAGTTATTGCTCTGGTTCTAAGATGGGGTAGGATCGGAGAAGTTGTATCCTCAAAATGTTAGACAAACGTGACCGTGTTCTTTTTTCGTAGATCAGCTATCCTTTTGCCCATGAGATTAGATACTTCTCTTTCTATCAACCCTTGAAGTGAATATTGAATGTTTTTGCAATATTTTCGTAATAAGGATTAAGATTTGTTACACGTGCACTACATTAGATGTATTAAACATATATGAAAATCATGCTAGAGTACATGAACAACTAATAGTTGTATTGTTTGCAATTTGCATTATCTAAATACACTCCTAGAAGATGTTTATTTATACATGTGATTCTAGCCACAAAAAATGTAAAAGAACTATATAACTCTTGAATCCTAACGATTGAAATAAATAAAGTCATATTCTAGCTTAATCTTAGTATAAATTATAAGCCGTACTAGAAATTCTGATATAAATGATATGCTAGAAATGGATAGATTCGATATACTAACAGACGTTTTATACTCGTGGAATGATTCAAAATGAACACTTTTGAGTTGTGTCTCAGACTTTCTTCTCTGTATATAAATTCTATATATGTGCATGCTGAATTAATGGCTATTTGGATATGGTTCTGTGTGGGATATATAAGGTTTACGTTTATCCCTCTCGTTTGGATACTCTGTTTTGTTACTGTACTTGTACAAATGAAGTTCAAGTGATGAGTTTCATTATACTCACTTTGCTCAATCTCATAATATCTTCTTTCCGGGCCCATTCAGGCATTTGTGCAGATATTGCTGTATCAAAATATGAATACTGGTCTGCTTTAGCGCCTCTTCCTCTGGAAGTTGTTCTATCTGCTGGTCAGAAGGCTAAGGAGGAATTTTTGGCGAAAGGCGTATCTGTTGCTGAGACCTTACTGATTTCTAGTACTTGACGAACAACCTTTTCCATTGCTCCTCTCAGTGTTTTTCTTCAAATAATGTTTTACAAAATATCACTCTATCATATACTGTGTCCGTGCTCAAGTTCGTAGGGTCGTCGAAAGTTCTTTGCAACTATCTCGCTTAGTTAGGATTCAATGTTGGATTATTTTGATATTAACTTTCTATCATCTTTTCTGAAACGTCTGTTAGGTGGAAGACTCTATTGTTCTTGCATTAGCCCAACAAAGACGCCCAAACTCAACTAGGATATCAACATCAGGTTTTGTTCTTAGTATTTCTCTATTGACAGTTAGTTGTTGCTTTAAACATTTTATACTCTGTTGCAATGATCAGTTTCTGTTCTCTACGTACTACTTCTCTTTGCTGTTACTGAAAATTTGTATACTCACTGTTCTAGCTCCTGGTGCAATCTTCTCTTAAATTATTTCCACTTTTAATATCAAATTTGCGAACCGATTTATGGCCTTAGCACAATCTCCTATTTATCTCGCCTTACGTTCTTTGACAGACTTCAAGTCTCCAACTGATATCAAGCATACGGAAGCATTTGGTACGTCCCCATTGCACTTGGGCTTGCCTTTTCCTACCTTCTTTGGAATTGTAGAAAATTGTGCAAATACTGTCTTCTCCATATCTCTACACCATCTAACTCACTTTGAAGAAAATTACTATGAAGAAAGATTTTTGACAAAAGGTATCTCATTTTCGCAGAACTCAGCCCAGAAGAATCCGAGGATGTACTGTTCAAGGAGGTTTGTGACTAAAATCATTCTTCCTCCAACTTTGTGAACACACACGACGTGTTTAGCTTTATCCCTCTATCAGTAAATCTATGAAGTTCAGACGCCTTATGGCGTCGTATGGGCTACTTACTAATTGTTGTGATTTCTCTTATGTAGGCATGGCTTACATACTTTTGGAGAAGAGCTAAAGCTTATGGTATAGAGGAGAAAATAGCCATTGAGAGGCTCAAGTTTTGGATCAACCGTAGCGGACAAGCACCAACATCTCACGATGCCGTCGACGGTGAGCGAGCTCCACTTCACCAAAAAGAAAATAAAAAACTTTTACAGTTTATAGTGCTTTCTTTAGAAACAGAACTAACTTGGACCTGCTTAATCTCTCTCTCTCTCTCTCTCTCTCTCTTTGATCGAAATGCGGAAACTGGGAATCGAGCAACGTCTATGGGAGGCCTCTCGGAAAGAAACCGAGCATTGATTGCTTCACTTCACTTCACTTCCTCCTAAGCTTTTTCTAAAGAAGACCGACAAAACACTGAACTATTTTTAACACGGAAGAGAAGATCGACATACATACATATGTAATAGTATCATCATCAACTTCTACCAGGTGTGCAACCTCAGTATAATGTTGTAAACTCTTACTCATCGGCGTATCTCTACGAACTCTATTATTGCATTGATGGATGATATAGAGCTACTGACGAAAAATGCAACACATTCACCAGAGATCTCTAGTTCAACAATCCCACCACAACGACATTCGAACAGCCAAGGCAAATTTTGGCTGGCGAAAACAAACTAATGAACATATAGTGATGGTCGTAATGCGGCCGCCGCTCGATGCTTTGTTACAAAACGAACATATACTTACTTGGGTTACTGAACTCTAGTCGGAGCTTCGACCTTCATATTTAGGCGGTTAAACTCCAAAGCTAAGATAGGCTTCGACCGCAAGATAGATAAGCACAGTCTTCTCTTGTAGTCTTTATATTCCGACGCTTTATCAATCGACGTTTCTTCATCGTCGTTTAGTTGCGATGGGACGAACACCTTGGCTGGCGACACCACTCTCAACCTATTAGATCGAACAAACCAAAAACAACATTTATTACAGTGTTTGCATATGCTGTATTAGAAATGAAGTAATCGTAAGCTTTTCAAACAACAATACTACCTGCTCTCTATTTCGCAAGAATATTTAAGCAGGTGTGGATTATACTCCGTTCGACCGCTGCAGTTCGAAAATATCAAACACTTTTGTTCAGAGAGAGAGAGAGAGAGAGAGAACTACACCTAAAGCTAGGAAGGGCCATCTTGATTTTGGGGCCAATCCAATTCGAGTCGAATTGAGGTGTCGCCATAGCTTTGAGGAGACGATTACAAAAAAAAAAAAAAAAAAAAAACCATTTATTTAATGTGAAAAGGAAAAAAAAAAAAAAACACAACGAAGTTAATCAAAAGGAAGAAGTCTAAATACAGACCAGATGTTTTAAGGCTGATGTTGCAGAAATCAATAGGTGTCGTCGTACGGTCATCATTCATCTCTTTGACCTGCATGTCCAAGTGATTCTTCTTACCACGTCCATGGAAGCCAATCTTGCTTAAAAGTCCACCGAATCTGTAATACCCGTAAAATTTAATACGGGATTTTGATGTAATTAACTACATGATTATGTTACTTAGAAATTTTATTTAGGTGAAGAATCTCAAAAATTCGGGTAAACATAGACAACTAAATAGAAGGAACACCCGAAAATGTTATGTTTGGACAAAAGAGGGCTAAAATTCGGGTGATGGCAGCATTAAGGTAAAGCCCAAATAAATTCGGGTGAAGCAATTTTCGGGTAAGAACAAAGGGAAGAATTCGGGTAAAGACAAAGTGAAATTCGGGTGAAGTGTAAATAATTTTCGGGCAAGACATTTCTTAACCTAAGAGGAAAAACTCGTCGCCTCCTTGTCACCTACTTATCATCATTTACCTCAAAGTATATCTATACCCCATTAAGTGAAAAATAGAGAACATTTTCGAAACCAAGAAAGGAGAAGAAAAGGGGAGAAGAAAACCTTCAAACTCAATAACCAACGATCGAGAGCTCGGAAAAATCTTAGAACACGTAAACTTCGGACGTGAGGTAGGTGAAATCTTTCATCTACAAACACGAAAATATTATGTGTTTTATGTGATAACGTATTTTGTTATGATCTTACGTGACTTACATGATGATTAGGTGAATTTTCGGGTGGCTATATGCGTTAAAAACCCAGATTTTTTGGTTTGAATCTATGTTACGTGTTATAGTTGTATTTACATGGAAGTTGAATGAGTTAGGAATGTTTTCGGGTAGATGTTATTCGGGCACTTGAATGTTTTCGGGTGTTTGAATAGTTTTTGGGCATAGTACTTTGTACTGTAGTCTGGAATTTATATAAATTCGGATAGGTATACGTTTCTGGGTCTTTAATATTTTCGGACAAAGTATTTTCGAGTAACAAGGTTTTCGCAGAATAAAATATAATTTTCGGGTCTTTTAAATATTCTGAGTGAGAAAGGAAATTCGGCGAATTGTGTTTATTTTCGGGTAAAGAGTTTCGGGCCTTCGAAAGATATTCGGGCTCAAGTTTTCGGCGTTTAAAACTAAGATTTTCGGGTGGAACTGTCGGGCCACATTCTCGGGTCAAAACATTTTCGGCGTCAGACTCATTTTCGGGCAACAACTTTCGGGCTCGAATAAAATTCGGGTCTTTGTTAAAAATAAAGTCTTTTGGAGGAAAATTATTTTTTTGTCATTGAATGAGAAAAATGTTCCGAGTCCAACGGGCATAGTCTATTCTAGCGCCCGATTAAAAGTTTTCGAAATAATATTTTCAGGGAAGGCAGTTTTAATGTGTACTGTGGCATTTCATTTGTATATCACACATGCATTTCATATCAGTACGAGTGAGTGATGACCGTGTGGACACGGTGACACTTTATAGTGTCAACGAGCGGGGTAGATCGTGATCGCGTTGATGATTCGTAGAAGAATCGAGGTTAGTACTCATATATGACACCTGACGGCAGACAGGCGTGATCGATCTGTCTACTCGGGCGTGAACGTCCCGAGGTGCAAAACCGTCTTTTATGTTATTTTCACGGAAGGAGCGACCTGGTAGGGCAGTAGCGTGAACGTCTAAACGCTATCAGTTTAGGCTACCGTCTTTTATATTATTTTCGCGGAAGGAGCGACCTGGTAGGGCAGTAGCGTGGTCGTCTAAACGCTATCAGTGTAGGCTACCGTGATTGTTGTGGGCGCGCGAGGTGTCGAATCTAACCTAGGGCCCTGTGTTGAGATATGATAAGATGGATTGAGAGGTAAAAGTCGAGCGTGCATTTATGGTGAGATATTTTGGGATGATGGGTGAGCGCACGCTGCATTCATGCATGTTTTCACCTACTGGGCAATCGCTCAGTTTTATGTGTTGTAGGTACGACCGAGTCCGACGTCGAGGTACGTCGCGAATGAGGCAGGCTGATGGCGGTAACTCCACGGACTTTTGAGAGCGAGGTTGTACATGGATGAAGACCTGTGGAGCGGCATTAGGGCGTTTTGATATTTTTTATATTTTGGGGCTACGGCCTTTGTAAATATACGACTTTGTAACCCGTATGTACTATAATATATTCTATTTTACGAAAAAGGTTTTGTAAAATGGGTCTTCCGCGGCTTTCGTTGCGGAAATCCGCCACTAATAGTATTTAGAAAATGAGGGTCGCCACAGGTGGTATCAGAGCTTAGGTTATAGATTCTAAAGACTGTCCATGTACGGCCGCTCAAAAGTCTGGAGGATCAGCCCTTGCCTGTAAGCTTTTATGTTTTAACGTGATTGAATATTAAAAGTGATATACCTACTTGTATGAATAATTGTAGATAATAGTAAGAATGCCGAGAGGAAGAAAAAGAGACGCGGGTGAATCTAGTCGTAGGGCTGAAACCGAGTCCCCTACTATTGAGCGGGACTCTACCATCTTGCGACTTACTGAACTGGTCCAACGACAATCGGACCAGATCAATGAACTTATCCATAATAGGAACTCATCTGAACATGGTCAGTCTCCACAACCAGAGCGTATAGAGATTATAGGAGAGAGATTCAGAAAACTAAACCCCCCAACATTTGCGGATGCCACTGACCCTGCAGTAGCAGAAGATTGGCTGCGTACAATTGAAGATATGTTTATCTATAGTCGGGTGCCGGAGGATGAAAAGGTCCTTTGTGCCGTTTCCATGCTAAGGGGAAACGCTAGGTTCTGGTGGGACACAGTTAAGGTCTTGGAGAATCCAATGACAATGTTGTGGGAACGATTCAGAGAATTGTTCCACAGCAAATACTTCACAGCCCACGAAGAAGAAAGAAGGATGCACGAGTTCATGTGCTTAAAACAAGGAGGGATGACAGTCGCAGAGTATATTCGCAATTTTGAGGAGCTGTCTCGTTTTGCCCCTCATATGGTGACAACTAATCTCTTGAAGGTAACGAGGTTTATAATGGGCCTCAAACCCGAAATCTATCGAGACTTAAGTATAGCGGGAGCCCGACAGATGGAATTCACACAAGTGGCAGAGCGGGCGATGATTGCTGAGCAAGCGGAGGCGCAGATTGTCGAGGCTCAAGAGGCGAAAAGAAGAAGAGAGAATCAGCAAGGAGCAGGGGGTGATCGTAAATGCCAATTCTTTGGCAGAGGCCCTAGTAATCAAGTAAACCGCCAGGGTGAACAAAACTGGCGTCCAAACTCAATGCCTAATCAAGGACCGACTAGCTTCCCGAATAAACCCCCAAACTTTACGCCCCAATGCCCAAAATGCGGGCGCTATCATGTTGGAGGTTGTGTCAGAACGGGGCCAAATCAAAATCCCCAGTGCTTCCGATGCGGGAGATTAGGCCATTATGCCAGAAATTGTCAAGAAAATTTTCCGCAGAACTCGACCCAACCACCGGTCCGACCTCTACCCGTTCCAGCTCGAGTTTTCACCTTGACGAACGAGGAGGCAGAAGCAAACCCCTCGGTAGTGACGGGTACGTTAACTATCTATAACATACCTACATCTGTGCTCATTGATTCGGGAGCCACACATTCGTTTGTGTCGGCTAAATATGTGGCAAAGGTGGGAATATCTCCTACCTTATCTGAGTGTAACTATGTAGTAAGCTTACCACACGGTGATCCGACACACACTAATCAAGTGTTGGAAGGATGCTCCGTGATCATAAAGGGTAGAAAGTTAAGAGTCGATTTGATCGTAATCCCGATGAACGACTACGATGTTATCTTAGGGATGGATTGACTTTCAAGATATGGAGCCATCATTGACTGTAATAAAAAGATAGTAAGATTCCAATTACCCGAGGAAGAGGTGTTCACTTTTTCGGGTAAGGTAAATCAGAACAGTATCCCTCGAATTTCTGCTTTAAAGGCTCAATGACTTTTGGGGTCAGGTTGTGAGTCTTTTCTAGTATATGCGGTGAAAGCAGATGAGTTATCTCCTCCAGAACTAAAACACGTGCCAATAGTCAACGAATACGCCGATGTATTTCCTGATGATCTCCTGGGGTTACCCCCTGATCGAGAAATACAGTTCACGATAGATCTGGTGCCAGGAGCAGCCCCAATCTCTAAAGCCCCTTACCGTCTAGCGCCTAATGAACTACGAGAGTTGAAAGAACAGCTGGAGGAACTGTTGCAAAAGGGGTTCATTCAGCCCAGCTTCTCACCGTGGGGAGCACCAGTTCTTTTTGTACGGAAGAAGGATGGGTCGATGAGGCTGTGCATCGACTACAGAGAGCTGAATAAAAGCACGATCAAGAATAAATATCCATTGCCGAGGATCGACGATTTATTTGACCAATTGCAAGGTGCTACGATATTCTCGAAAATCGACCTCCGTTCTGGATACCATCAACTGAAGATCAGGGAGTCAGATATTCCGAAAACCGCGTTCAGCACGAGGTACGGCCATTACGAGTTTTTGGTCCTGCCTTTCGGGCTGACAAATGCACCAGCCGCTTTTATGGACCTAATGAATCGGGTTTTCGAAGACTTTCTTGATCGCTTTGTTATCGTCTTCATCGACGATATTCTCATATATTCTAAGACGAAAGAAGAACACGCAATCCATCTACGCACTGTCTTAGGAATTATGCGGGAGCAACAGCTCTACGCCAAATTTAAGAAGTGTGAATTCTGGTTGGAGCAAGTAGCCTTTCTGGGACACGTCATTTCTGGAAATGGAATCTCGGTGGATCCCAGTAAGATCGAAGCAGTGACTAACTGGCCACGACCTACTACTCCTACTGAAGTACGGAGTTTTCTAGGACTTGCAGGATACTACCGTAAGTTCATTGCTGACTTCTCTAGTATTGCCTCAACCCTGACGAATCTGACAAGGAAGAATGTGCCGTTCATATGGACAGAATCATGTGAGCAGAGCTTCCAGAAACTGAAGAGTACGAGAATTGCCTCAGCCCCAATTTTGACGATACCATCAGGAACCGGAGGATTTTCGGTCTATAGCGACGCATCGAAGAATGGCTTGGGATGCGTGTTGATGCAAAATGGGAAGGTTATCGAATATGCTTCTCGACAATTGAAAGAGTACGAGAAGAATTACCTAACACATGATCTGGAACTCGCAGCAGTAGTTTTCGCTCTGAAGATTTGGCGGCACTACCTTTACGGAGAAAGATGCAAAATCTATACGGACCATAAGAGCCTGAAGTACTTCTTCACCCAGAAGGAGTTGAATATGAGGCAACGACGTTGGTTAGAACTCGTTAAGGACTACGACTGCGTGATCAATTACCATCCAGGCAAAGCGAACGTAGTCGCCGATGCATTAAGCCGAAAAACCGTAAATGCAGAACTTTGCAGACTTGAAGTGGAAATAGTAAATTTGGGCGAGGTTGAAACGAAATTAGCAGCACTGACCCTTCAGCCCACATTACTAGAAAGGATCAGGAGGACACAAGAAGAAGACGAGCTCTACTTGAAGATCCGAAGTGCGCAAATGGAGCAAGCACCACCCGACTTCGAAATACGAGAAGACGGGAGTTTACGATACAAGAATCGCTTATATGTACCCAATGACGAGGAGCTACGACGAACCATAATGACGGAAGCACACGCCACGACATACTCGGTACACCCAGGTGCTACAAAAATGTATCAAGACTTACGAACAACCTACTGGTGGCCAGGAATAAAGAAGGACATTGCGGCATTCGTAAGTCAATGTCTAACATGTCAGCAGGTTAAGGCGGAACACCAACGACCGGCAGGGACCTTACAACCCCTACCAATTCCCGAATGGAAGTGGGACCACATTACGATGGATTTTGTCATCGGCTTACCGAAGACTGTAAAAGGCCACGACGCCATTTGGGTGATTGTTGATCGCCTAACCAAATCTGCTCATTTTCTGCCGATTAGCTCAACCTTTTCCATGGAGCGGTACGCGGAGTTATATATTCAGGAAATAGTTCGACTCCATGGGATTCCATCTTCTATCGTCTCGGATCGAGATCCGAGATTTCTATCAAATTTCTGGAGAAGTTTACAGAAAGCAATGGGAACCAAACTCTCGTTCAGTACCGCCTACCATCCTCAGACAGACGGACAATCCGAACGAACGATCCAAACCCTTGAGGATATGTTACGTGCATGCGTACTAGACTTCAAGGGAAATTGGAGTAAATACCTCCCATTGATCGAGTTCTCATACAATAATAGCTATCACGCGACGATTGGGATGGCACCGTACGAGGCCTTATACGGGCGTAAATGCCGATCTCCAGTACACTGGGATGAAGTCGGCGAGCGAACATTATTAGGCCCCGACATGATACGTGAAATCACGGAAGCCATAGAGAAAATTCGGGAGAAAATGCGAACGGCTCAGAGTAGACAAAAGAGCTATGCGGATCAGAGACGGAGGCCATTGGAATTCGCAGAAGACGACTGGGTATTTTTGAAGATATCCCCGATGAAAGGCGTAAAGCGATTCGGACGAAAAGGCAAGCTGAGTCCAAGATATATAGGCCCATTTAAAATTTTTAAACGAGTCGGCGAGGTCGCGTATCAGTTAGAATTACCAGCTTCACTGTCACAGGTCCACGATGTATTCCACGTATCAACATTACGAAAATACATCGCGAACCCAAGCCAGGTGGTGGAGAACGAGTGTTCTTATCAGCAGTTGAGGCCAGACCTAAGTTATGAAGAAAAGCCGGTAGAGATTTTGATGCAGGAAATAAAACGACTTCGGAATAAAAACATTCCGTTAGTCAAAGTATTGTGGCGGAATCAAGCAATTGAAGAAGCCACTTGGGAGCGAGAGGACGATATGAGAAATCGTTATCCCGAATTGTTTCAATTGGCGTAATTTCGGGGACGAAATTCTTTTAAGGGGGGGAGAATGTAATACCCGTAAAATTTAATACGGGATTTTGATGTAATTAACTATACGATTATGTTACTTAGAAATTTTATTTAGGTGAAGAATCTCAAATATTCGGGTAAACATAGACAACTAAATAGAAGGAACACCCGAAAATGTTATGTTTGGACAAAAGAGGGCTAAAATTCGGGTGATGGCAGCATTAAGATAAAGCCCAAATAAATTCGGGTGAAGCAATTTTCGGGTAAGAACAAAGGGAAGAATTCGGGTAAAGACAAAGTGAAATTCGGGTGAAGTGTAAATAATTTTCGGGCAAGACATTTCTTAACCTAAGAGGAAAAACTCGTCACCTCCTTGTCACCTACTTATCATCATTTACCTCAAAGTATATCTATACCCCATTAAGTGAAAAACAGAGAACATTTTCGAAACCAAGAAAGGAGAAGAAAAGGGGAGAAGAAAACCTTCAAACTCAATAACCAACGATCGAGAGCTCGGAAAAATCTTAGAACACGTAAACTTCGGACGTGAGGTAGGTGAAATCTTTCATCTACAAACACGAAAATATTATGTGTTTTATGTGATATTTTGTTATGATCTTACGTGACTTACATGATGATTAGGTGAATTTTCGGGTGGCTATATGCGTTAAAAACCCAGATTTTTGGGTTTGAATCTATGTTACGTGTTATAGTTGTATTTACATGGAAGTTGAATGAGTTAGGAATGTTTTCGGGTAGATGTTATTCGGGCACTTGAATGTTTTCGGGTGTTTGAATAGTTTTTGGGCATAGTACTTTGTACTGTAGTCTGGAATTTATATAAATTCGGATAGGTATACGTTTCTGGGTCTTTAATATTTTCGGACAAAGTATTTTCGGTAACAAGGTTTTCGCAGAATAAAATATAATTTTCGGGTCTTTTAAATATTCTGAGTCAGAAAGGAAATTCGGCGAATTGTGTTTATTTTCGGGTAAAGAGTTTCGGGCCTTCGAAAGATATTCGGGCTCAAGTTTCCGGCGTAAAACTAAGATTTTCGGGTGGAACTGTCGGGCCACATTCTCGGGTCAAAACATTTTCGGCGTCAGACTCATTTTCGGGCAACAACTTTCGGGCTCGAATAAAATTCGGGTCTTTGTTAAAAAAAAAAAAAAGTCTTTTGGAGGAAAATTATTTTTTTGTCATTGAATGAGAAAAATGTTCCGAGTCCAACGGGCATAGTCTATTCTAGCGCCCGATTAAAAGTTTTCGAAATAATATTTTCAGGGAAGGCAGTTTTAATGTGTACTGTGGCATTTCATTTGTATATCACACATGCATTTCATATCAGTACGAGTGAGTGATGACCGTGTGGACACGGTGACACTTTATAGTGTCAACGAGCGGGGTAGATCGTGATCGCGTTGATGATTCGTAGAAGAATCGAGGTTAGTACTCATATATGACACCTGACGGCAGACAGGCGTGATCGATCTGTCTACTCGGGCGTGAACGTCCCGAGGTGCAAAACCGTCTTTTATGTTATTTTCACGGAAGGAGCGACCTGGTAGGGCAGTAGCGTGAACGTCTAAACGCTATCAGTGTAGGCTACCGTCTTTTATATTATTTTCGCGGAAGGAGCGACCTGGTAGGGCAGTAGCGTGGTCGTCTAAACGCTATCAGTGTAGGCTACCGTGATTGTTGTGGGCGCGCGAGGTGTCGAGTCTAACCTAGGGCCCTGTGTTGAGATATGATAAGATGGATTGAGAGGTAAAAGTCGAGCGTGCATTTATGGTGAGATATTTTGGGATGATGGGTGAGCGCACGCTGCATTCATGCATGTTTTCACCTACTGGGCAATCGCTCAGTTTTATGTGTTGTAGGTACGACCGAGTCCGACGTCGAGGTACGTCGCGAATGAGGCAGGCTGATGATGGTAACTCCACGGACTTTTGAGAGCGAGGTTGTACATGGATGAAGACCTGTGGAGTGGCATTAGGGCGTTTTGATATTTTGAATATTTTGGGGCTACGGCCTTTGTAAATATACGACTTTGTAACCCGTATGTACTATAATATATTCTATTTTACGAAAACGTTTTTGTAAAATGGGTCTTCCGCGGCTTTCGTTGCGGAAATTCGCCACTAATAGTATTTAGAAAATGAGGGTCGCCACAGAATCGATCCCTTTTTTCAATCCCGGGCATTGATATCACATTCTATTTAAAAACAAAGAAAAACAAAACGCCCCGTCAAATTCTTGCATAGCGAGATAATATCGAATGAGTGAGTGCCGCTTAATGAGATCAATGGAGGAAGTTTTTAACCTTTTTGAAATGAGCAAATTGACTAGGGAGTCCAATCTCCTTCAAAGGAAAGCACATTAGGGATAATAATAATCACAATAGTATACGTCGAATGATGATTATATATATAAGATTCGATACCTTTCGCCCATGGGCGCAAGATTCGTCGCTGTTCACTAACACTTTTGCAGCCCATCTGTTATTACAAGAAGGAAAAAAAATAGACAATGTAATTGTTTAACCTTTTGTCAATTATAGCACTAACATCCCTATCAATCACTAACACTCAACAGTATAATAAACCAACGTAATAAACAGTCACGCATCTTGACGTGAACATACGATGAGTATCATCCTATAAAACTGCATGAAACTACCAAAAAAAAAAAAAAATTAACATAGAAAAGAAAAAATGAAGAAAAAATTTATTGGATGAGAACTTACGCGCAAGATGTCGGTGGGTTCCATACTATCCCTGCGATCACGACAAGCTGAAATAGTATAAGGTTGTAAAGAACTACAAGTTAAAAATGCTAGTTGACATATAGATATTATCAACCTATCGAAATATTAAAAAAATTGGCATTGTTAGGAATATTTTACTGTGTTCAATTAATTAGAATTATCTTTGTAGTTTATTTATAAAGATTATCATTATAAGAGGCTTAGTGTAATTGGGCTTTGTTAGGGGCCCAAGTATTATATACCAAAATGTGGTATAAATACTTGAACCCTAACACATAATAAAGTGTATTGTGTGAAAATCAAAGTGAGCCCCCAACCTCTCAATAACACAATCACCCCACGCCGAGCTTTGATTCTTCCGATCTTTAAATCGTGGTAAGATCATTTAAATATATGTTTAGTTGGATATTCTAGGATTTACAAGTGGTATCAGAGCCAAACGCGCTCAGATTTGAGTAAAAATCTTCGAAATATTTTTTGGTGTTCTTCGTGTTTTTCAAAAATATTTCGAAAATTTTGATATATTTTGGTGTTTTTGTGCTTGATTGAGTGTTTAGGAGTTAGGATATAAGTGTTTCGATCTTTACCCAGGGCTAATTTGATTAATTTTGTGTTTGTGGATCGAAAATATACCTCGAAAGCTCACAGTGAGAAAACCAGTAAGAAAACTTTTAGTGTGTGAGAAGTGTGTGAGAAAACTCACTTCGCAAACCTCCACTGCGAAAACTTTTTTTTCCTCCACTGCGAAAACCCAACTGCGAAAACATTTTTTTTCCTCCACTTCGCAAACTTTTTTTGCTTTGGCTTCGCAAACTTCATGTGGTCAATTATCATGACTTTTTGATGTAATGATGAGGCTATTATTAGGTAATAAAAAAAAAAAATTTGTGGTTTTCGCACTCTCTTCAGATTTTCGCATCACATTTATAAAAAAAAAAAAATAAATAAATAAAAAATAAAAAAACAAACATAATACTCAGTTTTCGCATCCTATTTAATACTCAGTTTTCGCATCCTATTTTTTTTTTTAAAAAAAAAGAATTAATTAAATATTTCTTAGGTTTTCGCATCCAAGTAAAAAAAAAAAAAAAAAAAAAAAAAAAAACTAAAACTATATCTCAGGTTTTCGCATCCTAATCAAATAAAATAATAATAATAAAAAAAAAAAAAACTAAAACTAACACTAGTAATGATTAGGTAATCATTTGGTTTAAAAAAAAAAAAAAAAATTTACATCCAATTTTCGCATTCAGTTAAAAAAAAAAAATGGTTTTCGCACCCTTAAGAAAAAGGTTTTCGCATCCATGTCAAAAAAAAAAAGTAAATTTAAAAAATGAGGTTTTCGCACCCTTAAAAAAAAAATTGGTTTGCGAATCAGTTTTCGCACCCAAGTAAAAAAAAAAAAAAAGGTTTGCGCATCAGGTTTTCGCATCCACTTTTCACAGCCATATTTTCGCACTGACTAGGTTTTCGTAGCCATGTTTTCGCACTGAACACTTCAAAAACCCCCACTTCGAAAACTTTTGATGGCATTTTCGTAATTTTTCCAGTTTTCGAACCCAAAAGTTTTCGAACCCACTTCGAAAATCTTGATTTTTGCACTCCTAACCATAAATCTATTTTCGCAACAGCTCACTTCGAAAACCTCAGATTTTCGAAACAACACTTCGAATATCAGTTTTCGCACTATATTTCGAAAATACTTTTCGCACTCATATCAAAAATGTAAATTTTCGCACCCAAGCACTCCGAAAATTTATTTTCGCATCTTATCACTTCGAAAACTTGATTTTCCTAACACACATCGAAAATAAATTTTTGCATGTTATATCACATCAAAACATTTTTGGCACATTCTAGAAAAGTTTGATAAATTTTCGAAGTTTTCGACATCAATACAAAACTTTTCTGTACACACCAAAAAGTTTTCGACAACTAAATTTTTCGAAACTTAACAGTATAGCTCGATATATCAAACTTTTCGGTGCTAAATTCTTAAAAGCCAATTTTTTATTCCAAAACCACTTTGCCAAATTCTAGATAAGTTTGATAAATTTCCGAAGTTTTCGAAATCACTTCAAAAGTTTTTCGGTATACACCAAACATCTTTTCGGTACCCAAAATTTTCGATACTTCACAATATTTCTCGATAAATCAAACTTTTCGGTGCAGAAAATTTTAAAAAAGCCAATTTTTTATTCCAAAACATTTTTGGCATATTGTAGAAAAGGTTCTTGGTAACATTTTTGAAGTTCTTCGACATTTCTTCAAAACTTTTCGGTACACCCCAAAAAGTTTTCGACACTTAAAATTTTCGAAACTTCACGACTTTTATCGACACACCAAAACTTTTCGGAACTGAATTTTTCAAAAGCCAAAAATTATCAAATCTACACAACGCGTTAACGATCGCGTATCCAACTAAATTAAAAAAAAAATAGTAATATTTTAAAATTTTAAAAATCATGGAATCTACTTCCGCAACTTCTGAGATGAGCTTTGACGAGAATGATTTATATAAAGCTTTTCTTTCTTTGAAGGAAGATTATAAAATCATGCGTCGTGAACATAAACACGAACGTAGGACTACCCAAGCGTTAGAAACTAAGTTAGCTAGTGCACTAGAAACTATTTCTAGTCTTGAATCAAAATTAGCTAGCTCAGAAACTAACGTTTGTGAGCTAACCAAGAACCTAAATTCCTCTAAGCTAGGCCAAACTCAACTTATAAGTCACGAAAAGACTATAAGTGAGTTAGAGAGTAGACTAGATAATAATTACAAATGCTTAGTCAAGAGTTTAGAAGAAAGAGGTAGTCTTACTTGCCATTTAGAAAACGCGCGTGAGAAAATCACTAATCTTGAATCTCAGGAAGTAAAATTAAAAGCTCAAATTAGTGAACTAACAAATAAATTAAACAATTGCGAACTCGAACGCAATAATTATCTGTCTGATTTGAGCAATTCGCGGAGTAGTTTTAAACTTTTATTTGAGGAACGCAGTAAATTGCACTCTAAAGTTCACCACTTAGAGGGCATCCTTGCGAAAAAGGGTCAAACAGACCAAAGTTCCTCTAAAGACTTAGCGTCCAACGGGGAAAATAGTTTACATTCTAATAAACCTATCTCTTGTTGGGAAATTCCAGATGTTGCTAGTAAAATTGCAGAATTGAACGCAACTCTAGAATCGGAAAGAGTAGGTTTCGGAGCAGAAAAGCAAAAACTTCTAGCGGAAATCTCAAATCTCAAAAATTCCCCGTCCCTACCTGTCTTAAATTATCCTTATAAAGAAATATCTTCCATTAAGCAGGATAAGGCAACACAAACTGACGCCTTTGTTCCTAAACCTGAAAAGACTTTTGCTAGTAATTCTAAGTCAACTTTGACTGGCACAGAAAAGATAGGTAAAAGCCTTAAGCTTAATACTTCCAAGGAACAGAAAATTAGGAAGGAGAAAGGAAAATCAACATTATTTTCCAAAATTAAGGTCGAACATGCTCAAGATTTTCCCTCTCCTATTCCTCTTAAAATGAAAGCGTGCAAATAAGTTCGAAGCTTAAGCAAGCGAACTTCTACGCTTATAACCCATCATTATAGAGTGAATGATGTGAATTCTTGTAGGCAATACGACTCATCATCTAATGACGCATATAGTGCGATAAGTTCGTATTCATACTTGAAATACCCGGTCCAGATTAAGTCTGAAAGACACCTTCTGCGACTGGCTAGGGAGAAAATCTTCAGATCTTCTAAACCTAGACACACGTTCACCGGCGCTGAATTGTCATTTCCCTCTAAGGTTCACCAAACTTGGATTCCTAAATCAGAAATCAAATTAAATAGAACTTTTAAGGATGATTTAGGATGTATATCTGAACCAAATGTGCATAAATTGTTTTTTGCTAATATGGGAGGACCCATCCAAAAATGGGTACCAAAGTCCCGATAATGTTTTGCAGGAGCCCAATCACGTGTGGTAATTCGACGATGGTTGCTCCACACGCGTGGTTGGTATGAGACGAGAGCAACCACAAAACCCCGGTCATGAGTAGTAATTAGGATGGTTGCTCCATACTCATGATCGGTACGAGACGAGGGCAACCACAACATTCCAGCATGGTTGGTATTCTGGAAGTTGCTCCACAACCATGACTGGTATGCAGCGTGAGCGACTTCAAAAATCCTAGCATGTATGGTATCTCGGGTTGCTCCGCATACATGACTGGTTAACATGCGAGCAACCACACGAAGGTACATTCTAATTATGCGTTAACCAAATTTTCAAAATTTTAATTTGCTTACGCATACGAGCTGAATTGAAAAATACCTTTTTCAAAATGGTACATTTTAAATATGCATTTTCCAAACTTTAAAATTTAAAATGCATATTACGCACGGAAGTGATAAATACCATTTCTTTTCTCTAAAATGAGCTTAATTTGAGGGGAGCTACTCTTTTATTTTTTAAAAGAGAAGTGATCCTTATTTTCTTAAAAGGGAGCAATAATTACATTTTTGAGGGGGAGCGAACCTTAAATGCGTGAATTTTGGGAAAGAGATTCGTAGATTTTTCGATCTTACTTAGCATCTTTTGAGGGGGTGCAAGTTCTTTTAGGAAGCATATTTTGAGAAGGAGAAATAAAATATATCTATATGTATAAATAATATAAATATAATACATATAACAATAGTAATAATAAATAATACTATTATCATATAATATATAATATAGAAATACGTATTACTAATAATGATTAATATATATTATATCAATATATACTAATATACATATTACTAATAACGATTAATATTATATTAAAAAAAAAAAAGGCCATAAAAAAAAAAAAAACTTATTTTCTCCTCATCAAGCTTCATGGAGATTACCTCCGACCTCCGAAGATGGATCTCAAAAGAAGAATTTCGAGCCTAGAACGGTCAACTCTTTTTAAAGGCGACGGTGGCTACAAATGCAAATCTCGGTGCTCGCTTCAATCGACCTGCTCCGGATTGCTGACAAACAAAGCAGCACTCACCACTTCCTACCGGATGCAAGGACTTCGTTCCCATGATTCAGTCAAACCCAACTGAATCTAACCCCGGAACATCACCGAGAGACAGTCAAAATTATAGCCATGTCTATTAAAACCTTTTGAAAAGACCGACGCTACATGATTCCCTCATCTCACAAATTATTCGGACCAACCCCCATAGGTACAGGTGCTAATTTTATTAGCTCCCGGGTAGAAGTCGCCGCATTAGGTCCAAGGCGCAAGCACAACCGAGCCTTACCCACTCGTCTGTCTCACAAAAGACAGGTGTTTCAAGAAATCACGGGGAACCACGTCTTCTATCACCGCTTCACTCGGAAGCGGGAGATATTGAATTATGTGGTACTCAGCCCCACCACCACACTTCCTTGCGCACTCGAGTCTAGTGTGTCCTCACTTTCCATATATTTTTATATTTTCTAGGACACATACACTTTTAAACACCTGATCTTTGTGATCAAGTAAGAACTTTCGTAGACATGTCTTGCTTCGACATGATTCGAGGATCGGAAGGAAGTCCTGCCGTTGCAACATCAAAGCAACAACGGTTTCAGGCCATCGTCTACGAGCATAGCTCCTAGATCGATGTTAACGGGAAGTCTTCGTGACCCCGGTTTCTTACACGACGGATTGCCTTTGTGGCTCCGTCTGGTTATTACCATCACCGACCTGTCGTTTGTGTCCTTCTAATCTTCCTATACAAGCATGCCGATTTCGTTAACACGAATCGCCATGAGGGGGAGAAGGGGACACACATAAACAAACAGGTCGGACCACCCACCAACTTCCGCCGAGCTTACCACTCTGAAGCCGGGCTCCCCTACACTTGAATGGAACATTCCAAAGGAGCCTCGGCACATTTTACAACACCCCACGCGTACCTTCTTCCGGAGCCAGACAAGCTTCCTCGAGGCCGAATCAGACAACTTCCTTCGAAGAAGACGAATCCGGCGCCGAGAAGAAGAGGAGTAGACTTGACTTGACGACTTCAAACTACGGAGAAAGACCAGGATAAGATGCGATCAAAGTACAAGATCTGCGACATCATCAAAGTCAAATTTCAAGGCGTGGATCACTATCTACATCCGGTCTACAGAGTATAGCGTCAAGTCAAGAGAGTCCTAGCTGAAGAGCATTCAAAGACTCTGCAAGAAGGGGAGATAGCCCTTGTAGGGGGAGATTGCTAGGACTCAAGATGTTAACGGGAAGTCTTCGTGACCCCGATTTCTTATACGACGGATTGCCTTTGTGGCTCCGTCTCGTCATTTTCCCTGTTCGTGACGGCGATCGCCTTCGAGACACGACTATAAGACTTTGCCAAGACGTTAGAAGACCAAATCCTAACCAAAGTCTACCGAGCGATGGAAGGCTCATCTCGAGACACCGGCAAGGCCCCCGTCACCGACAGTTTAGCCCGAGCTCCTACTGTGCCTACCAACGCCATCCTCCTTGTCCCGACGACGTGACCAACATGCCAAATCATCAAGCGTCGTCAAATCAAGCAAACACCGCCGACTTTCAAAAACCGAAGTTTCCGCCTCGTGTATGTCTCTCGAAACTTCAAAGAGAACTTCCCAATCCCAACACAAGGTTGACCAAAAAGTAGGGAAGTTGCGTCATTATCGAAAGGAGAGATCGAACACAAAAAGAAGAAAATTCTTCGAGATTTGGCAAGCAACTTCAAACACCTTCCGGCATTTACGAGTCGAGCTTCAAAAGAAGATTAAGAAGACGCGGTGCCGAGAAGCGAAGATCAAGACACGGTGAGCTTGAAGATCTCCAAAAAGAAGAGGTCAAAAGACAAGACAAGGAGGAAATTCCTTTAGGACTCAGGCAAATGCACTAAGCCCCACAAAGATAATCCATGCCGAATTGACGATTGAACACAAAGGGGGAGATTGTTAGGAATATTTTATCGTGTTCAATTAATTAGAATTATCTTTGTAGTTTATTTATAAAGATTATCATTATAAGAGGCTTAGTGTAATTGGGCTTTGTTAGGGGCCTGTTAGGAATCCTTTCTTGTGTTCAATCGATGATGAAGACTGAAGATCATTAAAGACAAAGACTATTGGCGCTCCAATGACATTTGAACACTAAGGGGGAGATTGTAAGGAATCCATTTCTAGTGCTCAAATGTCATGTTATCTTTGTCTAGGGACCAAATTGTAGTTTATGATAAATAGGGACTGATGTGATATTTTACACACAACTTGAGATACCAAGCGAGACTTTCTCTCATCTAGAAAATCTCTCTCACCATTATAGTAGTCTAGGGTTCATTGTAGAGAGGGAGTTGGATTGCTTGTAGAGAAAGTCAAGTGATTAAATGAAGATTGATTGATTATCTCCTTCATGTCTTCCGCGCGTATCTAACAAGGTGAGTCAATCGATTTAATTCTCAAGTTCATCTTCGTTGGGTGTTTAATCTGGAACCTACAGGGCCAAGTATTATATACCAAAATGTGGTATAAATACTTGAACCCTAATACATAATAAAGTGTATTGTGTGAAAATCAAAGTGAGCCCCCAACCTCTCAATAACACAATCACCCCACGCCGAGCTTTGATTCTTCCGATCTTCAAATCGTGGTAAGATCATTTAAATATATGTTTAGTTGGATATTCTAGGATTTACAAGAACAGATTAAGCTAGTTGATATAGATTAAGGTAGTACTAAGAACTGGCCCTTTTGTCTAAAGTTAGATATGCAAATCCCCCGGGAATTGCTGGATGTTCGAAACTAAAGTATCTTCACATGGGATATCTAAAAAAACGATAGAGTAAACAGACAAACAATGAAAAAAGACAACCTCATCGAATTTCCCGGCAGGACTCTCCTCATAGTTGGCAAGAAAGAATCCTCCAAGAGTGTAACTGCAGGGTAAACACGTGGTAATAACTTTTTATTAGAACAAAAATAAGAAAAGAAATCGAGAAAACAAGAATCTTCGTCAACCCTAATCCTAACACCTAAAGGTAATATCAGTGTGTTAAGTACCCGAAAGCCTCCACTAATTTGAATTCTTTCGGAATAAATGCTCGGGCGGTCTCCGCCTTAACAAGATGGAGTTGGTATAGTGCACTGAAGTTTCATGACAGCAGAAAAGTCGAAGATATATATTATCAGATCATAGACGAAGAAATGTAATGAAACTAAAATGAATATCACACTCAAAAGAACGAAAACGATTACTTGCCTCCCTCTAAACATCCACGGATGCTTCCCATATCCTACGACAGAAGTACTTTTCTCGACAGCTTCCATTGTTTTCATTAGTAGAAAGGAAACTATGTAAAAGAAAAACCTAAGTTAGAAACCATGTAAAAGCTGCTATGTAAGAACACAAGAGGAAGATACTAAGTATTAATCCAAATAATATAACACTTGAAAGATTTCGTCTAAGCTTCACACAAAACAGAAGGGATTTAAGTCTTCTCACTGAGAATTTCTATTTCACTGAAAGAAATTGTGAGAACTTCTCTGCAATGTCTGAATAAAACCCCTTGAAAGAACAAAGCCATGCCATGCAAATCGCACTAGTATAAAGTATAAGCCAGGTGCAGAGAATACACATGCAAGTTGAGCAAGTTGGAGTTATTCTAAGGCAAATTATATGTAATTTTAATAATAAAAAACAACATAGGTAAAAGCGGTAATAGAACAGTTGATGTAGCATACCAGAATTAAGTCTTAAAACATATGCAAGTTGCAATAACTTACTATAAATAAAATATGCAGAGGAAAACTGCATAACTTTTCAACACGGAATCCTTAAAACTTTTTCAGAAACCTAATTAACTTCTTAGTGTGCTCTTAACTCTTCTTCAGCTGGACAAGGGCAGAACCTATGATCTTACAGCTGAAAGAAAACATGAAATAATACACAAAAACATAAAACTATAGTCTTCTTACCACTGTTATATTTCTGTGGCTACTAGGTGAGGATTCCCACCAGCAAAACAACCCTTTTCGTCCATAGAACAGTCAGTGTTTGTTTTACTTATGAATTGAAGCTTATTGCTAATAATTTATCTCACTAAGTTGAATGACAATGCTCATTACATTGTACCATTATATAAGGCAGCGAAAACAGGCGGATAATATTATTCCGACAATTTAAACAGATTAAAAACCAACCAAGAACACTGAAGTGAAAGGGAACAAGGGGAGGCCTCATCACTACATCAACCAATACTAAGGCGAGGAAAGAAAATGCAGACATCAATGGCCGGCCACGAATTTTACTACAATGCTAGCAGTGCCAACCACATTTAGGCAAAGGAAATTCAAATAAAAGGGCAGCATTAAAGTTAACCCAAGACAGCAACATTCAAGTAAATACGTGTAAAAGAGTCACCTTTTATTACACTTACAGAGACGATGCAATGAAATTCCAATTGTTAAGCCCAAAAATCAAATCTTTGTACCTCCAAATCCAAGGTGCGAGTTTTCCCACAAGATTTAAGTATAACCCCTTAATTCTTTCTATTTTCTCTCTTCGAAGAACAACAAAAGAAAAAGATTGGGATAGAAAGAGAAAGAGAAAGAGAAAGAAAACAATACGATAAATAGACGGGAGGAAGCTGCCTAATGGGTGGAGATTGTTTATGTAAGACAGTGCATCATCATCAAATTACACAAAAAGCTTAATTTAAAGACAAAGATCTCAGTAACTAACTAAAAAGAAATTAGCTTTTTTGTAAGAGTTGAGAGAGTACTTAGCTTTTATCCTTTTTGTCCACACCACACCAACCATCCCAAAACACTCTGTGACCACAAAGAGCGCCGCGCTTTTCTTTTGGCGGCAAGCTGAAATATACAGTGTGCAAAAACCAACGGTTATTGTGGATTTCGTCCCAAAGTTGTATTCTTGGAATCTTTCTTAGCTTCCGACCTCATCTGATCTGAAAATAAGGTTCGTCTGTTCTTGTCCAATTGTCACGTGTCTGATCTCACTCACCCCTTCAATAGAATAGATATAGAATGTTATTATATTATTAATGATAATAACTTCACATTAATTTTGGGGCACGTTTTCGAGGTTATTTGCGCAAGAAAACATGTGAAAAAAAAAAGAAACAAAATTAGTTTTTGACGACAGTGGATGAATGAAACCAAGATATAAATTTGGGTCAAACATATCATCCTATATGATCATGATTGATTAAGGGTCAAATCTATCATCCTATACAGTTGTGTTCTTGATTAATTAAGGGTCATATATATATATATATATATATATATATCATCCTATATAGTTGTGTTCTTGATTAATTAAGGGTCATATATATATATCATCTTATATAGCTAGTTCTTATTGATTAAATTAAATATTTTTTATTTCAATTTCACTAAAATATTACGTGACATTTCTAACCATTGAATCTTTTAATTATGGTCACAATGATAGGCGAGTTGCCGAGTTTCTCATATATATATAATATATATATATATATATATTCTCAGCTGGACTCTTAATTGCGAATTTAATAAAGATATTAATCAGTTTGACCATTGAATATTGAACCGAAAAAAAGAAAAAAGTTATGATTTGGTTATTTATTTATTTTTTTTTATCTAATTCTACGACGACCCAATTGCACTTGGCAAAAACTGCTACACAACAATAAATAATAAGTTGGAAAAAAAAAAAGAACGAAAGAAATACTTTGACAAATATGAATGATCTTATCATAAAAAAACTGTCATGCTAGTAAATATTTTAATTGGTGGCCTGAAATTCATCCTAGAGGATTAAGATGGGGACCATAAATATAATATAATCACCTTATCGTCTTCTTCCTTGGCTGGCTGAGATCATCTGAGAAAAGAGAATGTTTCTTCAAGTTCAACGAACTTTGAGTTCATGCTTGCTTGCTGCCTGCCCCTTTCATATATAATAGAAGAGAAATATAGCAGAAAGAGATGCTTTTTTTTTATTTCGTAATAAACAAAGTAATGATAACAATAATCAACGCAAAATCCCACCAAGAGATCTACTCGGAGAGGTGTTTGTGCCACGTGGCGGACGAAGCTTCGTTCTTACACACAATCGTGCAAAAACTTAAATTAGTTAATGTAATACCCGAGCCCTCAAACATATCGTTTGGCCAATATAATTCATGCATTATGCTTGTTCACTTATATGAATTACGTATTTCTTTATATTCGCATAATTCATATGAGTCTTACGTGTTGCATATGAGCTGCATTTTATATGTTGCATATTTTATGCAATTTGTTTTGCTAAAGTCATAATGACTAATTTTGGCATTATATAGGATAAATAAACTGTAGGAATTATAATAAGGACAATTATTTAGAAGTCTTATCCGATTAGTTGAGTCGGTATTGTAATAACACACTTGTTTGTCCCTAGTATGCGACTAGTTACATGTGTATAACTTGTATGTTTCCCAAACATTTGTATAGGTAGATATCCATAAGTTTTATTAAAATCATAATAAAATTATGTAATTATTTATGAATTAGGGTATAGGGCGCAATTTTACGGTCCTTAGTTGTAATTTTCTTACTTAATGAGTAAGGAAATGACATCACCATCTTTAACCCTTCATAGCCACGAAACTCACCATCATTATCACTCTTAAACTGAAAGAAAATAATACATCAAGAAAGAAAGAAAGAAGAAGAAGAAGAAGAAGAAGGAGAAGAAGAAAAATAGAAGAGAAAAGGAAAAACTAGCCAAGAAGATAGGTTAATCACTAATCTAGTGCCACCTTCCTTATTTCTATGTGATAATATGCTTTGTGTTTAACTTTAAACATGTTTGTGTCTTGTTTGTTAGCTTGAGGTTGTAAACAACTAAACTAAGTCTTCGTCTAACACCTGAGGAAAATCTGTTTTCAAAGATTCAAGGTTACAGGTAAGTGAAAATCCAACTACGACGCATGGACATAGTATTTGGTGTTTATAATATATGTGCTTTGATGTTTCAATGATTATTCTGTGACGTGATAATTTCCGTTTGGTTGATATTACGAATATGAGGTATGTGAATTCATGAGAATATCATTCACGGCATATACATATGCATGCATATTATTGGGTACTGTTGAGTGTTGGCATGCATAGTCGTAATCGCCGGGGAGCGATGTATATGTGCCGATTATTGGCATGCAGTTGAGGTGTATGTGGTTATTACTAGTGCACCATCGACGGAAGGGGCGACCTGGGCAGGGGCGACCTAGGGTATGTGACCCTAGTGTAGGCTACCCAGAGTAGGCTACCGTCATATGTTGAGGCAGAAGGGGCGACCTAGGAAGGAGCGACCTAGGGAGACCTAGCGTAGGCTACCTGGAGTGGGCCACTGCCATATTATTGATGCGGTAGGAGCGACCTGGACGGGGCGACCTGGATGGGGCGACCTAGGGAAACCTAGCGTAGGCTACCAGCGTGGGCTACCAGCGTAGGCGACCGCGACAGGAGGGGCGACCTGGGAAGGAGCGACCTAGGGAGACCTAGTGTTGGCTACCCAGAGTGGGCCACTGTCAGATGATTTATTGAGCTCTTGGTGGTGCATAGTATTTTAGCCACGGGCCCAGACAGAGGATGAGAGAGATGATTCATTTTGAGATGTCGAGTCACATGTAGTTTATGCATATGATGAGGATTTGCATATTCACGAGCATGCATGATTTTTACTTACTGAGCTTCTAGCTCATATAGTTCATGCATTGTAGGTGAGCGAGATGACATTGCTTGAGTGACTTAGATGGCGAGGCTGGTCGTTGGAGCTTCCACGGGCTTTTGAGGTGGACTGTACATGGATGACGACCTGTGTGGCGGGCTAGTCTCTTTTGCTGCATCTGATGTGTATGTTTTGGTTGTGTGTGATCGTGAGGTTGTGTAAATTTGTCTTGACGTATGATTTTGTTTGAGTCTACGTATATCTTGTGTTGGTCGAGTCAGGATGTGTATGTGGGATTCCTGATTAGTTGGTGCTTGTCTTGTTGAGACGTTATTTGGTTTTATGATGCTCGTGATGTGAGTATCTTTTGATTTACTTCAGGGGTTTTGACGAGTTTTAAACGAAACTCACGCAATTTATTTTCTCGAGTTAGTGTCGTTAGGGTCGTTTTGGTCGTGTGTGGGGTGGTCGCCACAGTTAATGGAGAAATTAATGTTTTACTACTTTTTGATTTGCCCCAAGCTTTCTTTCTTTGCCGAAACGTGTCTCTTCTGACTAACAATCATCCACACTTTATTATTATTATTATTATTATTATTATTATTATTATTATTATTATTATTATTATTATTGTAATAACACCTTTTTTTATTTATTTATTTATCTTTGTTCCCACTACATTCATTATATTAATATTTTCTAGAAGCACGAAAAACTACTATCGGGTTTACAGTTTTGCTGTCTCTCTCTCTCTGAGAGTGTTTATATGGTTTTCAAATGATGCGTTTTTTTTTTATTATTATATATGACTAGAATAAATCAAATTATTGACATTTGAGGAGATAGAGACAGATCCATAAAAAAAAAGGTCTTTCATTTAAATAGCAGTAAAAAGAAAAAAAAAAGGGGTATTTTCTCTTAAGTAAAAAAACAGCCCAATTGGAAGTTTGAAAAGAATCAAGAATTTTGAATTTTTACAATGTGTCCAACACAACACATGAGGGGTAGTTGGGTCGTTATTTATGTTAACACAAGTATGATGGACAAAATCTAAATCTAAAGTAATTTAAAAGACAAGAAATAAAATATATAAAATAATATGGGTATAAGTCCAAATTTTAAGAAATGAGTCGTTCATTTATATGATATTACAAAACTAGATTTTATTTCATTGATTTTCAATTATGGGTTTTTTTTTTTTTCAGTTTGTCAATTATGGGGTAGCTGTGATGCTTTTGGAAATCTTAGAGGTGTAAATATTCTAAAAAGATCGACTGATAATAGTACATGATTCATTTATAGTTTTATATTAGTTTTGGGGCCACTTTTTAGGGGTTTATTATTAAATATCACATTATGATAATAACCCAAGAAAAATTATTCACATTCATTGAGAGAGAGAGAGAGAGAGATAGAGTTGTATTCTTCCTCTTCTCTGCATAAGTGAAAAACAGCCCAATTGGGATATTTTTTACAGATAAATAATCAAGAATTTTGGATTTTTACAATGTGTTAATAAAAAGGTAGTTGGTAGTTATGTTCCACGTTATTATGATTGTCAAAACCTAGAGTAAGTTGAAAGACTGCATTAAATAAAATATATAAAACAGTTACAATTTTTTTGAAGAGATAGTGATTCATTCATATCTACTACTATTCTAAAATAGAGAATAAGGCCGGTTTAACATTAAGTTGACAGTTGCTATTTGTTCAATGTCATAAACATGAGATACTTGTAATTTTCGGTTGCCAGTGCTAAGTGTCATTGTATGTAACTGAAACAAATGACTCGCTTTACCAAGTAATGTGGTGGTGAGGCAAGCATAATAATTATTGCTTGTATGTGTTGTGTACAATATATAATAATATGATTATACACTTGTTGTCAAACACCCATCTTATCAAACATATTAAAATATGTATTTATCAATGTGGTCGATATGTTGACAAATTATAACATGTTGGAATTGAGGTATGTGATAGTCATGTGTAAAATGTGGAATTTAATACAACTTATTGCAAAGAATTGAACTCTGAATTAGAGTGTTGATGTAACATTATTTCGAATATATTCTTCGGCTTAGGTAGTAGTGCGTCGTAGTTTGACTAAAAAATGTTAAACTAAACGTTCATAGATGTATTCTATTTTATTTATATATGTTGGTGTGGTGTATATATGTATATATATATATATATATATATGACTAAGCATTTTTTGCTAAAAAAATTATCAACGCGTCGTCGTATTAATTATTATTACATAGCTGACTTTTATATATACATTGGTGTGTATATGAATGACTAGCATGTTTTGTGTCCTAAAAAAATTATCATCACGCCGTATTAATTTATATTACTACATAACTGACCAAAAGAAACATTTGTACGTGGTGTTTTTTCTTAATATTAGAATAAGTTTTTCCAGTATATTCAGTGTCCAAATTATTGTTACAACAATGCTTCAATTCCTAGTATATATATATGTATATATATACTAAATTTATTTGATTTTCAATTATGGGTTTCTTCTGTTTGTAAATTTGGGCCCGGCAGTCTATTTTGGTGGATTTCCATTTTTAAATTTTTTTTTTTTCATCCTAGCATGGAAAATTAGATATAGGATTACACTACACTACACTATGATTCCTTTTCAAAGTTTCCTCTAAAGTTTGAGTATATTTGCTTTCCAATGAAATGAGCCCAAAGGCAACCTCCCAAGCCTCTCGACTGTTCTCTTTTCTCGCTCGAAATACCCGACGAGACGATCCCACGTCTACTTTCATCCGCCAAATAGGAGGGCTTTTATCTCTGAATAATTCAGCTCGAGCATATATTATCGATAAGTCCATGCTAATGGCTCATTCGAGTCGACGTACTTTAAAAACTGCAATGGATGTTACATCGGAAGAGGCCGAGGGGCTTTACCATGGTAAGCAAGCACAGCCTGCCTGCAGTAATAGCTGTCCAACACAGAATATAAACTTGGCATCCGACAAACCCACATACTCAGATTTCTCATAGTCGTTTCGTCAAACAGTTTCCGAGCATCCTACAAACTACAACAAGCTCAATACCATACGGTCGAAGCGTGAAGTATAATTGACTACGTTTGGTACGCGAAATTCGGTAAGTGAAGAAAAGAAATGAAAAAAGTGTAGAGTTACAACTGGTTGAAGCGCAGAGTACAATTATTTGATGAGCTAACTTAGTTTTCTTTCGCGCCTTACCAGCACACATGAATTCCGCACAACAAGCAAACACACCCTTAAATCCTAAATATAATTTTATTAAATAAAAATTCAAAGAAATATTACAGTTAGTTCAAATAGTGCCATTTCCTCGAATATTTTCTTTTTGTTTGATTGTATTAAATTTAAGTCCATCTCCACACGACACATGAATAATAATGCTTTTTCATCCGCTATTTTATCGTTTGATTGTACTGGATTTATTTTGTTTTTTAAATTATTTTCTTATGAGATCATAAATTTAATATGTTTCAATAGCCAAATCTATTAATTGCAAAAAAATAGCCAAATTTATCACAATTGATAATTTTTTTCAAAGAAAGAAGGCATATATATTATTATCTTCTTGAATGACCTTTATTCATCAATGCCAGTCTACACATTCTTATTGATTTCCCCATTAGAAAATTTTGGATCCGCCACTGCTACGCAAATCCTAGTCCTCTCGGGCACTTCATTCCATTACAAATAATACAGATATCAATAATTATAAAAATTGGTCAAAGGTTTCATTCAATTCACGATAATGAAGGCTTTATAGAGTTAGATTTTTCGTGGATTCGATAACATCATACATCTTTAATAGCATCCATATAGTTCTTACCAATTTTATTTTATATAGTATAAGACATTCAATAATATAGCATAGATAATAAAGCAGCAAAAGATCTCTCTCCTCCTCCTATTTTCCTCCTCCTTCTATCTAAAACCTTATCCAAAAATAATCTCATTTCTCCCCCTTCCTCCATGAATGGAGGTTGGGGAAGCTCATATTTTGCTCTCTTTATTTTTATTTTGTCCATTTTTTCTATTTTTCGGTTTCTCTCTCTAAAGTTGAAGTGTTAGTCTCTCATCTTTGAGAGTTTGTTTACCCTTTATGGGTCTTCTTTACCCTTTCATGGGGTGTTATTTCCCCTTTAATGGGGTTTCTTCTCCCCTTGTGGAAGCTTTGCATCTCCCTTAATGGGAGTTTGATTTGTGAAAACTTGTGACCAAAGAGACGGCACAACCTCACGCAAAAAATGACTACTTTGTCGTTCTTGTTATTCGTAGTAAAAAAATGCGTGGTCTTTTAGAGATATGGATTTGCTAGCCATCTTTGCCATGGAGTTATAGGTTTATTTTCGGTGGTAGAAGTTCATGTTTTTTAGCTATTGATTTGCGAGTAATTTAATTTTTGTTTATATTTCGTCTATGGTCAGATGTAGCTTTCGATTTAGTCGATTTGTATGCTCATCATTGTGGGAGCCTTTATATCTACTGGTATGATCATTCTAAACCAGAGAGACCTTTCGAGTTGTTTAATCCTTATACTTATCTTTGTTTAATAAGATAGCACGCTATCGTAGGAAAAAGAAAATATAAGCTATATTATATTCATAAATAATTTTTTAAAAATATATATATATGCTATAATTCATATTAAAAAATAAAAAATAAGAAAGCGAATGCAATGCAATTAATAACCTCAGGTCGTTGGCATCGGATCATATCTCATTCCACAGTCTATCAGCGCAACCACTGCAGCCTTCCTCAGAGGGCACAAGTCAAGAAGGCAGTCGGCAGCCGCCTCGAGGCAGCGGACGCAGTCATTCACCGGAAGGTATAGCTGACAGTAGGCGAAGCCCTGAGCTAACGTTCCCCTGAGGATGTATTGGTATTGGGGCTGAGAGCTCGTCGTGTAGGTCAACATCTCGAGGCCGTAGTCAACTTCCCTCTCGTAATCGCTATTTCATCGTACGTCTCCGTTGAGCACGCATATTCGTCTATGGCCGTGTTTGGCTGGCATTTTACGGCATGATCTGTGAGTAGCAAAGTAATAACCATACACACGAGCACAGTGGTGACGGCGGAGAGACGACTGCCCATCTTCGACAATTTTTCTTATTTCTACCTGTTGGACATAAGAAATTATAAAATTAAAATATGATACGTTGCCTTCAAGTGTAAGCTTTTAGGTGAAATGACCATTCAACATGGTATTAGAACCCAGTCACAGCCCAAGATAGGTCATGGGTATGAATCCCCACGGCCAGCCATTCAAACAAATTACACGTTTAAAGTTAGATAAGAAAGAAATCAGCATAGACTAGACGTTATGATCATAAAAAATGTATAAGAAATTAGAATTAATGTTATGGGCATAAAAAATACATAATTGAAATATGATAGACTCCCTTCAAGCTTAATCTTTTTAGGTCATATAAGAAAGAAATCAACCTAGACGTGATGGACATAAAAAAATATATAATTAAAATATGATACACTCCCTTCAAACTTAATCTTTTAGGTGAAGTGGACATTCAACACTACCTCGACTGATCTGATTTCTTCGTTTTGAGCTAGTTGTAGCAGACGATGGTTTGAGAGTTTAGGTAATATGTGTTTATCTTTTTACATATCTCTTGTTGTTATCAGCAATGTTTGAGTTTCTTTTGTGTTGTTTTTGTTCAATGTATGGGACGATGATTCACATGGATGTAATGACGAAAGATGTATTTACAACTAAACATGAAAATCTATGCATACAACTAATAAGACTTGTTAGAACACTCTGTTTCTCAGATTTATTTATTATTATTATTATTATTAATATTATTATTATTATTATTATTATTATTATTATTATTATTATGTGACATAGTTGGATTTCGATAAGCGCCATGAGACAAAACTTTTGATGTTGCTACGATGAGTTACTTCCTAGGAAACTATACCTTTGTGACATGTTAGCTAGCTAGTATAATTTTTGTTTTATTAAGATTCCGTTGGAGAATAATTAAGGTTCGTACCATTTGGGAGGAAAAATATAACACTTATACAATGGAATGGAAGAACATAACAATATATACGGAGTAGAACTAAATTTATGAATACTTGAAGCCTCGCGGCAATTGGGCTAATCATAGTCCGGACACTCTTGGATGTATAAGTTAGGGATGGGCATTCGACCCGACCCGATCGGGGGTAAGAAACGGGTTAAAATCGGCTATCGGATTTTAAAACCCGATACCCAATTTTCTATGTCGGGTAGCATTATGCTACCCGATAAACCCGATCGGGTACCCGAAGTTACTAGTTAATATATTGTTATTAGTACATTACACATGTAAAGAATTGTACAGTTAAGTCGATTGGTCTAGTTGTTAGGCAATCTTTATTCTATGTCATAAACCCGAGTTTAATTCCTCTCTATAGCGATTTTTAGAAAATGAGTTTTGTTATTGGGCTGCCCTCAGTGGGCTTAGATTGGACTTAAGGTCTGAATAGAAATTAAAAAAAAAATACACGCAGAAATAATAATAAACCCTAACTCGCAAGTCGGGTACCCATCCGGGTTTCGGGTACCCGACTTTGGTCGGGTCGGGATCGGGTTTTAGACTACAAATAGGGATGTCAACAGAGTAGGAACCTAATCCCCATCCCCGGCCCAGCGTCTACCGGAATCCCCATCCCCGCGGATCCCCACCAACGGATCGACTACACGCAATTGTTTTTTAAGAAATAATATTTATGTTATAATAATATAAAATGAGTATAATAAATATTTTTAAATATGATTTATATTATAATAATATTGATAATAAATATTATTTATATTATATAATATAGTATTGGAGAACGGGGCGGGAATCCACACGGGACGAGATCAATCCCCGTCCCCGCCAATGGGGGGATATCTCGCCCCATTCCCGCTCTGTGGGGATTCTGTAGGTTCCAGATTCAACACCCAACGAATTAAAATGAACTTGAACTTGAGAATTAGATCGATTGACTCACCTTGTCGATACGCGCGGAAGCAATAGGCGAATAATCATCAATCAATCTTCATTTAATCCAATAGCTTTCTCTACAAGCAATCCATATACCTCTCCACAATTAAGCCTAATCTACTGTGATGAAGAGAGAGATATTAAAATGAGAGAAAGCCTCGCTCAAGGTAACTCAAGTTCTGTGTAAAATACACACACTTGCCCTATATATACCAAAGCATACTTTGGTATATTACACATCAGTCCCTATATTATCATAAACTACAATTTGGTCCCTAGACAAAGATAGCATGACATTTGAGCACTAGAAATGGATTCCTAACAATCTCCCCCTTAGTGTTCAAATGTCATTGGAGCGCCAATAGTCTTTGTCTCTAATGATCTTCAGTCTTCATCATCGATTGAACACAAGAATGGATTCCTAACAATCTCCCCCTTTGTGTTCAATTGTGGATTAGACACGTTCTTCGTTGCTGCTTGAAGAAAAGCTTGAGGGCTTCTGGAGAATCTTCTTTCTCCCCCTATGTACATGCTCCCCCTTTTCTTCTTTGGAGAACGGGGCGGGAATCCACACGGGACGAGATCAATCCCCGTCCCCGCCAATGGGGGGATATCTCGCCCCATTCCCGCTCTGTGGGGATTCCCCGCCCCGTTTGTGGCGGTTTCCGGCGAGGACGGGAAATCTCCGCCCCATTGACAAGCCTAACTACAAACCTGCAGTTATCGGGTACCCGACCCGAACTAGCCGAACCAGCAAAAATTCGATCCGATCCCACCCATAGACGTATTGGGAATTGATAAGTGAAGATTTTAGGTAGTTTTTATACCCCGTAAATGCGTATTAGCGATTGTTATTTATTGAAATATCCTCGTATATCCTACGTTTACGTCTCATTACTTATTTGACAGATCTTGAAGCAAAAGATATCAAAACCAAAATATTCGGACGAGAAAAGTCAAAGTCAATATACATGGCATTGACAAGTAGAGTTAAAAATTGGACCGGGGCGGCTCGGAAAAAGCTGGCTGCCCGAAAATTACGGGCCGGACTAGGCCGGACTGATGTTCTAGCGGGCCTATGAATCCTAAGCCCTAGCCCGTGGAGAGCTGGGCCGGGCTGGCCCGACCAGAGCTGATCGGGCTTGATTTTTAAAATTTTAAAATTTAATTTTTTAAAATTACTTAATTATTCATTATTTTATTATAATTTATACCTAAATATTATACACAATAATACAAATACATAATTTCGAAAAAAAAATATATTTATATACACAAAATATATTTTTTAGTTAAAAATTTGAATTTTATAAAATATTTATAAATAAATAAAATTAAAAATATAAAAGGAGGACGGGCCTTATTTGGCCAGCGGCCCGCCGAGCTTTTCTAACACGAAGCCCGCTAGCCCGCCAGACCTGTTGGGCCGGACCAAAGGCCCACTTGTGTTTCGGGCTGAAATTGTTTAGACCCGCTTTTTTTTTTTCGTACCAGACGAACTGACCGGCTCTATTCACGTCATTGCAAGGCAAGCTGTAAGATCCTACCTGATTTAGTGAAGGTTTTATTATCTATTAAGGTGTCAAATATTTTACTAAGCTTCAATGTTTTGAGTTTCAGGCATCAATGGTGGTGAAGGAGTTGAGAAGAATTGAAGAAGACGAAGAAGAGAAGAATAGGAACGAGAGAGAGAGAGAGAAGTTAGTTGATAGATAATGCATACTGCCTTTCCACGTTTCAGCCTATCCTTCTTTATACATTGTATCAGACAGAATTCTAAGTAAAAATAATAGATATATGGGCTTAGTAGATTGACCCAATAATAAAGCCCAATTAATCTCACTTGGGCCCAATATAAATCCATTCAACTTCTTATCTCCATCACTCTCACGTGCCTTCATTCCTTACACAAGCATACACAAACCAGCAACCTCTGAAGAAAAAGCACAACGCAATTTTGCCCGTCCATCTGACGCATTGCTCCGAGCAGCAAATTCTAGGTATGATTTTGTGTTCATTGACTCAAGATTGTGAAGAGTGAAGAAATGCTGCTAAAAATGCAACTGAAATAAGTCGGAACGTAAGTGTTTTTAGTTGCTTAAGCTTCAACTCAGTTCAGCCCTAAGCTGAACTAGGGACCAAGATAATGGGCATAGTAACTAATAAGATATGGTAGTTAAGTAATGTGATGCGCAGGAGAAATAATTGTAAAGGTAATTTTGAGCATGTTCAGTACCTAATGAACTTTTAAGCTTGTGATTGATACAGCTCGGGTCAAGCTAAAAGTTGAGCTCAAGTCGTTTTTGTATTCTTCCTGGCTGATTAGGCCCAATTTGTTCTCATGATTGTTGGTAATATTACTTAAAAGTTGGTTTTGACAACCAAATGTACTGGGGTTTAGCTACTCAATATGGTAAGCTACATTAATCTAATGTTGCCAATAGTGAGTTATTGGTCAAATTTATCCAGTAACAGATAATCATTGAGTTTTTTCTTGTCATTGAAGGGAAGTCATATTAACATAAAATTGTCGAATGAGCTTTGACTGTCACTTGACCGACTTGAAATTCTAGATATATTGATATTTAGAGATAGAATCAATAACCGAAGAATGCAACATTTGTTAGTACTTGTTTTAGTTATTGCTCTGGTTCTAAGATGGGGTAGGATCGGAGAAGTTGTATCCTCAAAATGTTAGACAAACGTGACCGTGTTCTTTTTTCGTAGATCAGCTACCCTTTTGCCCATGAGATTAGATACTTCTCTTTCTATCAACCCTTGAAGTGAATATTGAATGTTTTTGCAATATTTTCGTAATAAGGATTAAGATTTGTTACACGTGCACTACATTAGATGTATTAAACATATATGAAAATCATGCTAGAGTACATGAACAACTAATAGTTGTATTGTTTGCAATTTGCATTATCTAAATACACTCCTAGAAGATGTTTATTTACACATGTGATTCTAGCCACAAAAAAATGTAAAAGAACTATATAACTCTTGAATCCTAACGATTGAAATAAATAAAGTCATATTCTAGCTTAATCTTAGTATAAATTATAAGCCGTACTAGAAATTCTGATATAAATGATATGCTAGAAATGGATAGATTCGATATACTAACAGTCGTTTTATTACTCGCGGAATGATTCAAAATGAACACTTTTGAGTTGTGTCTCAGACTTTCTTCTCTGTATATAAATTCTATATATGTGCATGCTGAATTAATGGCTATTTGGATATGGTTCTGCGTGGGATATATAAGGTTTATCCCTCTCATTAGGATACTCTGTTTTGTTACTGTACTTGTACCAATGAAGTTCAAGTGATGAGTTTCATTATACTCACTTTGCTCAATCTCATAATATCTTCTTTCCGGTCCCATTCAGGCATTTGTGCAGATATTGTTGTATCAAAATATGAATACTGGTCTGCTTTAGCGCCTCTTCCTCTGGAAGTTGTTCTATCTGCTGGTCAGAAGGCTAAGGAGGAATTTTTGGCGAAAGGCAAGTTTATCTGTTGCTGCGACCTTATACTGATTTCTGCAAGAAACTTAAATTTTAAATATTGTTTCTACTTTATTTACATAATCTAATCCTTGTCCTTTGGCTTTCTGCTGTTCAGGTCGAGACAATCCACGTAGGAGCAAAATTATTGAGGATTTCAATGATCTTACTGGAGAGGGGAACATTGAAAGCATGCTAATAGTTGAAATGGGAATGAAAGAACTTGCTTCATTGAAGGTCATAATTGCTAGTACTTGACGAACAACCTTTTCCATTGCCCCTCTCAGTGTTTTTCTTCAAATAATGTTTTACAAAATATCTCTCTATCATATACTGTGTCCGTGCTCAAGTTCGTAGGGTCGTCGAAAGTTCTTTGCAACTATCTCGCTTAGTTAGGATTCAATGTTGGATTATTTTGATATTAACTTTCTATCATCTTTTCTGAAATGTCTGTTAGGTGGAAGACTCTATTGTTCTTGCATTAGCCCAACAAAGACGCCCAAACTCACCTAGGATATCAGCATCAGGTTTTGTTCTTAGTATTTCTCTATTGACAGTTAGTTGTTGCTTTAAACATTTTATACTCTGTTGCAATGATCAATTTCTGTTCTCTACGTACTACTTCTCTTTGCTGTTACTGAAAATTTGTATACTCACTGTTCTAGCTCCTGGTGCAATCTTCTCTTAAATTATTTCCACTTTTAATATCAAATTTGCGAACCGATTTATGGCCTTAGCACAATCTCCTATTTATCTCGCCTTACGTTCTTTGACAGATTTCAAGTCTCCAACTGATATCAAGCATACGGAAGCATTTGGTACGTCCCCATTGCACTTGGGCTTGCCTTTTCCTACCTTCTTTGGAATTGTAGAAAATTGTGCAAATACTGTCTTCTCCATATATCTACACCATCTAACTCACTTTG
Source organism: Lindernia subracemosa (assembly GCA_028392965.1). Taxonomy (NCBI): domain Eukaryota; kingdom Viridiplantae; phylum Streptophyta; class Magnoliopsida; order Lamiales; family Linderniaceae; genus Vandellia; species Vandellia subracemosa. The sequence continues at coordinate 1,614,214 of JAQPCC010000044.1, forward strand.
AAGAAAATTACTATGAAGAAAGATTTTTGACAAAAGGTATCTCATTTTCGCAGAACTCAGCCCAGAAGAATCCGAGGATGTACTGTTCAAGGAGGTTTGTGACTAAAATCATTCTTCCTCCAACTTTGTGAACACACACGACGTGTTTAGCTTTATCCCGCTATCAGTAAATCTATGAAGTTCAGACGCCTTATGGCGTCGTATGGGCTACTTACTAATTGTTGTGATTTCTCTTCTGTAGGCATGGCTTACATACTTTTGGAGAAGAGCTAAAGCTTATGGTATAGAGGAGAAAATAGCCATTGAGAGGCTCAAGTTTTGGATCAACCGTAGCGGACAAGCACCAACATCTCACGATGCCGTCGACGGTGAGCGAGCTCCACTTCACCAAAAAGAAAATAAAAAACTTTTACAGTTTATAGTGCTTTCTTCAGAAACAGAACTAACTTGGACCTGCTTAATCTCTCTCTCTCTAGTTGATCAAGGTTTGATCGAAATGCGGAAACTGGGAATCGAGCAACGTCTATGGGAGGCCTCTCGGAAAGAAACCGAGCATTGATTGCTTCACTTCACTTCACTTCCTCCTAAGCTTTTTCTAAAGAAGACCGACAAAACACTGAACTATTTTTAACACGGAAGAGAAGATCGACATACATACATATGTAATAGTATCATCATCAACTTCTACCAGGTGTGCAACCTCAGTATAATGTTGTAAACCCTTACTCATCGGCGTATCTCTACGAACTCTATTATTGCATTGATGGATGATATAGAGCTACTGACGAAAAATGCAACACATTCACCAGAGATCTCTAGTTCAACAATCCCACCACAACGACATTCGAACAGCCAAGGCAAATTTTGGCTGGAGAAAACAAACTAATGAACATATAGTGATGGTCGTAATGCGGCCGCCGCTCGATGCTTTGTTACAAAACGAACATATACTTACTTGGGTTACTGAACTCTAGTCGGAGCTTCGACCTTCATATTTAGGCGGTTAAACTCCAAAGCTAAGATAGGCTTCGACCGCAAGATAGATAAGCACAGTCTTCTCTTGTAGTCTTTATCTTCCGACGCTTTATCAATCGACGTTTCTTCATCGTCGTTTAGTTGCGATGGGACGAACACCTTGGCTGGCGACACCACTCTCAACCTATTAGATCGAACAAACCAAAAACAACATTTATTACAGTGTTTGCATATGCTGTATTAGAAATGAAGTAATCGTAAGCTTTTCAAACAACAATACTACCTGCTCTCTATTTCGCAAGAATATTTAAGCAGGTGTGGATTATACTCCGTTCGACCGCTGCAGTTCGAAAATATCAAACACTTTTGTTCAGAGAGAGAGAGAGAGAGAGAGAGAGAGAGAACTACACCTAAAGCTAGGAAGGGCCATCTTGATTTTGGGGCCAATCCAATTCGAGTCGAATTGAGGTGTCACCATAGCTTTGAGAAGACGATTACAAAAAAAAAAAAAAAAAAAAAACCATTTATTTAATGTGAAAAGGAAAAAAAAAAAAAAAAAACACAACCAAGTTAATCAAAAGGAAGAAGTCTACATACAGACCAGATGTTTTAAGGCTGATGTTGCAGAAATCAATAGGTGTCGTCGTACGGTCATCATTCATCTCTTTGACCTGCATGTCCAAGTGATTCTTCTTACCGCGTCCATGGAAGCCAATCTTGCTTAAAAGTCCACCGAATCGATCCCTTTTTTCAATCTCGGGCATTGATATCACATTTTATTTAAAAACAAAGAAAAACAAAACGCCCCGTCAAATTCTTGCATAGCGAGATAATATCGAATGAGTGAGTGTCGCTTAATGAGATCAATGGAGGAAGTTTTTAACCTTTTTGAAATGAGCAAATTGACTAGGGAGTCCAATCTCCTTCAAAGGAAAGCACATTAGGGATAATAATAATCACAATAGTATACGTCGAATGATGATTATATATATAAGATTCGATACCTTTCGCCCATGGGCGCAAGATTCGTCGCTGTTCACTAACACTTTTGCAGCCCATCTGTTATTACAAGAAGGAAAAAAAATAGACAATGTAATTGTTTAACCTTTTGTCAATTATAGCACTAACATCCCTATCAATCACTAACACTCAACAATATAATAAACCAACGTAATAAACAGTCACGCATCTTGACGTGAACATACGATGAGTATCATCCTATAAAAATGCATGAAACTACCAAAAAAAAAAAATATTAACATAGAAAAGAAAAAATGAAGAAAACATTTATTGGATGAGAACTTACGCGCAAGATGTCGGTGGGTTCCATACTATCCCTGCGATCACGACAAGCTGAAATAGTATAAGGTTGTAAAGAACTACAAGTTAAAAATGCTAGTTGACATATAGATATTATCAACCAATCGAAATATTAAAAAAATTGGCATTTTTAAAGTATAACAGATATGTTTAATGCTAGTTGATATAGATTAAGGTAGTACTAAGAACTGGCCCTTTTGTCTAAAGTTAGATATGCAAATCCCCCGGGAATTGCTGGATGTTCGAAACTAAAGTATCTTCACATGGGATATCTAAAAAAACGATAGAGTAAACAGACAAACAATGAAAAAAGACAACCTCATCGAATTTCCCGGCAGGACTCTCCTCATAATTGGCAAGAAAGAATCCTCCAAGAGTGTAACTGCAGGGTAAATACGTGGTAATAACTTTTTATTAGAACAAAAATAAGAAAAGAAATCGAGAAAACAAGAATCTTCGTCTACCCTAATCCTAACATCTAAAGATATCAGTGTGTTAAGTACCCGAAAGCCTTCACTAATTTGAATTCTTTCGGAATAAATGCTCGGGCGGTCTCCGCCTTAACAAGATGGAGTTGGTATAGTGCACTGAAGTTTCATGACAGCAGAAAAGTCGAAGATATATATTATCAGATCATAGACGAAGAAATGTAATGAAACTAAAATGAATATCACACTCAAAAGAACGAAAACGATTACTTGCCTCCCTCTAAACATCCACGGATGCTTCCCATATCCTACGACAGAAGTACTTTTCTCGACAGCTTCCATTGTTTTCATTAGTAGAAAGGAAACTATGTAAAAGAAAAACCTAAGTTAGAAACCATGTAAAAGCTGCTATGTAAGAACACAAGAGGAAGATACTAAGTATTAATCCAAATAATATAACACTTGAAAGATTTCGTCTAAGCTTCACACAAAACAGAAGGGATTTAAGTCTTCTCACTGAGAATTTCTATTTCACTGAAAGAAATTGTGAGAACTTCTCTGCAATGTCTGAATAAAAACCCTTGAAAGAACAAAGCAATGCCATGCAAATCGCACTAGTATAAAGTATAAGCCAGGTGCAGAGAATACACATGCAAGTTGAGCAAGTTGGAGTTATTCTAAGGCAAATTATATGTAATTTTTATAATAAAAAACAACATAGGTAAAAGCGGTAATAAAACAGTTGATGTAGCATACCAGAATTAAGTCTTAAAACATATGCAAGTTGCAATAACTTACTATAAATAAAATATGCAGAGGAAAACTGCATAACTTTTCAACAGGGAATCCTTAAAACTTTTTCAGAAACCTAATTAACTTCTTAGTGTGCTCTTAACTCTTCTTCAGCTGGACAAGGGCAAAACCTATGATCTTACAGCTGAAAGAAAACATGAAATAATACACAAAAACATAAAACTATAGTCTTCTTACCACTGTTATATTTCTGTGGCTACTAGGAGAGGATTCCCACCAGCAAAACAACCCTTTTCGTCCTTAGAACAGTCAGTGTTCGTTAGAACTGGTTGAAGCGCAGAGTACAATTATTTGATGAGCTAACTTAGTTTTCTTTCGCGCCTTACCAGCACACATGAATTCCGCACAACAAGCAAACACACCCTTAAATCCTAAATATAATTTTATTAAATAAAAATTCAAAGAAATATTACAGTTAGTTCAAATAGTGCCATTTCCTCGAATATTTTCTTTTTGTTTGATTGTATTAAATTTAAGTCCATCTCCACACGACACATGAATAATAATGCTTTTTCATCCGCTATTTTATCGTTTGATTGTACTGGATTTATTTTGTTTTTTAAATTATTTTCTTATGAGATCATAAATTTAATATGTTTCAATAGCCAAATCTATTAATTGCAAAAAAATCGCCAAATTTATCACAATTGATAATTTTTTTCAAAGAAAGAAGGCATATATATTATTATCTTCTTGAATGACCTTTATTCATCAATGCCAGTCTACACATTCTTATTGATTTCCCCATTAGAAAATTTTGGATCCGCCACTGCTACGCAAATCCTAGTCCTCTCGGGCACTTCATTCCATTACAAATAATACAGATATCAATAATTATAAAAATTGGTCAAAGGTTTCATTCAATTCACGATAATGAAGGCTTTATAGAGTTAGATTTTTCGTGGATTCGATAACATCATACATCTTTAATAGCATCCATATAGTTCTTACCAATTTTATTTTATATAGTATAAGACATTCAATAATATCGCATAGATAATAAAGCAGCAAAAGATCTCTCTCCTCCTCCTATTTTCCTCCTCCTTCTATCTAAAACCTTATCCAAAAATAATCTCATTTCTCCCCCTTCCTCCATGAATGGAGGTTGGGGAAGCTCATATTTTGCTCTCTTTATTTTTATTTTGTCCATTTTTTCTATTTTTCGGTTTCTCTCTCTAAAGTTGAAATGTTAGTCTCTCATCTTTGAGAGTTTGTTTACCCTTTATGGGTCTTCTTTACCCTTTCATGGGGTGTTATTTCCCCTTTAATGGGGTGTTCTTCTCCCCTTGTGGAAGCTTTGCATCTCCCTTAATGGGAGTTTGATTTGTGAAAACTTGTGACCAAAGAGACGGCACAACCTCACGCAAAAAATGACTACTTTGTCGTTCTTGTTATTCGTAGTAAAACAATGCGTGGTCTTTTAGAGATATGGATTTGCTAGCCATCTTTGCCATGGAGTTATAGGTTTATTTTCGGTGGTAGAAGTTCATGTTTTTTAGCTATTGATTTGCGAGTAATTTAATTTTTGTTTATATTTCGTCTATGGTCAGATGTAGCTTTCGATTTAGTCGATTTGTATGCTCATCATTGTGGGAGCCTTTATATCTACTGCTATGATCATTCTAAACCAGAGAGACCTTTCGAGTTGTTTAATCCTTATACTTATCTTTGTTTAATAAGATAGCACGCTATCGTAGGAAAAAGAAAATATAAGCTATATTATATTCATAAATAATTTTTAAAAATATATATATGCTATAATTCATATTAAAAATAAAAATAAGAAAGCGCATGCAATGCAATTAATAACCTCAGGTCGTTGGCATCGGATCATATCTCATTCCACAGTCTATCAGCGCAACCACTGCAGCCTTCCTCAGAGGGCACAAGTCAAGAAGGCAGTCGGCAGCCGCCTCGAGGCAGCGGACGCAGTCACTCACCGGAAGGTATAGCTGACAGTAGGCGAAGCCCTGAGCTAACGTTCCCCTGAGGATGTATTGGTATTGGGGCTGAGAGCTCGTCGTGTAGGTCAACATCTCGAGGCCGTAGTCAACTTCCCTCTCGTAATCGCTATATTCATCGTACGTCTCCGTTGAGCACGCATATTCGTCTATGGCCGTGTTTGGCTGGCATTTTACGGCATGATCTGCGAGTAGCAAAGTAATAACCATACACACGAGCACAGTGGTGACGGCGGAGAGACGACTGCCCATCTTCGACAATTTTTCTTATTTCTACCTGTTGGACATAAGAAATTATAAAATTAAAATATGATACGCTGCCTTCAAGTGTAAGCTTTTAGGTGAAATGACCATTCAACATGGTATTAGAACCCAGTCACAGCCCAAGATAGGTCATGGGTATGAATCCCCACGGCCAACCATTCAAAAAATTACACGTTTTAAGTTAGATAAGAAAGAAATCAGCATAGACTAGACGTTATGATCATAAAAAATGTATAAGAAATTAGAATTAATGTTATGGGCATAAAAAATACATAATTGAAATATGATAGACTCCCTTCAAGCTTAATCTTTTTAGGTCATATAAGAAAGAAATCAACCTAGACGTGATGGACATAAAAAATATATAATTAAAATATGATACACTCCCTTCAAACTTAATCTTTTAGGTGAAGTGGACATTCAACACTACCTCGACTGATCTGATTTCTTCGTTTTGAGCTAGTTGTAGCAGACAATGGTTTGAGAGTTTAGGTAATATGTGTTTATCTTTTTACATATCTCTTGTTGTTATCAGCAATGTTTGAGTTTCTTTTGTGTTGTTTTTGTTCAATGTATGGGACGATGATTCACATGGATGTAATGACGAAAGATGTATTTACAACTAAACATGAAAATCTATGCATACAACTAATAAGACTTGTTAGAACACTCTGTTTCTCAGATTTATTTATTATTATTATTATTATTAATATTATTATTATTATTATTATTATTATTATTATTATTATTATTATTATTATTATTATTATTATTATTATGTGACATAGTTGGATTTCGATAAGCGCCATGAGACAAAACTTTTGATGTTGCTACGATGAGTTACTTCCTAGGAAACTATACCTTTGTGACATGTTAGCTAGCTAGTATAATTTTTGTTTTATTAAGATTCCGTTGGAGAATAATTAAGGTTCGTACCATTTGGGAGGAAAAATATAACACTTATACAATGGAATGGAAGAACATAACAATATATACGGAGTAGAACTAAATTTATGAATACTTGAAGCCTCGCGGCAATTGGGCTAATCATAGTCCGGACACTCTTGGATGTATAAGTTAGGGATGGGCATTCGACCCGACCCGATCGGGGGTAAGAAACGGGTTAAAATCGGCTATCGGATTTTAAAACCCGATACCCAATTTTCTATGTCGGGTAGCATTATGCTACCCGATAAACCCGATCGGGTACCCGAAGTTACTAGTTAATATATTGTTATTAGTACATTACACATGTAAAGAATTGTACAGTTAAGTCGATTGGTCTAGTTGTTAGGCAATCTTTATTCTATGTCATAAACCCGAGTTTAATTCCTCTCTATAGCGATTTTTAGAAAATGAGTTTTGTTATTGGGCTGCCCTCAGTGGGCTTAGATTGGACTTAAGGTCTGAATAGAAATTAAAAAAAAAATACACGCAGAAATAATAATAAACCCTAACTCGCAAGTCGGGTACCCATCCGGGTTTCGGGTACCCGACTTTGGTCGGGTCGGGATCGGGTTTTAGACTACAAATAGGGATGTCAACAGAGTAGGAACCTAATCCCCATCCCCGGCCCAGCGTCTACCGGAATCCCCATCCCCGCGGATCCCCACCAACGGATCGACTACACGCAATTGTTTTTTAAGAAATAATATTTATGTTATAATAATATAAAATGAGTATAATAAATATTTTTAAATATGATTTATATTATAATAATATTGATAATAAATATTATTTATATTATATAATATAGTATTGGAGAACGGGGCGGGAATCCACACGGGACGAGACCAATCCCCGTCCCCGCCAATGGGGGGATATCTCGCCCCATTCCCGCTCTGTGGGGATTCTGTAGGTTCCAGATTCAACACCCAACGAATTAAGATGAACTTGAACTTGAGAATTAGATCGATTGACTCACCTTGTCGATACACGCGGAAGCAATAGGCGAATAATCATCAATCAATCTTCATTTAATCCAATAGCTTTCTCTACAAGCAATCCATATACCTCTCCACAATTAAGCCTAATCTACTGTGATGAAGAGAGAGATATTAAAATGAGAGAAAGCCTCGCTCAAGGTAACTCAAGTTCTGTGTAAAATACACACACTTGCCCTATATATACCAAAGCATACTTTGGTATATTACACATCAGCCCCTATATTATCATAAACTACAATTTGGTCCCTAGACAAAGATAGCATGACATTTGAGCACTAGAAATGGATTCCTAACAATCTCCCTCTTAGTGTTCAAATGTCATTGGAGCGCCAATAGTCTTTGTCCCTAATGATCTTCAGTCTTCATCATCGATTGAACACAAGAATGGATTCCTAACAATCTCCCCCTTTGTGTTCGATTGTGGATTAGACACGTTCTTCGTTGCTGCTTGAAGAAAAGGTTGAGGGCTTCTGGAGAATCTTCTTTCTCCCCCTATGTACATGCTCCCCCTTTTTCTTCTTTGCAACCTTGAATTTTTTCATCACCTTCTTGCATAGATGAGAGTTGTGTAGATCTAAGGACATTGACTCTTCGTTTATTCTCGTGCCATGGAGAGAGGTCGTGTTTGTTGTGGTTCAGCACGTGCGTTGTAAGCTTGGCTTCTTTAATGATGTCACGTGCTTTGCCTCCTTGAGATACTTCTCCCCCTCATGGCGATTCAATTGTATCGTCATGTCTTCGGATCAAGGTGATTCCTAGTGTAAGCGCGGAGCGTGTTGACGTTGAAGTGCGGATGAAGTAACCTGAAAACGGGACCGACGACCAATCATCGTGAGACATCCCTAGATGTCACTCTTGGTCGTTGATGCAAAGTCACAAAGACTTGCATTTGAAGGGACTACGGGGCCACATAGGCAACCCGTTGACATCGTTCTAGAGTCGTGCTCCAGAAGACGGCCTGCTACCGTTGTTGTTTTGATGTTGCAACGGCAGGACTTCCTTCTGATCATAGAAGCACATTTGTCAGAAATGTGTCTACAGAAGTTCGGGCTAGGTCACATAGACCTGCATAGTATGTGTAAAAATAATGTATGTGTCCTAAAAAAATAGAAAACTTTTTAGGCTATGGGACACACTAGACGTTTAAGTGCATAGAATAAAGTCGTGGTGTGGGGCTGTGGACCACTAGATTCAATATCTCCCGCTTCAAAGTGAAACGGTGATAGCATATGCGGTTCCCCGTGAGATATTGAAACACTTGTCTTTAGGGAGACAAATGAGTAGCTAGGAAGGGTTGTGCATGCGCCTTTGGACCCGATGAGGCGTCTTCTACCCGGGATCTGAAAAATCAGTCATGTACCTATAATGGTTATGGCCCGGATAGTTTGTGGTTGAGGTGTAATGATTATATCGTGATTCGCTCAAAACCCTCACATACACTCGGGGTTGTTCCTGGGATAGGTACAGTTTGGGATTAACTGAACCATGGGAACAGGTATGTGAACACCTCTTTTTGTGTCTTTGCGCCTTTTGGGTTGAGGTAGCACTCCCCGTCAAAGTACGAAAGTTGTCTTCAGGGCATCCCCCTTTTTTTTTAAGCTCTTGCGCCGTTTTAGGTAACTCTCCCCCTAAAATGGTGCGCTTGTAACAATATGATGCCCCTGCTCCCCCTAAATAGATGCGCTTTTTTAGGATTGCATATTACAAAGATCAAGCGCCCTTTATACATGGAGTAACACTCCCCCTTAAATGTGCCTTCTGCACTCATAAGTATCACTCCCCCTAAACCATATACGCTTGTTATATGTGAACTATAGTAATGTGCTCTTTTGAAGTGCATGCGCCTTGTCTATCTGTCTATCCACTCCCCATCTAAATATATAAAGAATGTAAAGACGACATAGACAAATTATTAGGTACTAAGAATGATACATTAGACTTCCTTTGAAACTCAATACTAAAGATGAAGTCTAATATCTAGGACAGTAATGTACCTATTTTGACAATGAAATTCAAGTCATCTTCTTTTAGCAATGAAGCTCAGAGTTTTTTTTTTTTTTTTTTTTTTTTTTTCAGGCCTATATATATTTATATGTATATGGCCTCTTTTCCTTTTTTTGTTGTTTTTTTTTTTTTTTTTTTTTTTTTATCTTTCTCTGGCCTATATATATAATATATATATATATATTTAAAAAAGAAAATGTAGCAAAAACAAAAAACTTTTCATGTGGCGAAAAGTATAACGTTTTCGCTGAAACAGTTGGCGAAAAGTAAAAGTTTTCGCTAAAAATGTTTTCGCTGAAATAGTTAGCGAAAAGTTTGAGGTTTTCGCTAGACTTTTCAGCGAAAAGTTTTTTTTTTTTTTTTTTTTTATTTATTATTATTTTTTATACCTATATTTATATATATATTTATATAAAAAAAAAAATGGCGAAAACAGTTAGCGAAAAGAGAAGGTTTTCGCTGAAATAGTGAGCGAAAAGTTAGCGAAAAGTTTTTTTTTTTTTTTTTTTAAATGTAAAATCTAAAAAAATATTTATTTATAAAGTATGATTGCTCACATTTCATACCGATCACGGGTGTGGAGCAATCTCGAATACCACACGTGTCGGGAATTGGTGGTTGCCTGCAGCTCATATCGATTATGCGTGTGAAGCAACCCGAGGACCTACGCATAATCGGGATCCTGCAAAACAAATTAGCGGGACTTTGGTACCCATTTTTGGACGGGTCCTCCCTGATTAGCAGTAATCTTATAAAGCTCATAAGGTTCAAATTTGGAATTAAAATTAGCAGATAAAGTAGTCATAGGAAGCCACGTTTGTTTAGTACTACTTATTTCCATTTCTAGCTTAGGTTTCCAAATTTGTACCGTTATGAAATTATCATTTTTAGCACGGGTGAATGTGTGTCTATTGTTAGTTGAGAAAATTTTCTCTTTCGCCAGTCGTTGAAGGTGTTTTTCAGATTTGACTTTTACTGGGTACTTGAGATAGGAATACGAACTAATAGAATCAATAGCATTCAATATAGAATTGTCGTATTTCCTATTAGGAAGAATCACATCATTCACATAGGTGTTTTCATAAAATGAACTACTTTTATTTTTCAGACAATTATTATTTTTAAACATTTCAGTTTTAGGAGAGAATGTATAATTGTCTGTTTTAATATTTGTAGCTACTTTCTTTATTCTTTCTTTCTTTATATTTTGAATGACTTTAGAAATTACCTTTTTAGAAATAGAGGAGGAAACATTTTCGCTTGTTTTGATAAACAATGATTTATCTTCCTCTATTCTTTCTTTCTTGATAGCTTTAGTCATTCGTGGTGTTTTCTTATTCTGTTTTGGAGATATGTCTTTAAATGGTTCGCTTTTAACAGAGTAAGAAGTTGAGGTTGCGCCTATTTTGTAGGAATTTTTGAGAAATGTATTCTCCTTTTGAAGTTCACCAATTTTAGCTTGAAACCCTTTTTGCTGCGATTCCAGAAGAGAATTTAACTCGGCAATTTTGCGTTCGGTTTCTGGATTTTCACAATTAAATTCAGGTTTTATAGTTTGTATAGAATGTTCCTTTTTGATAGGCATTGTCTCATTTGTTTGAGTGGATTTATTTTGAGACAATTTTAGCTCAGTTTCTTTCTTTGCAATAAGTATTTTGAGTTCTTTATTTTTAATGCGTAATTTATTGCATTCTTCTGAAAGACATTTATTCTGAGCTTGATGATTTTTAATTTCTTCTTTATAGGCAGCTATGTTTGTTCTTAATTCAGAAATATTCGGTCCATAATTTTCTGCCTTAGATAGCAAACTAGTAATCTCATCTTTAGCATTGGTCAATTGACATTCAAGACTAGCTTCGATTTCTAAATGTTTTCTTAACTCACGCTCGTTATTAGCTAGCCTAGCTTCTAATTTTCTGACCATTTCGTTATTTGTGGATGAGAATTTTTTTTGAACTGTTTGCTTTTCTTCCTCATATGTATTAAGGCTCTTTTTAAGTTCACAGATTTTTATTTCATAACGTCCTAATTTTAGTTCAAGGTCTGTGATTTTATCTTGTGCATTTGTTAAAAGACATTGAAGACTAGATTCGTTAAGTAAATGTTTTCTAAGAACACGTTCGTTGTTAACTAGTCTATCTTCGAGTCTTTTAATTGTTAGTTAATGAGAGCTCATATATGTTTCCATTTTTTTATTTTTTTTTTATCTTTTCAGTTCAAACCAATTTAAAGTTCGAAAATTGTAATTGGTATATAATGTTGGAAATTTTAATTTTGACTAATTTCGAATAGTTCTCCAATATTAGCGTTTCAGCTCAAAAACCAATATTAAGTTCACAGATATTGTATTGGTTTTATAGAATGTTGGAGATTTTAATTTTGACTCAAAATATGTTGGATGTTATATTGACCGTCTTGTTTTGTTGATTAAAAGAAAATATTGACTTAAAGTCTTCGCTGCCCACTGTTAGATCTAGGTTTGAACTTTTCGCTAAGATATGTAGCGAAAAGTTTAGGTTTTCGCTAGGTGTCTGGCGAAAAATATTAAGTTTTCGCTGAACACAGTGGCGAAAAGTATTAGGTTTTCGCTATGTGAAGTGGCGAAAAGTTCTTTACTTTTCGCTGAAACGGTATCCTTAGCGAAAAGTTTTGAGGTTTTCGATAAAGGAAGTGGCGAAAAGTTTCAGGTTTTCGCTCAAACAGTAAATTGCGAAAAGATTTAAGTTTTCGCTAGGTATGAACTTTTCGCTAAGAAATGTAGCGAAAAGTTTAGGTTTTCGCTAAAATGAAGTTTTCGCTGGAAAGATTAGCGAAAAGTCCTAAGTTGTCGCTGAAACAGTATGTAGCGAAAAGCTTTGAGGTTTTCGCTAAGTGGCGAAAAGATTAGGTTTTCGCTAAGTTGTGAACTCTAAAACTTCTCGTGTGAACAGTGTTTGGCGAAAAGTTTTAAGTTTTCGCTGGCCACTGGTTTCCCTAGGAATGAACTTTTCGCTAAGAAATGTAGCGAAAAGTTTAGGTTTTCGCTGAGTGTCTGGCGAAAACTTTTGAGGTTTTCGCTGAAAACAGTATATGGCGAAAAGCTTTGAGGTTTTCGCCAATAAATCTAGCGAAAACTGGTTTTCGCTGAAAAGGTTTGGTTTTCGCTAAAAAGTCAAATCAGCTAAAAAACACGTAATTAAACAAGTAAACATCGATTTAACTAAAAAAAAACTAGTTTATGCAGCGAAAACCGCTGTTCATATAGCGAAAACGGTTGTTCTTGTGGCGAAAACCACTGTTCTTGTGGCGAAAACCACTGAACTGTTCTAATTTTTCACTCAAATCCTAATTTCTGCTTAATCAGAACATAATTATCGAACAATAGGCATCGACGCAGCTTACCTATCACTCGATTAACACAATTAACACTGGATTAACACAGAAATCAGGCGAAAATCAGAATGCAACAGTGACAAACCCAAAGTCATTCAAAATCAGCAATTCAACTCAAATCAGCAAATTAAGCTCAATCAAAAGCAGATTTAACACAGAATCAACTAACAAGTTTGCTCTGATACCAATTGTAGGTTCCAGATTCAACACCCAACGAATTAAGATGAACTTGAACTTGAGAATTAGATCGATTGACTCACCTTGTCGATACGCGCGGAAGCAATAGGCGAATAATCATCGATCAATCTTCATTTAATCCAATAGCTTTCTCTACAAGCAATCCATATACCTCTCCACAATTAAGCCTAATCTACTGTGATGAAGAGAGAGATATTAAAATGAGAGAAAGCCTCGCTCAAGGTAACTCAAGTTCTGTGTAAAATACACACACTTGCCCTATATATACCAAAGCATACTTTGGTATATTACACAGCAGTCCCTATATTATCATAAACTATAATTTGGTCCCTAGACAAAGATAGCATGACATTTGAGCACTAGAAATGGATTCCTAACAATCTCCCCCTTAGTGTTCAAATGTCATTGGAGCGCCAATAGTCTTTGTCCCTAATGATCTTCAGTCTTCATCATCGATCGAACACAAGAATGGATTCCTAACAGATTCCCCGCCCCGTTTGGGGCGGTTTCCGGCGAGGACGGGAAATCTCCGCCCCATTGACAAGCCTAACTACAAACCTGCAGTTATCGGGTACCCGACCCGAACTAGCCGAACCAGCAAAAATTCGATCCGATCCCACCCATAGACGTATTGGGAATTGATAAGTGAAGATTTTAGGTAGTTTTTATACCCCGTAAATGCGTATTAGCGATTGTTATTTATTGAAATATCCTCGTATATCCTACGTTTACGTCTCATTACTTATTTGACAGATCTTGAAGCAAAAGATATCAAAACCAAAATATTCGGACGAGAAAAGTCAAAGTCAATATACATGGCATTGACAAGTAGAGTTAAAAATTGGACCGGGGCGGCTCGGAAAAAGCTGGCTGCCCGAAAATTACGAGCCGGACTAGGCCGGACTGATGTTCTAGCGGGCCTATGAATCCTAAGCCCTAGCCCGTGGAGAGCTGGGCCGGGCTGGCCCGACCAAAGCTGATCGGGCTTGATTTTTAAAATTTTAAAATTTAATTTTTTAAAATTACTTAATTATTCATTATTTTATTATAATTTATACCTAAATATTATACACAATAATACAAATACATAATTTCGAAAAAAAAATATATTTATATACACAAAATATATTTTTTAGTTAAAAATTTGAATTTTATAAAATATTTATACATAAATAAAATTAAAAATATAAAAGGAGGACGGGCCTTATTTGGCCAGCGGCCCGCCGAGCTTTTCTAACACGAAGCCCGCTAGCCCGCCAGACCTGTTGGGCCGGACCAAAGGCCCACTTGTGTTTCGGGCTGAAATTGTTTAGACCGGCTTTTTTTTTTCGGACCAGACGAACTGACCGGCTCTATTCACGTCATTGCAAGGCAAGCTGTAAGATCCTAGCTGATTTAGTGAAGGTTTTATTATCTATTAAGGTGTCAAATATTTTACTAAGCTTCAATGTTTTGAGTTTCAGGCATCAATGGTGGTGAAGGAGTTGAGAAGAATTGAAGAAGACGAAGAAGAGAAGAATAGGAACGAGAGAGAGAGAGAAGTTAGTTGATAGATAATGCATACTGCCTTTCCACGTTTCAGCCTATCCTTCTTTATACATTGTATCAGACAGAATTCTAAGTAAAAATAATAGATATATGGGCTTAGTAGATTGACCCAATAATAAAGCCCAATTAATCTCACTTGGGCCCAATATAAATCCATTCAACTTCTTATCTCCATCGCTCTCACGTGCCTTCATTCCTTACACAAGCATACACAAACCAGCAACCTCTGAAGAAAAAGCACAACGCAATTTTGCCCGTCCATCTGACGCATTGCTCCGAGCAGCAAATTCTAGGTATGATTTTGTGTTCATTGACTCAAGATTGTGAAGAGTGAAGAAATGCTGCTAAGAATGCAAATGAAATGAGTCGGAACGTAAGTGTTTTTAGTTGCTTAAGCTTCAACTCAGTTCAGCCCTAAGCTGAACTAGGGACCAAGATAATGGGCATAGTAACTAATAAGATATGGTAGTTAAGTAATGTGATGCGCATGAGAAATAATTGTAAAGGTAATTTTGAGCATGTTCAGTACCTAATGAACTTAAGCTTGTGATTGATACAGCTCGGGTCAAGCTAAAAGTTGAGCTCAAGTCGTTTTTGTATTCTTCCTGGCTGATTAGGCCCAATTTGTTCTCATGATTGTTGGTAATATTACTTAAAAGTTGGTTTTGACAACCAAATGTACTGGGGTTTAGCTACTCAATATGGTAAGCTACATTAATCTAATGTTGCCAATAGTGAGTTATTGGTCAAATTTATCCAGTAACAGATAATCATTGAGTTTTTCTTGTCATTGAAGGGAAGTCATATTAACATAAAATTGTCGAATGAGCTTTGACTGTCACTTGACCGACTTGAAATTCTAGATATATTGATATTTAGAGATAGAATCAATAACCGAAGAATGCAACATTTGTTAGTACTTGTTTTAGTTATTGCTCTGGTTCTAAGATGGGGTAGGATCGGAGAAGTTGTATCCTCAAAATGTTAGACAAACGTGACCGTGTTCTTTTTTCGTAGATCAGCTACCCTTTTGCCCATGAGATTAGATACTTCTCTTTCTATCAACCCTTGAAGTGAATATTGAATGTTTTTGCAATATTTTCGTAATAAGGATTAAGATTTGTTACACGTGCACTACATTAGATGTATTAAACATATATGAAAATCATGCTAGAGTACATGAACAACTAATAGTTGTATTGTTTGCAATTTGCATTATCTAAATACACTCCTAGAAGATGTTTATTTATACATGTGATTCTAGCCACAAAAAAATGTAAAAGAACTATATAACTCTTGAATCCTAACGATTGAAATAAATAAAGTCATATTCTAGCTTAATCTTAGTATAAATTATAAGCCGTACTAGAAATTCTGATATAAATGATATGCTAGAAATGGATATATTCGATATACTAACAGTCGTTTTATTACTCGCGGAATGATTCAAAATGAACACTTTTGAGTTGTGTCTCAGACTTTCTTCTCTGTATATAAATTCTATAGATGTGCATGCTGAATTAATGGCTATTTGGATATGGTTCTGCGTGGGATATATAAGGTTTATCCCTCTCATTAGGATACTCTGTTTTGTTACTGTACTTGTACCAATGAAGTTCAAGTGATGAGTTTCATTATACTCACTTTGCTCAATCTCATAATATCTTCTTTCCGGTCCCATTCAGGCAGTTGTGCAGATATTGCTGTATCAAAATATGAATACTGGTCTGCTTTAGCGCCTCTTCCTCTGGAAGTTGTTCTATCTGCTGGTCAGAAGGCTAAGGAGGAATTTTTGGCGAAAGGCAAGTCTATCTGTTGCTGCGACCTTATACTGATTTCTGCAAGAAACTTAAATTTTAAATATTGTTTCTACTTTATTTACATAATCTAATCCTTGTCCTTTGGCTTTCTGCTGTTCAGGTCGAGACAATCCACGTAGGAGCAAAATTATTGAGGATTTCAATGATCTTACTGGAGAGGGGAACATTGAAAGCATGCTAACAGTTGAAATGGGAATGAAAGAACTTGCTTCATTGAAGGTCATAATTGCTAGTACTTGACGAACAACCTTTTCCATTGCTCCTCTCAGTGTTTTTCTTCAAATAATGTTTTACAAAATATCACTCTATCATATACTGTGTCCGTGCTCAAGTTCGTAGGGTCGTCGAACGTTCTTTGCAACTATCTCGCTTAGTTAGGATTCAATGTTGGATTATTTTGATATTAATTTTCTATCATCTTTTCTGAAACGTCAGTTAGGTGGAAGACTCTATTGTTCTTGCATTAGCCCAACAAAGACGCCCAAACTCAACTAGGATATCAGCATCAGGTTTTGTTCTTAGTATTTCTCTATTGACAGTTAGTTGTTGCTTTAAACATTTTATACTCTGTTGCAATGATCAGTTTCTGTTCTCTACGTACTACTTCTCTTTGCTGTTACTGAAAATTTGTATACTCACTGTTCTAGCTCCTGGTGCAATCTTCTCTTAAATTATTTCCACTTTTAATATCAAATTTGCGAACCGATTTATGGCCTTAGCACAATCTCCTATTTATCTCGCCTTACGTTCTTTGACAGATTTCAAGTCTCCAACTGATATCAAGCATACGGAAGCATTTGGTACGTCCCCATTGCACTTGGGCTTGCCTTTTCCTACCTTCTTTGGAATTGTAGAAAATTGTGCAAATACTGTCTTCTCCATATATCTACACCATCTAACTCACTTTGAAGAAAATTACTATGAAGAAAGATTTTTGACAAAAGGTATCTCATTTTCGCAGAACTCAGCCCAGAAGAATCCGAGGATGTACTGTTCAAGGAGGTTTGTGACTAAAATCATTCTTCCTCCAACTTTGTGAACACACACGACGTGTTTAGCTTTATCCCGCTATCAGTAAATCTATGAAGTTCAGACGCCTTATGGCGTCGTATGGGCTACTTACTAATTGTTGTGATTTCTCTTCTGTAGGCATGGCTTACATACTTTTGGAGAAGAGCTAAAGCTTATGGTATAGAGGAGAAAATAGCCATTGAGAGGCTCAAGTTTTGGATCAACCGTAGCGGACAAGCACCAACATGTCACGATGCCGTCGACGGTGAGCGAGCTCCACTTCACCAAAAAGAAAATAAAAAACTTTTACAGTTTATAGTGCTTTCTTCAGAAACAGAACTAACTTGGACATGCTTAATCTCTCTCTCTCTCTCTCTCTAGTTGATCAAGGTTTGATCGAAATGTGGAAACTGGGAATCGAGCAACGTCTATGGGAGGCCTCTCGGAAAGAAACCGAGCATTGATTGCTTCACTTCACTTCACTTCCTCCTAAGCTTTTTCTAAAGAAGACCGACAAAACACTGAACTATTTTTAACACGGAAGAGAAGATCGACATACATACATATGTAATAGTATCATCATCAACTTCTACCAGGTGTGCAACCTCAGTATAATGTTGTAAACCCTTACTCATCGGCGTATCTCTACGAACTCTATTATTGCATTGATGGATGATATGAGCTACTGACGAAAAATGCAACACATTCACCAGAGATCTCTAGTTCAACAATCCCACCACAACGACATTCGAACAGCCAAGGCAAATTTTGGCTGGAGAAAACAAACTAATGAACATATAGTGATGGTCGTAATGCGGCCGCCGCTCGATGCTTTGTTACAAAACGAACATATACTTACTTGGGTTACTGAACTCTAGTCGGAGCTTCGACCTTCATATTTAGGCGGTTAAACTCCAAAGCTAAGATAGGCTTCGACCGCAAGATAGATAAGCACAGTCTTCTCTTGTAGTCTTTATCTTCCGACGCTTTATCAATCGACGTTTCTTCATCGTCGTTTAGTTGCGATGGGACGAACACCTTGGCTGGCGACACCACTCTCAACCTATTAGATCGAACAAACCAAAAACAACATTTATTACAGTGTTTGCATATGCTGTATTAGAAATGAAGTAATCGTAAGCTTTTCAAACAACAATACTACCTGCTCTCTATTTCGCAAGAATATTTAAGCAGGTGTGGATTATACTCCGTTCGACCGCTGCAGTTCGAAAATATCAAACACTTTTGTTCAGAGAGAGAGAGAGAGAGAGAGAGAGAGAGAACTACACCTAAAGCTAGGAAGGGCCATCTTGATTTTGGGGCCAATCCAATTCGAGTCGAATTGAGGTGTCACCATAGCTTTGCGAAGACGATTACAAAAAAAAAAAAAAAAAAAAAAACCATTTATTTAATGTGAAAAGGAAAAAAAAAAAAAAAAAACACAACCAAGTTAATCAAAAGGAAGAAGTCTACATACAGACCAGATGTTTTAAGGCTGATGTTGCAGAAATCAATAGGTGTCGTCGCACGGTCATCATTCATCTCTTTGACCTGCATGTCCAAGTGATTCTTCTTACCGCGTCCATGGAAGCCAATCTTGCTTAAAAGTCCACCGAATCGATCCCTTTTTTCAATCCCGGGCATTGATATCACATTTTATTTAAAAACAAAGAAAAACAAAACGCCCCGTCAAATTCTTGCATAGCGAGATAATATCGAATGAGTGAGTGCCGCTTAATGAGATCAATGGAGGAAGTTTTTAACCTTTTTGAAATGAGCAAATTGACTAGGGAGTCCAATCTCCTTCAAAGGAAAGCACATTAGGGATAATAATAATCACAATAGTATACGTCGAATGATGATTATATATATAAGATTCGATACCTTTCGCCCATGGGCGCAAGATTCGTCGCTGTTCACTAACACTTTTGCAGCCCATCTGTTATTACAAGAAGGAAAAAAAATAGACAATGTAATTGTTTAACCTTTTGTCAATTATAGCACTAACATCCCTATCAATCACTAACACTCAACAATATAATAAACCAACGTAATAAACAGTCACGCATCTTGACGTGAACATACGATGAGTATCATCCTATAAAAATGCATGAAACTACCAAAAAAAAAAATTAACATAGAAAAGAAAAAATGAAGAAAAAATTTATTGGATGAGAACTTACGCGCAAGATGTCGGTGGGTTCCATACTATCCCTGCGATCACGACAAGCTGAAATAGTATAAGGTTGTAAAGAACTACAAGTTAAAAATGCTAGTTGACATATAGATATTATCAACCTATCGAAATATTAAAAAAATTGGCATTTTTAAAGTATAACAGATATGTTTAATGCTAGTTGATATAGATTAAGGTAGTACTAAGAACTGGCCCTTTTGTCTAAAGTTAGATATGTAATTGCTGGATGTTCGAAACTAAAGATCACATGGGATATCAATGAAAAAAGACAACCTCATCGAATTTGCAGGCAGGACTCTCCTCATAATTGGCAAGAAAGAATCCTCCAAGAGTGTAACTGCAAGGTAAATACGTGGTACTTTTTATTAGAACAAAAATAAGAAAAGAAATCGAGAAAACAAGAATCTTCGTCAACCCTAATCCTAACATCTAAAGGTAATATCAGTGTGTTAAGTACCCGAAAGCCTCCACTAATTTGAATTCTTTCGGAATAAATGCTCGGGCGGTCTCCGCCTTAACAAGATGGAGTTGGTATAGTGCACTGAAGTTTCATGACAGCAGAAAAGTCGAAGATATATATTATCAGATCATAGACGAAGAAATGTAATGAAACTAAAATGAATATCACACTCAAAAGAACGAAAACGATTACTTGCCTCCCTCTAAACATCCACGGATGCTTCCCATATCCTACGACAGAAGTACTTTTCTCGACAGCTTCCATTGTTTTCATTAGTAGAAAGGAAACTATGTAAAAGAAAAACCTAAGTTAGAAACCATGTAAAAGCTGCTATGTAAGAACACAAGAGGAAGATACTAAGTATTAATCCAAATAATATAACACTTGAAAGATTTCGTCTAAGCTTCACACAAAACAGAAGGGATTTAAGTCTTCTCACTGAGAATTTCTATTTCACTGAAAGAAATTGTGAGAACTTCTCTGCAATGTCTGAATAAAAACCCTTGAAAGAACAAAGCCATGCCATGCAAATCGCACTAGTATAAAGTATAAGCCAGGTGCAGAGAATACACATGCAAGTTGAGCAAGTTGGAGTTATTCTAAGGCAAATTATATGTAATTTTAATAATAAAAAACAACATAGGCAAAAGCGGTAATAGAACAGTTGATGTAGCATACCAGAATTAAGTCTTAAAACATATGCAAGTTGCAATAACTTACTATAAATAAAATATGCAGAGGAAAACTGCATAACTTTTCAACAAGGAATCCTTAAAACTTTTTCAGAAAGCTAATTAACTTCTTAGTGTGCTCTTAACTCTTCTTCAGCTGGACAAGGGCAGAACCTATGATCTTACAGCTGAAAGAAAACATGAAATAATACACAAAAACATAAAACTATAGTCTTCTTACCACTGTTATATTTCTGTGGCTACTAGGAGAGGATTCCCACCAGCAAAACAACCCTTTTCGTCCTTAGAACAGTCAGTGTTCGTTACAACTGGTTGAAGCGCAGAGTACAATTATTTGATGAGCTAACTTAGTTTTCTTTCGCGCCTTACCAGCACACATGAATTCCGCACAACAAGCAAACACACCCTTAAATCCTAAATATAATTTTATTAAATAAAAATTCAAAGAAATATTATAGTTAGTTCAAATAGTGCCATTTCCTCGAATATTTTCTTTTTGTTTGATTGTATTAAATTTAAGTCCATCTCCACACGACACATGAATAATAATGCTTTTTCATCCGCTATTTTATCGTTTGATTGTACTGGATTTATTTTGTTTTTTAAATTATTTTCTTATGAGATCATAAATTTAATATGTTTCAATAGCCAAATCTATTAATTGCAAAAAAATAGCCAAATTTATTACAATTGATAATTTTTTTCAAAGAAAGAAGGCATATATATTATTATCTTCTTGAATGACCTTTATTCATCAATGCCAGTCTACACATTCTTATTGATTTCCCCATTAGAAAATTTTGGATCCGCCACTGCTACGCAAATCCTAGTCCTCTCGGGCACTTCATTCCGTTACAAATAATACAGATATCAATAATTATAAAAATTGGTCAAAGGTTTCATTCAATTCACGATAATGAAGGCTTTATAGAGTTAGATTTTTCGTGGATTCGATAACATCATACATCTTTAATAGCATCCATATAGTTCTTACCAATTTTATTTTATATAGTATAAGACATTCAATAATATAGCATAGATAATAAAGCAGCAAAAGATCTCTCTCCTCCTCCTATTTTCCTCCTCCTTCTATCTAAAACCTTATCCAAATATAATCTCATTTCTCCCCCTTCCTCCATGAATGGAGGTTGGGGAAGCTCATATTTTGCTCTCTTTATTTTTATTTTGTACATTTTTTCTATTTTTCGGTTTCTCTCTCTAAAGTTGAAGAGTTAGTCTCTCATCTTTGAGAGTTTGTTTACCCTTTATGGGTCTTCTTTACCCTTTCATGGGGTGTTATTTCCCCTTTAATGGGGTGTTCTTCTCCCCTTGTGGAAGCTTTGCATCTCCCTTAATGGGAGTTTGATTTGTGAAAACTTGTGACCAAAGAGACGGCACAACCTCACGCAAAAAATGACTACTTTGTCGTTCTTGTTATTCGTAGTAAAAAAATGCGTGGTCTTTTAGAGATATGGATTTGCTAGCCATCTTTGCCATGGAGTTATAGGTTTATTTTCGGTGGTAGAAGTTCATGTTTTTAGCTATTGATTTGCGAGTAATTTAATTTTTGTTTATATTTCGTCTATGGTCAGATGTAGCTTTCGATTTAGTCGATTTGTATGCTCATCATTGTGGGAGCCTTTATATCTACTGGTATGATCATTCTAAACCAGAGAGACCTTTCGAGTTGTTTAATCCTTATACTTATCTTTGTTTAATAAGATAGCACGCTATCGTAGGAAAAAGAAAATATAAGCTATATTATATTCATAAATAATTTTTTAAAAATATATATATATGCTATAATTCATATTAAAAAATAAAAAATAAGAAAGCGCATGCAATGCAATTAATAACCTCAGGTCGTTGGCATCGGATCATATCTCATTCCACAGTCTATCAGCGCAACCACTGCAGCCTTCCTCAGAGGGCACAAGTCAAGAAGGCGGTCGGCAGCCGCCTCGAGGCAGAGGACGCAGTCATTCACCGGAAGGTATAGCTGACAGTAGGCGAAGCCCTGAGCTAACGTTCCCCTGAGGATGTATTGGTATTGGGGCTGAGAGCTCGTCGTGTAGGTCAACATCTCGAGGCCGTAGTCAACTTCCCTCTCGTAATCGCTATATTCATCGTACGTCTCCGTTGAGCACGCATATTCGTCTATGGCCGTGTTTGGCTGGCATTTTACGGCATGATCTGCGAGTAGCAAAGTAATAACCATACACACGAGCACAGTGGTGACGGCGGAGAGACGACTGCCCATCTTCGACAATTTTTCTTATTTCTACCTGTTGGACATAAGAAATTATAAAATTAAAATATGATACGCTGCCTTCAAGTGTAAGCTATTAGGTGAAATGACCATTCAACATGGTATTAGAACCCAGTCACAGCCCAAGATAGGTCATGGGTATGAATCCCCACGGCCAACCATTCAAAAAAATTACACGTTTAAAGTTAGATAAGAAAGAAATCAGCATAGACTAGACGTTATGATCATAAAAAATGTATAAGAAATTAGAATTAATGTTATGGGCATAAAAAATACATAAATGAAATATGATAGACTCCCTTCAAGCTTAATCTTTTTAGGTCATATAAGAAAGAAATCAACCTAGACGTGATGGACATAAAAAAATATATAATTAAAATATGATACACTCCCTTCAAACTTAATCTTTTAGGTGAAGTGGACATTCAACACTACCTCGACTGATCTGATTTCTTCGTTTTGAGCTAGTTGTAGCAGACGATGGTTTGAGAGTTTAGGTAGTATATATTACATAAAAGCTCTCTAGATGGCTCGTTGTTATTATTCGGGCTTAGCTTTCTATGTTTCTTGTCTTATTTTTATCTTCAATGTTTAGGGTTTTGTTTTATGTGTTTATCTTTTTACATATCTCTTGTTGTTATCAGCAATGCTTGAGTTTCTTTTGTGTTGTTTTTGTTCAATGTATGGGACGATGATTCACATCGATGTAATGACGAAAGATGTATTTACAACTAAACTTGAAAATCTATGCATACAACTAATAAGACTTGTTAGAACACTCCGTTTCTCAGATTTATTTATTATTATTATTATTAATATTATTATTATTATTATTATTATTATTATTATTATTATTATTATTATTATTATTATTATTATTATTATTATTATTATTATTATGTGACATAGTTGGATTTCGATAAGCGCCATGAGACAAAACTTTTGATGTTGCTACGATGAGTTACTTCCTAGGAAACTATACCTTTGTGACATGTTAGCTAGCTAGTATAATTTTTGTTTTATTAAGATTCCGTTGGAGAATAAATAAGGTTCGTACCATTTGGGAGGAAAAATATAACACTTATACAATGGAATGGAAGAACATAACAATATATACGGAGTAGAACTAAATTTATGAATACTTGAAGCCTCGTGGCAATTGGGCTAATCATAGTCCGGACACTCTTGGATGTATAAGTTAGGGGTGGGCATTCGACCCGACCCGATCGGGGGTAAGAAACGGGTTAAAATCGACTATCGGATTTTAAAACCCGATACCCAATTTTCTATGTCGGGTAGCATTATGCTACCCGATAAACCCGATCGGGTACCCGAAGTTACTAGTTAATATATTGTTATTAGTACATTACACATGTAAAGAATTGTACAGTTAAGTCGATTGGTCTAGTTGTTAGGCAATCTTTATTCTATGTCATAAACCCGAGTTTAATTCCTCTCTATAGCGATTTTTAGAAAATGAGTTTTGTTATTGGGCTGCCCTCAGTGGGCTTAGATTGGACTTAAGGTCTGAATAGAAATTAAAAAAAAAATACACGCAGAAATAATAATAAACCCTAACTCGCAAGTCGGGTACCCATCCGGGTTTCGGGTACCCGACTTTGGTCAGGTCGGGATCGGGTTTTAGACTACAAATAGGGATGTCAACAGAGTAGGAACCTAATCCCCATCCCCGGCCCAGCGTCTACCGGAATCCCCATCCCCGCGGATCCCCACCAACGGATCGACTACACGCAATTTTTTTTTAAGAAATAATATTTATGTTATAATAATATAAAATGAGTATAATAAATATTTTTAAATATGATTTAGATTATAATAATATTGATAATAAATATTATTTATATTATATAATATAGTATTGGAGAACGGGGCGGGAATCCACACGGGACGAGATCAATCCCCGTCCCCGCCAATGGGGGGATATCTCGCCCCATTCCCGCTCTGTGGGGATTCCCCGCCCCGTTTGGGGCAGTTTCCGGCGAGGACGGGAAATCGCCGCCCCATTGACAAGCCTAACTACAAACCTGCAGTTATCGGGTGTGGCGACCCTCATTTTCTAAATACTATTAGTGGCGGATTTCCGCAACGAAAGCCGCGGAAGACCCATTTTACAAAAACTTTTTCGTAAAATAGAATATATTATAGTACATACGGGTTACAAAGTCGTATATTTACAAAGGCCGTAGCCCCAAAATATTCAAAATATCAAAACGCCCTAATGCCGCTCCACAGGTCTTCATCCATGTACAACCTCGCTCTCAAAAGTCCGTGGAGTTACCGCCATCAGCCTGCCTCAGTCGCGACGTACCTCGACGTCGGACTCGGTCGTACCTACAACACATAAAACTGAGCGATTGCCCAGTAGGTGAAAACATGCATGAATGCAGCGTGCGCTCACCCCTCATCCCAAAATATCTCACCATAAATGCACTCTCGACTTTTTCCTCTCAATCCATCTTACCATATCTCGACACAGGGCCCTAGGTTAGACTCGACACCTCGCGCGCCCATAACAATCACGGTAGCCTACAC
This sequence comes from Lindernia subracemosa, assembly GCA_028392965.1. Classification (NCBI taxonomy): domain Eukaryota; kingdom Viridiplantae; phylum Streptophyta; class Magnoliopsida; order Lamiales; family Linderniaceae; genus Vandellia; species Vandellia subracemosa. Next base: position 1,640,045 of record JAQPCC010000044.1, read on the forward strand.
TGATAGCGTTTAGACGATCACGCTACTGCCCTACCAGGTCGCTCCTTCCGCGAAAATAATATAAAAGACGGTAGCCTACACTGATAGCGTTTAGACGTTCACGCTACTGCCCTACCAGGTCGCTCCTTCCGTGAAAATAACATAAAAGACGGTTTTGCACCTCGGGACGTTCACGCCCGAGTAGACAGATCGATCACGCCTGTCTGCCGTCAGGTGTCATATATGAGTACTAACCTCGATTCTTATACGAATCATCAACGCGATCACGATCTACCCCGCTCGTTGACACTATAAAGTGTCACCGTGTCCACACGGTCATCACTCACTCGTACTGATATGAAATGCATGTGTGATATACAAATGAAATGCCACAGTACAAATTAAAACTACCTTCCCTGAAAATATTATTTTGAACCTGGAAAATTTATTTCGAAAACTTTTAATCGGGCGTTAAAATAGACTATGCCCGTTGGACTCGGAACATTTTTCTCATTCAATGATGCCACAGTACAAACATTTTTTTATTTTTTTTTATTTTTTTTTTTTGAACAAAGACCCGAATTTTATTCGAGCCCGAAAGTTGCTGCCCGAAAATGAGTCTGACGCCGAAAATGTTTTGACCCGAACATGTGGCCCGACAGTTCCATCCGAAAATCTTAGTTTTAAACGCCGAAAACTTGAGCCCGAATATCTTTCGAAGGCCCGAAACTCTTTACCCGAAAATGAACACAATTCGCCGAATTTCCTTTCTGACTCAGAATATTTTAAAAGACCCGAAAATTATATTTTTTTTTTTGTGAAAACCTTGTTACCTGAAAATACTTTGTCCGAAAATTTTAAAGACCTGGAAACATATACCTATCCGAATTTATATAAATTCCAGACTACAGTACAAAGTACTATGCCCAAAAACTATTCAAACACCCGAAAACATTCAAGTGCCCGAATAACATCTACCCGAAAATATTCCTAACTCATTCAACTTCCATGTAAATACAACTATAACACGTAATATAGATTCAAACCCAAAAATCTGGGTTTTTAACGCATATAGCCACCCGAAAATTCACCAAATCATCATGTAAGTCACGTAAGATCATAACAAAATACGTTATCACATAAAACACATAATATTTTCGTGTTTGTAGATGAAAGATTTCACCTACCTCACGTCCGAAGTTTACGTGTTCTAAGATTTTTCCGAGCTCTCGATCGTTGGTTATTGAGTTTGAAGGTTTTCTTCTCCCCTTTTCTTCTCCTTTCTTGGTTTCGAAAATGTTCTCTGTTTTTCACTTAATGGGGTATAGATATACTTTGAGGTAAATGATGATAAGTAGGTGACAAGGAGGTGACGAGTTTTTCCTCTTAGGTTAGGAAATGTCTTGCCCGAAAATTATTTACACTTCACCCGAATTTCACTTTGTCTTTACCCGAATTCTTCCCTTTGTTCTTACCCGAAAATTGCTTCACCCGAATTTATTTGGGCTTTACCTTAATGCTGCCATCACCCGAATTTTTGAGATTCTTCACCTAAATAAAATTTCTAAGTAACATAATCATATAGTTAATTACATCAAAACCCCGTATTAAATTTTACGGGTATTACATCGGGTACCCGACCCGAACTAGCCGAACCAGCAAAAATTCGATCCGATCCCACCCATAGACGTATTGGGAATTGATAAGTGAAGATTTTAGGTAGTTTTTATACCCCGTAAATGCGTATTAGCGATTGTTATTTATTGAAATATCCTCGTATATCCTACGTTTACGTCTCATTACTTATTTGACAAATCTTGAAGCAAAAGATATCAAAACCAAAATATTCGGACGAGAAAAGTCAAAGTCAATATACATGGCATTGACAAGTAGAGTTAAAAATTGGACCGGGGCGGCTCGGAAAAAGCTGGCTGCCCGAAAATTACGGGCCGGACTAGGCCGGACTGATGTTCTAGCGGGCCTATGAATCCTAAGCCCTAGCCCGTGGAGAGCTGGGCCGGGCTGGCCCGACCAGAGCTGATCGGGCTTGATTTTTAAAATTTTAAAATTTAATTTTTTAAAATTACTTAATTATTCATTATTTATTATAATTTATACCTAAATATTATACACAATAATACAAATACATAATTTCGAAAAAAAAATATTTATATACACAAAATATATTTTTAGTTAAAAATTTGAATTTTATAAAATATTTATACATAAATAAAATTAAAAATATAAAAGGAGGACGGGCCTTATTTGGCCAGCGGCCCGCCGAGCTTTTCTGACACGAAGCCCGCTAGCCCGCCAGACCTGTTGGGCCGGACCAAAGGCCCACTTGTGTTTCGGGCTGAAATTGTTTAGACCCGCTTTTTTTTTTTCGGACCAGACGAACTGACCGGCTCTATTCACGTCATTGCAAGGCAAGCTGTAAGATCCTAGCTGATTTAGTGAAGGTTTTATTATCTATTAAGGTGTCAAATATTTTACTAAGCTTCAATGTTTTGAGTTTCAGGCATCAATGGTGGTGAAGGAGTTGAGAAGAATTGAAGAAGACGAAGAAGAGAAGAATAGGAACGAGAGAGAGAGAGAAGTTAGTTGATAGATAATGCATACTGCCTTTCCACGTTTCAGCCTATCCTTCTTTATACATTGTATCAGACAGAATTCTAAGTAAAAATAATAGATATATGGGCTTAGTAGATTGACCCAATAATAAAGCCCAATTAATCTCACTTGGGCCCAATATAAATCCATTCAACTTCTTATCTCCATCGCTCTCACGTGCCTTCATTCCTTACACAAGCATACACAAACCAGCAACCTCTGAAGAAAAAGCACAACGCAATTTTGCCCGTCCATCTGACGCATTGCTCCGAGCAGCAAATTCTAGGTATGATTTTGTGTTCATTGACTCAAGATTGTGAAGAGTGAAGAAATGCTGCTAAGAATGCAAATGAAATGAGTCGGAACGTAAGTGTTTTAGTTGCTTAAGCTTCAACTCAGTTCAGCCCTAAGCTGAACTAGGGACCAAGATAATGGGCATAGTAACTAATAAGATATGGTAGTTAAGTAATGTGATGCGCATGAGAAATAATTGTAAAGGTAATTTTGAGCATGTTCAGTACCTAATGAACTTAAGCTTGTGATTGATACAGCTCGGGTCAAGCTAAAAGTTGAGCTCAAGTCGTTTTTGTATTCTTCCTGGCTGATTAGGCCCAATTTGTTCTCATGATTGTTGGTAATATTACTTAAAAGTTGGTTTTGACAACCAAATGTACTGGGGTTTAGCTACTCAATATGGTAAGCTACATTAATCTAATGTTGCCAATAGTGAGTTATTGGTCAAATTTATCCAGTAACAGATAATCATTGAGTTTTTTCTTGTCATTGAAGGGAAGTCATATTAACATAAAATTGTCGAATGAGCTTTGACTGTCACTTGACCGACTTGAAATTCTAGATATATTGATATTTAGAGATAGAATCAATAACCGAAGAATGCAACATTTGTTAGTACTTGTTTTAGTTATTGCTCTGGTTCTAAGATGGGGTAGGAACGGAGAAGTTGTATCCTCAAAATGTTAGACAAACGTGACCGTGTTCTTTTTCGTAGATCAGCTACCCTTTTGCCCATGAGATTAGATACTTCTCTTTCTATCAACCCTTGAAGTGAATATTGAATGTTTTTGCAATATTTTCGTAATAAGGATTAAGATTTGTTACACGTGCACTACATTAGATGTATTAAACATATATGAAAATCATGCTAGAGTACATGAACAACTAATAGTTGTATTGTTTGCAATTTGCATTATCTAAATACACTCCTAGAAGATGTTTATTTATACATGTGATTCTAGCCACAAAAAAATGTAAAAGAACTATATAACTCTTGAATCCTAACGATTGAAATAAATAAAGTCATATTCTAGCTTAATCTTAGTATAAATTATAAGCCGTACTAGAAATTCTGATATAAATGATATGCTAGAAATGGATAGATTCGATATACTAACAGACGTTTTATACTCGTGGAATGATTCAAAATGAACACTTTTGAGTTGTGTCTCAGACTTTCTTCTCTGTATATAAATTCTATGTGCATGCTGAATTAATGGCTATTTGGATATGGTTCTGCGTGGGATATATAAGGTTTACGTTTATCCCTCTCGTTTGGATACTCTGTTTTGTTACTGTACTTGTACAAATGAAGTTCAAGTGATGAGTTTCATTATACTCACTTTGCTCAATCTCATAATATCTTCTTTCCGGGCCCATTCAGGCATTTGTGCAGATATTGCTGTATCAAAATATGAATAATGGTCTGCTTTAGCGCCTCTTCCTCTGGAAGTTGTTCTATCTGCTGGTCAGAAGGCTAAGGAGGAATTTTTGGCGAAAGGCGTATCTGTTGCTGAGACCTTACTGATTTCTAGTACTTGACGAACAACCTTTTCCATTACTCCTCTCAGTGTTTTCTTCAAATAATGTTTTACAAAATATCACTCTATCATATACTGTGTCCGTGCTCAAGTTCGTAGGGTCGTCGAAAGTTCTTTGCAACTATCTCGCTTAGTTAGGATTCAATGTTGGATTATTTTGATATTAACTTTCTATCATCTTTTCTGAAACGTCTGTTAGGTGGAAGACTCTATTGTTCTTGCATTAGCCCAACAAAGACGCCCAAACTCAACTAGGATATCAGCATCAGGTTTTGTTCTTAGTATTTCTCTATTGACAGTTGTTGCTTTAAGCATTTTATGCTCTGTTGCAATGATCAGTTTCTGTTCTCTACATACTACTTCTCTTTGCTGTTACTGAAAATTTGTATACTCACTGTTCTTTTCTGTTTGCTTTCTAGGTATTTTAACAGTGAAGAGACGTTGAATTCATCTGGTCCTCCGGCTCTCAGACACTCTCGAATTCTTGGTATGCTATTATTTAAATATATATTTCTTTATATTAATATTTTATAAGTAGAACAATAAGTATTTATAATCTTTGACTAGTGGTAATTACAATGTGATTCTAAGCATGTAGTTTGAGGGTTCGATACCATAATTACTTCTTTCATCGGTTTATTTTTTTAATTTTCGCAATTTTATAATTATAAAGACTGGTGGGCCAGGCCCGCGACCCGCCACCGGCTGGCCTCCATTTCTGAGGCCCGTGCCCCCATGCCAAATGGCGGGCTCTGGCGGGCTACGGGCCGACCCACTCACCAACTCGTTTTGACGGTTCTAACTTGGCCTGAATCCTCTTTTTATTTTCATTGCAGATATCATATTCAGATCGATACCCCCAGCAGTTGACTGGAGGAGAGCGGGAGCAGTCACACCGGTTGGGGACCAGAACGGTTGTGGTAAGTATAGCTAAAAGTTTGGGCCCAAGCCCGTGGTCCGGCACGAAAAAAGGGGCTTGGGCCTAACATTTTAAGGCCTGAAAAAGGAGCGGGCTTTATGGCCCGACCCAGTAGGCCCGGCAGCCGATGGGCTACGGGCTGAAAAGCCCGACGGGCCGCAGGCCAAAATATGTCCGATTTGTTTTATATTTTTCTTTTTTATTTTTATATATAATATTTTATAAAATTCAATTTTATAATAAAAAATATATTTTATGTTTTCATTGGTTAGAAGACATCAAGTTCGCTAAAGCCTGCGTTGGAGGGTGGATACCCTTGCCATCGCTACCAAGAACTTTAGCTAGGTAGTGAGCAACCTCATTACATTTACGCTTAACGAAAGTAAACGAAATAGAAGAAAACTTATTCGTAAGATATAGGCAGTCATGTAAGACAGCCCCAGAGTTTGCCGAGCCGGACGAGTTCTTCGCTAGTTTTTCTATGATTGTAAGGCAATCCCCTTCGAAGATTGAGAAAATCCAGTTCTTACGTATAGCAAATTGCATTGCCCAATAAATTGCCAAAGCTTCGATAACCTCTGGGTCAAACGAACCACGGAAGAATTTTGTGCCCCAACCACGACAGACACCCGCATCATCCCTAGCAATTATTCCAATAGCAGCTCCGCCACGTTGTGGATGTAAAGCTCCATCGAAATTGATTTTAACTGTGCCCGAAGGGGGACATCGCCAACGATCAGGTGAAGTAGGTTGATCATCGATGGTCCTGCTACAATGACTATTAGCAAATAGTGCGATATCGACTACCTTCTGAATCGAGACGTGAGGTGGGATTGTTTCGCCCTTCATCGCTAGACAATTTCTAGACTCCCATATTGCCCATAAGATATTGAGAAACTCAGCGAATTTGTCCGAGTCTAGGATTTCAAAAGCTTTGCGTAGCCAAAATTCAGCAGAAATAGCCCAAAAACTCTCGAAATCATACATGAATCCCGATGCCTTCCATATTTTGCGCGTTCGTTGACATGTGATAAAGACATGTTTTGCATCCTCATAAGGTGAGCCACATCGAAGACAGTGGGGGCTGAGAATACAATTACGTCCAGCAAGATTTAATGCCGTGGGGAGAGCATCATGACAAAGACGCCAAGCAAAGATCTTAACCTTTGGGATGCCGTTAGCACTCCATAAGAACTTCCAGTTTTTAGGTGAGCTCGAACTCGACGCTGTCATGGACACCAAATGTTGCCCTAAACGATAAGCAGTTTTAACAGAGAAGTTCCCATTTTTTGTGTTGCCCTAAATGTTACCAGAAACTCGCACTGAGCGAGGTGCCCAAAATCACTTCCACATCAGCGGGGACGAACAGAGCTCTAATCAAAGATTCATTCCACGGGCCTGTTCCATGCATGCGAATATCAGAGACTCTCCAATCGCTTAGCTCATGTCGGATCGGAGTCACCGGCTTAAAGGATGCGGGACGATTCAGCCATGGGTCACTCCACAAATTACTAGTTCCAGATCGCACTTGCCAACGGACACCAGCTTCAAGCACTGGTTTTGCTGCCACAATACTGCGCCATGTCATCGATGGACTCCTACCAAGAACGGCTTTTGTAAATGGTACATTAGGGTAGTATCGCGCCTTGAGAATATTCCCTAAGCGACTGTTTGGCTGAGACATTAACCGCCACCCTTGTTTTGCAAGGAGCGCCAGATTAAAATGTCTAAGATCTCGGAAGCCCATTCCTCCTACGTCTTTTGCATTTGTTAATTTGTTCCACGCAACCCAATGAATTTTATGCTGTCCGTTGAGCTCCACCAGTATCTCGCCATGCGCTTCTGGATATCTTTCAAGACCTGAACCGGTAATAAAAAGCAACTCATGGAATAAGTAGGGATTGCTTGTATTACCGATTTAAGGAGTATTTCCCGTCCCGCCTGAGATAACATCTTTTCGGACCACCCCTTTACTTTTGTCCAAACCCGATCTGTAATGTACGCAAAGACCTCCCTCTTGAATTCAGTACCTTGATAGAATAGACTTCTTTTTCTCTGAGGTAACCATTTCAAAGTTTTTATTACACTTAAGTACCTAATGGACGAAAATAACCCTAAAACTTTCCATATTTACAACATATATTCAACTATTATATTTAAAAGAAAACGGAGCAAACTACCGATCGACGACTCAACCTCCATTCAATAGCTTCATATCTTTCTCACTCAAGACACACGATTGAGCCCATCTCTCACTCGACGACCACAACACAAGTTTCGTTTGTTTGCATTTTTCATGGTATGTTTTTTCTCGTTTACATTTTAGGGTAGACTGTTTTGAATTACCCTAATTTTTTTGAATTAGTTTCACAACTTGTTGTTTCCTTTTACTGGTATGTATTCTTTGTTGGTTCAACGATTTCTTTACACTAATTTCTTCATAGGTTGATTTCATGTATATGGATTTATTGGTTCAACGGATTATTTTATTGTGGGAGTAATTGGTATGCTAATGTTTTGATTTACATAGATTGTTGATTATTAGCACTCTATTAGGGTTTATTCGTCCAATCTAAAATTATATGTTATAGTCCATGTTAACTGGCTCGATTTGTGTTTTTTTGGTGTTTTGATACTACGTGGTAATATAAACGGGTACGACATATGTATGGTTATGGTACAATGACTTCTCTTTTTTTTGGTACCATATGCCTGATTATAATTATAGGTTCATTGTCTCTCTCGTAGTTTATATATTTCGTATATTAGGACTTCTATGTACTCGATTTGATGAATGTTTTTTTTCCGCATACTTGGCTTGACGAATTACCGAGCCGCTCGAGCTCAGCTCGAGAAGCTCGATTCGGTATAATAATAATAATTTTTTTAATGAATATTTGAATATATATATATATATATATATATATATACAAAAAGAAATAAATATGAGCTTGACCATACCAATCCAGCTCGAGCTCGGTTAAGGTCGAACTCAAATTGACCTTTGACCGAGGTGCTCGCGAACAACTCGGCTTGTTTAGAGCTGAAAATTTGAGCTCGAGCCCATGAGCCAGTCCAGCCCAGTCCTGAAAAAAATTGCGCTCAGACCCAAATACTCAAGACTAGGGATGTCAGCGGGGCGGGGCGGGGCGGGGATGGGGACCTAATTCCCGTCCCCGGTCCCACGTCTATGGGGAATCTGTTAGGATTATTTTATTGTGTTCAATTAATTAGAATTATCTTTGTAGTTTATTTATAAAGATTATCTTTATAAGAGGCTTAGTGTAATTGGGCTTGTTAGGGGCCCAAGTATTATATACCAAAATGTGGTATAAATACCAAAACCCTAACACATAATAATAGTGTATTGTGTGAAAATTCTCTAAAGAGAGAGAGAGAGAGCCGCCTCCCAACCGAGCTCAAGAACACGCACACAATCACCCCACGAGCTTCGATTCTTCCGACCTTCAAATCGTGGTAAGATCATTTAAATATATGTTTAGTTGGATTATCTAGGCTTTACAAGTGGTATCAGAGCAAGCGTGAGGGAGCTTTGAAGCCATTCTTGGAGTTAATTGAGCTATTTTCGTCACTTTGTTTTTGCTGTTTTTGAGCTTCTTTGGCTGTTTTTCTGCCTTTTCTGAGCTGTTTTTGGGGTTTCTCGGCCATTTTCCGGTATTGGGGAACTTATTCCAGCAAAAACAGCATTTCTGGGCAGATTTTGGGCATTTGCAGCAAGATTTTCGGATTTTTCTGGGTTTCAGCTTGAAGATCTTCATCATGTTCATCATTCGCGGAACAGACAAAGAATTCGCGAACTTCTCTTCTTTGCGAACCTCTCTGCTTTGCGAACCGCCACTCTCGCGAACTTCAATTCGCGAAGTGTTCCGCTTCATCCGCGAACCTCAACACGCGAACCAGGATCACGAAGCTCAGGCCACTTCACGAACCCCACTTCATCTGCGATCTTTCGATTCGCCAACCTTCAGCTCAGCTTCGCGAATCGTTTAGCCAACCCGTGAACTCACTTCGCCAACGCAGATCACGAACCGGTCTTCAATTCGCGAACCGGCCACTTCACGAACCCCACTTCATCTGCGATCTTTCGATTCGCCAACCTTCAGTTCAGCTTCGCGAATCGTTTTGCCAACCCGTGAACTCACTTCGCCAACGCAGATCACGAACCGGTCTTCAATTCGCGAACCAGCCATTTCTCGAACCCCTCGATTTCACGAATCCAGCTCAAGTTCGCGAACCCTTCGATTTCACTATCCAGCTCAAGTTCGCGAACCTCACTAACTTCAAGTTTCAACACTTCAAAGTTCCACACACGTTTAAAGATCATTGGCACATTATAGAAAAAGCTTTTGGTCACATTTTTGAAGTTTTTCGACATCACTTTAAAACTTTTCGGCACACACCAAAAAGTTTTCGAGACTTAAAATTTTCGAAACTTCACGACTTTTATCGACACACCAAAACTTTTCGGAACTGAATTTTTCAAAAGCCAAAAATTATCAAATCTACACGACGCGTTAACGATCGCGTATCCAACTAAATTAAAAAAAAAATATTGTAATATTTTAAAATTTTAAAAATTATGGATTCTACTTCCGCAACTTCTGAGATGAGCTTTGACGAGAGTGATTTATATAAAGCTTTTCTTTCTTTGAAGGAAGATTATAAAACCATGCGTCGTGAACATAAACACGAACGTAGGACTACCCAAGCGTTAGAAACTAAGTTAGCTAGTGCACTAGAAACTATTTCTAGTCTTGAATCAAAATTAGCTAGCTCAGAAACTAACGTTTGTGAGCTAACCAAGAACCTAAATTCCTCTAAGCTAGGCCAAACTCAACTTATAAGTCACGAAAAACTATAAGTGAGTTAGAGAGTAGACTAGATAATAATTACAAATACTTAGTCAGGAGTTTGGAAGAAAGAGGTAGTCTTGCATGCCATTTAGAAATAACGCGTGAGAAAATCACTAATCTTGAATCTCAGGAAGTAAAATTAAAAGCTCAAATTAGTGAACTAACAAATAAATTAAACAATTGCGAACTCGAACGCAATAATTATCTGTCTGATTTGAGAAATTCGCGGAGTAGTTTTAAACTTTTATTTGAGGAACGCAGTAAATTGCACTCTAAAGTTCATCACTTAGAGTGCATCCTTGCGAAAAAGGGTCAAACAGACCAAAGTTCCTCTAAAGACTTAGCGTCCAACGGGGAAAATAGTTTACATTCTAATAAACCTATCTCTTGTTGGGAAATTCCAGAGGTTGCTAGTAAAATTGTAGAATTGAACGCAACCCTGGAATCGGAAAGAGTAGGTTTCCGAGCAGAAAAGCAAAAACTTCTAGAGGAGATTTCTAATCTCAAAAATTCCCCGTCCCTACCCGTCTTAAATGAACTCTATACAGAAAAATCTTCTTTTAAGCAGGGTATGGGCACACAAACCGACGCCTTTGTTCCTAAAATTAAAAAGACTTTTACTAATAATTCTAAGTCAACTTTGACTGGCGCAGAAACGAAAAGTAAAAGCAATACATGTAAAAATGCTAAGGAACAAAAGAATATTAGGAAGGAGAAAGGAAAATCGATTTCCAAAACCAAGGACGACATTGCTAAAGATTCTCCTTCTCCCGCTCCTACCAAAAAGGAAGTTCCTAAAGAAGAAGTTCCAAGCTCAAGCAGGCAAACTTCTCAAACTTCCAAAATCTCTCATTCTTTAAAGAATGATAGAGATGGAATTGCTTACACGCACAAAAATACTTATTATTCTAGTAAGCGAAATTCCATAAAAAACCATCATTATAGAGTGAATGATGTGAATTCTTGATGGCAATACGACTCATCATCTGATGACGCATATAGTGCGATAAGTTCGTATTCATACTTGAAATACTCGATCCAGATTAAGTCTGAAAGACACCTTCAGCGACTGGCTAGGGAGAAAATCTTCAGATCTTCTAAACCTAGACACACGTTCACCGGCGCTGAATTGTCATTTCCCTCTAAGGTTCACCAAACTTGGATTCCTAAATCAGAAATTAAATTAAATAGAACTTTAAAGGATGATTTAGGATGTATATCTGAACCAAATGTGCATAAATTGTTTTCTGCTAATATGGGAGGACCCATCCAAAAATGGGTACCAAAGTCCCGATAATGTTTTGCAGGAGCCCAATCACGTGTGGTAATTCGACGATGGTTGCTCCACACGCGTGGTTGGTATGAGACGAGAGCAACCACAAAACCCCGGTCATGAGTAGTAATTAGAAGATGGTTGCTCCATACTCATGATCGGTACGAGACGAGGGCAACCACAACTTCCAGCATGCACGGTACTCGAGTTGCTCCACATGCATGACTGGTAAGAGACGCGAGCAACCGCATCCCTCACGTATGGTACTTTGAAGTTGCTCCACATACGTTATAAAGGGAAGCACGGTGAGCAACTACACCGTAGGTAAATTCTATATATGCATTCCATAGTAAATTTTGGCATGCATATCGAGCTGAAAAGACAATATACCTACTTTGAAAATAATAGGGTACAATATAGCTATGCATGCTTCAAAAGGACTTTAACTTCCAAATTTTTGCATGCGTGCATACATGAGCCGAAATGCAAAATACTCTATTTTATAGGTACATTATCATCATGCATACAATTTTAAGATTTTCGAGCTTAAACTTTCAAGAATGCATATACGGTGAATTGCAAAAATTACCTATTTTTCAAAATGGTACATTTTAAATATGCATTTTTCAAAACTTTAAATTCTAAATGCATATTACACGGAAATGAAAAATACCATTTTTGTAAAATGAGCTTAATTTGAGGGGGAGCTACTATTTTTTTAAAAAGCGGAGTGACCCTTATTTCTTTAGAAGGGAGCTATAATTATATTTTTGAGGGGGAGCAAACTTCAAATATGTGAATTTAGGGAAAGAGATTCACATCGAACTTTCCACGCATCTTTTGAGGTGGAGCAATTTTATTTTTGGAAGCATGTTTTGAGGGGGAGGAATAATATATATAATATGCATATACTATATTATATATATACTAATATATACTAATACAATATATATTATATCAATATAATATATAGTATAAAAATATATTTTACTAATAACGATTAATATATATATTATATCCATATAATATATAGTATAAAAATATATTTTACTAATAACGATTAATATATATATATATACAAAAAAAAAAGGGCCATCAATATTTAAAAAAAAAAAAAAAAAAAAGGCCATAATAAAAAAAAGAAGAATGTTCTCTCCTCTTCATCAAGCTTCATGGAGATTACCTCCGACCTCCGAAGATGAACCTCAAAAGAAGAATCTCGAGCCTACAACGGTCAACTCTTTTCAAAAGGCGACGGTGGTTAAAAATGCAAATCTCGGTGCTCGCTTCAACCGACATGCTCTGGCTTGCTGACAAATAAAGCATCACTCACCACTTCCTACCGGATGCATGGATACTTCGTTCCTACGATTCAGTCAAACCCAACTGAATCTAACCCCGGAACATCACCGAGATTCAGTCGAATCACGAAGAAACAGTCACGTCTACTAAAACCTTTTGAAAAGACCAACGCTACATGATTCCCTCTCCTCACAAATTATTCGGACCAACCCCCATAGGTACAGGTGCTAATTTTATTAGCTCCCGGGTAGAAGTCGCCGCAATAGGTCCAACGGCGCGTGCACAACCGAGCCTTACCCACTCGTCTGTCTCACAAAAGACAGGTGTTTCAGAAATCACGGGGAACCACGTCTACTATCACCGCTTCACTCGGAAGTGGGAGATATTGAATTATGTGGTACTCAGCCCCACCACCACACTTCCTTGCGCACTCGAGTCTAGTGTGTCCTCACTCCATATATTTTTATATTTTCTAGGACACATACACTTTTAAACACCTGATCTTTGTGATCAAGTTAGAACTTCCGTAGACATGTCTTGCTTCAACATGATTCGAGGATCGGAAGGAAGTCCTGCCGTTGCAACATCAAAGCAACAACGGTTTCAGGCCATCGTCTACGAGCATAGCTCCTAGATCGATGTTAACGGGAAGTCTTCGTGACCCCGGTTTCTTACACGACGGATTGCCTTTGTGGCTCCGTCTGGTAATTACCATCACCGACCTGTCGTTTGTGTCCTCCTAATCTTCCTACACAAGCATGCCGATCTCGTTAACACGAATCGCCATGAGGGGGAGAAGGGGACACGCATAAACAAACAGGTCGGACCACCCACCAATCTCCGCCGCGCTCACCACTCTGAAGTCGGGCTCCCCTGCACCTGAATGGAACATTCCAAAGGAGCCTAACACCCCACGCGTACCTTCTTCCGGAGCCAGACAAGTTTCCTCGAGGCCGAACCAGACAACTTCCTTCGAAGAAGACGAATCCGGCGCCGAGAAGAAGAAGATTGGAGAAGACATGACGACTGCCTTAGTGGCTACGTCAGGTTATTACCTAACCTGAGTTCCTACCAACGCCATCCTCATGTCCCGACGACGTGATCTTCTTGCCAAAGATAATGCCTCATTTTGACCCATCGCATGGCGATCTCCCCAACTCGATCTTCATGAGGGGGAGTAGTACTAAAGCAAAATGGGAGCAACACCACGATGAAAGTGCAAGATAGATCAGAAACGCTAAATCCTCAAGCGTCGTCAAATAATCAAGCGAACACCATGGACTACAAAGATCGAAGTTGCTGCCTCGTGTGCGTCTCTCAAAATTTCAAAGAGAACTTCCCAATCCCAACATAAGGTTGACCAAAAGTAGGGGGAGTTGCGCTATTATCGAAAGGAGAGATCGAACACAAAAAGAAGAAATCCGGCAAGCGACTTCAAATACCTTCCGGCATTTACGAGTCGAGCTTCGAAAGAAGATTAAGAAGACGCGGTGCCGAGAAGCGAAGATTAAGACACGGTGAGCTTGAAGATCTCCAAAAAGAAGAGGTCAAAAGACAAGACAAGGAGGAAATTCCTTTAGGACTCAGGCAAATGCACTAAGCCCCGCAAAGATAATCCATGCCAAATTGAAGATTGAACACAAAGGGGGAGATTGTTAGGATTATTTTATTGTGTTCAATTAATTAGAATTATCTTTGTAGTTTATTCAGCGTTTTGAAGTTGATATGGGACATCCATCTGTGCCAAAGGTCATTTTGCTGGTGTGATGCCTTTGTCATCAGACAGATGGCGGATGAAGGTCGAAGGGTCTTCAGATTGATTGTGTAGAGATTTGTCTTCCTCGTGCCTGTGAGGAGTTCCCTACCCTGCTCGTTGCTGATGGTGCATTCGTCAGACTGGAAGGTGACCGTCAGCCTTCTGTCGCAGAGCTGGCCAATGCTGAAGAGGTTGTGTCCAAGTCCTTCGACGAGCGAGACATCCCTGATTGTGAGGTTGTCATGGATGAGGTCTCCGTGTCCTATGATCGGAGCCGCGTGATTATTTCCGAAGCGCACGTTACCGCCAAAGCGCACGTTACCGCCAAGTAAACGGGGACAAAATCGTCCCCATCTCCGTCCCCCCGCAATTTTTTTAAAAAGAAAATATTATTTTTTATTATTTCATTTCTTTTGAATGCATTAAATGATTCTTGTTCCTTCTAATAAGACTGCTGGGCATGGACTGCGGCGGGTGCGGTGGAAGGAATCCACCAGATTGTTCGCGGAGAGCTGGTGAAATTGTCGATTCAACAACTTCGCGATTGTGTGAAGTCTGGTCCTTGTATTCCCCAATCGAGCCCTTGCATGTATCCAAGTTGTGGAGGTAGTGGGTTCGCCACTAACTGTTTCTCGTACATAGCATCAACGAGTGGGATATACACAGAACGAGATTACCCGTACAGCATTGGACGGGGATGGTGTCGGCGACTGGTAAAAAAATTAATTTCCAAGTTCTTTATTTTATTTTTTATATCTATATTATTATTAATATTATTATTATTATTATTATTATTATTATTATTATTATTATTTATATATTTGAGAATGGAGCACGCGTGATAAAGATCGACGACTACATTCGCGTCCCACCAAACGTGACGAGTTTTCTAAGGGCCTTATCTCGCCAACCCGTCTCCGTGGCGGTTGATTCTCGATACCTTAATGAATATTCATGCGTAAGTAAAGTATATTATTGGTATAATTTTTTTTAGGAAAATTTGACAATAGTAATCCCACTTAGGGGTGTTAAAAAGTCGAGCCGACTCCTACTTTGGATTGTCAATTTTTCTCTTAACAAAATTATATTTTGTAGGGCATATATAGAAGGCGGGTGAAGCCAGATGAAGTTAAACCGAATCACGAGATGCTTGCCGTAGGTTATGATATGACACCTGAGGGCGAGACCTATCTCATCTTGAAGAACTCCTGGGGAGTTACTTGGGGTGAGGAAGGCTATATGAAGATGCTTGTCAAGCCTGGTGGACTAATAGGCGAATTTAATGACGCCTCTATTCCAGTAATTTTCCCTTAAACATTTGCGTAATTTTGAACTAGTCGGTCTGGCGTGCCCTAGCCATGTCTGGCCGCAGCCTTGAGCGTACATATTGAAGATCAAGCACCAAATCATACAAAATATTAGTATTGGATGTTTAGAAAAAAGTATCAGATTTACTCCACGATTTACTTGACATTTATAGACATAGAACACATATATAATAAGATGTAGTCGATTGTAAGCCAGTATGATAAGTGTTAGGAATCCTTTCTTGTGTTCAATCGATGATGAAGACTGAAGATCATTAAAGACAAAGACTATTGGCGCTCCAATGACATTTGAACACTAAGGGGGAGATTGTTAGGAATCCATTTCTAGTGCTCAAATATCATGTTATCTTTGTCTAGGGACCAAATTGTAGTTTATGATAAATAGGGACTGATGTGATATATACCAAAGTATGCTTTGGTATATATAGGGCAAGTGTGTGTATTTTACACATAACTTGAGCACACCTTGAGCGAGGCTCTCTCTCATTTTAATATCTCTCTCTTCATCACAGTAGATTAGGCTTAATTGTGGAGAGGTATATGGATTGCTTGTAGAGAAAGCTATTGGATTAAATGAAGATTGATTGATGATTATCTATTGCTTCCGCGCGCTAATTACAAAGGTGAGTCAATCGATCTTAATTCTCAAGTTCAAGTTCATCTTAATTCGTTGGATGTTAAATCTGGAACCTACAATTGGTATCAGAGCTAACTTGTTTGTTGATTCTGTGTTAAATCTGCTTTGATTGAGCTTAATTTGTTGATTTGAGTTGAATCGCTGATGTTTGAAGTGACTTTGGTTCGACACTGTTCTATCTGATTTTCGCCTGATTTTTGTGTTAATCCAGTGTTAATTGTGTTAATCGAGTGATAGGTAAGCTGCGTCGATGCCTATTGTTCGATAATTGTGTTATGATTAAGCAGAAATTAGGATTTGAGTGAAAAATAGGACCGTTTGCTGGTTTTCGCCAGATGAATGGCAGTTTTCGCCAGTTGAACAGCTGTTTTCGCCGTTGAACAGCTGTTTTCGCTACATGAACAGCGGTTTTCGCTACATAAACTAGTATTTTATAAGCTAAATTGGTGTTTACTTGTTTAATTACGTGTTTTTTAGCTGATTTGACTTATTAGCGAAAACCAAACCTTTTCAGCGAAAACCAGTTTTCGCTAGATTTATTGGCGAAAACCTTAAAGCTTTTCGCCATATACTGTTTCAGCGAAAACCTCAAAAGTTTTCGCCAGACACTCAGCGAAAACCTATAACTTTTCGCTATATATACTGTTTCAGCGAAAACCTAAACTTTTCGCTACATTTCTTAGCGAAAAGTTCATTCCTAGGGAAATCAGTGGCCAGCGAAAACTTAAAACTTTTCGCCAAACACTGTTCACACGAGAAGTTTTAGAGTTCACAACTTAGCGAAAACCTAATCTTTTCGCCACTTAGCGAAAACCTCAAAGCTTTTCGCTACATACTGTTTCAGCGAAAACCTAAGCTTTTCGCTAGACTTCTTAGCGAAAACCTAGAACTTTTCACCACTTCGCGAAAACCTCAAAGCTTTTCGCTATATACTGTTCTAGCGAAAACTTCATTTTAGCGAAAACCTAAACTTTTCGCTACATTTCTTAGCGAAAAGTTCATACCTAGCGAAAACAGTGGGCAGCGAAAACTTAAATCTTTTCACTATACTGTTTCAGCGAAAACCTCGAAAGTTTTCGCCACATACAGTTTTCGCCACATACTGTTCACAAATCTTTTCACTAAAATTTTTATTTTTCACTTTGAGATTTTTTTTTGTACGTACTTTATATAGGTTCTTGGTTCATACGAAAAAGTTTCGTGTAAACGAAATTTTTTTTGGACTGGTAAAATTTTTCGGTACAAAAAAAAAATTATTCTCAGTACAAGTTTTTTTTTAAAAATCATTTTAAAAAAAAAAATATTTGATACCTAAAACTTCCGAAAATTATTTCAATACGAAAACATAGCATAAGTTGACTAAAAGTCAAAATAAATTGAAAATCAAAATAAATCAGCTAAAACTTTAAGTCAATATTTTTTTTACTGAACAAAACAAGACGATCAATATAACATCCAACATATTTTGAGTCAAAATTAAAATTTCCAACATTCTATAAAACCAATACAATATCTGTGAACTTAATATGATTTTTGAGCTGAAACGCTAATATTGGAGAACTATTCGAAATTAGTCAAAATTAAAATTTCCAACATTCTATACCAATTATAATTTGCAAAATTAATTGGTCTGAACTGAAAAGATAAAATGGATAATTACTTAAGCGAAAATGATCTAGAACTTAAAGAAATCAAACACAACCTAGATCTAATTGAAAAATTATTAAATAAAAAACATCATAAGAAAAAGTCTTTATCTTCTTCATCTTCCTCAACAAGCTCAAAAACTTCAAGCTCAAAACATAAGAGAATACAATCTGAAATTATAGAACCTAACAATTCTCATGAACAAAAGATTATAAAAGAGCTAGAAGATAAACTCGCAAATAATGAGCGTATCCTAAGAAATCATTTATTAGAAGAAGATAATCTTAGGAGATGCTTAGATAGTGCAAATGAAAAAATAATAAGTTTAACAAGAAACAAAAATATGTGAATTAAAAACTACTTTGTCTGCGTGCGAGGAAGAAAAACAAGGACTTTTACAAAAATTCTCATCCACAAACAATGAAAAGGAAATGGTCAATAAATTAGAAGCAAGGCTAGCTAATAACGAGCGTGTTCTAAGAAAACATTTAGAAGTTGAAGCTAGTCTTGAATGTCAATTGACCAATGCTAAAGATGAGCTTGTGAAATTAAAATTTAAGGCAGAAAATAATGAACCGAACATATCTGAATTAATAACAAACATAGCTGCCTATAAAGAAGAAATTAAAAATCATCAAGCTCAGAATAAATGTCTTTCAGAAGAATGCAATAAATTACGCATTAAAAATAAAGAACTCGAAATACTTATTGCAAAGAAAGAAACTGAGCTAAAATTGTCTCAAAATAAATCCACTCAAACAAATGAGACAAGCCTATCAAAAAGGAACATTCTATACAAACTATAAAACCCGAATTTAATTGTGAAAATCCAGAAACCGAACGCAAAATTGCCGAGTTAAATTCTCTTCTGGAATCGCAGCAAAAAGGGTTTCAAGCTAAAATTGATGAACTTCAAAAGGAGAATACATTTCTAAAAAATTCCTACAAAATAGGCGCAACCTCAACTTCTTACTCTGTTAAAAGCGAACCATTAAAAAACATATCTCCAAAACAGAATAAGAAAACACCACGAATGACTAAAGCTATCAAGAAAGAAAGAATTGAGGAAGATAAATCATTTTTATCAAAACAAGCGAAAATGTTTCCTCCTCTATTTCTAAAAGGTAATTTCTAAAGTCATTCAAAAGATAAAGAAAGAAAGAATAAAGAAAGAAGCTACAAATATTAAAACAGACAATTCTACATTTTTTACTAAAACTGAAATATCCAAAAATAATAATTGTCTGACAAATAAAAGTAACTCATTTTATGAAAACACCTATGTGAATGATGTGATTCTTCCTAATAGGAAATACGACAATTCTATATTGAATGCTATTGATTCTATTAGTTCGTATTCCTATCTCAAGTACCCAGTCAAAGTCAAATCTGAAAAACATCTTCAACGACTGGCGAAAGAGAAAATTTTCTCAACTAACAATAGACACACATTCACCCATGCTAAAAATGATAATTTCAGAACGGTACAAATTTGGAAACCTAAGCTAGAAATGGAAATAAGTAGTCCTAAACAAACGTGGCTTCCTATGACTACTTTATCTGCTAATTTTAATTCCAAATTTGAACCTTATGAGCTTTATAAGATTACTGCTAATCAGGGAGGACCCGTCCAAAAATGGGTACCAAAGTCCCGCTAATTTGTTTTGCAGGATCCCGATTATGTGTAGGTCCTCGGGTTGCTTCACACGCATAATCGATATGAGCTGCAGGCAACCACCAATTTCCGACACGTGTGGTATTCGAGATTGCTCCACACCCGTGATCGGTATGAAATGTGAGCAATCATACTATATAAATAAATATTGTTTTTTTAGATTTTACATTAAAAAAATAAAAATAAAAAATAAAAAAACTTTTCGCTAACTTTTCGCTCACTATTTCAGCGAAAACCTTCTCTTTTCGCTAACTGTTTTCGCCATTTTTTTTATATATAAATATATATATATAGGTATAATAAAAAATAATAATAAATAATAAAAAAAAAAAAACTTTTCGCTGACACTCAGCGAATGTTTTTTAGCGAGAACTGTAAGGCCTAATTAATCCAACTAAACATATATTGAAACGATCTTACCACGATTTGAAGGTCGGAAGAATTCGAGCTCGCATGGGGTGTTGTGTGTTCTTGAGAGGTTGGGTGGCTCTCTCTCTCTCTAGATGAGTTTCACACAATTCACACTTTATTATGTGTTAGGGTTTTGGTATTTATACCACATTTTGGTATATAATACTTGTGCCCCTAACAAGCCCAATTACACTAAGCCTTTCTTTAAATAAAATCTATTTAAATAAACCACAAAGATAATTCTAATTAATTGAACACAATAAAATAATCCTAACAATCTCCCCCTTTGTGTTCAATCTTCAATTTGGCATGGATTATCTTTGCGGGGCTTAGTGCGTTTGCCTGAGTCCTAAAGGAATTTCCTCCTTTGTCTTTTGACCTCTTCTTTTGGAGATCTTCAAGCTCACCGTGTCTTGATCTTTTCTTCTCGGCACCAGATCTTCTTAATCTTCTTTTGAAGCTCAACTCGTAAATGCCGGAAGGTGTTTGAAGTTGCTTGCCGGATCTCTACTTTTTGTGTTCGATCTCTCCTGTCGATGGTAGCGCAACTCCCCCTACTTTTGGTCAACCTTATGTTGGAATTGGGAAGTTCTCTTTGAGACTTGGAGAGACGCACACGAGGCGGCAACTTCGATCTTTGAAGTCTGTGGTGTTCGCTTGATTCTTTGACGACGCTTGAGGATTTAACGTTTCTGATCTATCTTGCACTTTCATCGTGGTATTGCTCCCATTTTGCTTTAGTACTGCTCACCCTCATGAAGATCAAGTTGGGGAGATCGTCATGCGATGGGTCAAAATGAAGCATCGTCTTCGGCAAGAGGATCACGTCATCGGGACATGAGGATGGCGTTGGTAGGAACTCAGGTTAGGTAATAACCTGACGTAGCCACTAAGGCAGTCGTCAAGTCTTCTCCAATCTTCTTCTTCTCGACGCCGGATTCGTCTTCTTCGAAGGAAGTTGTCTGGTTCGGCCTCGAAGGAAGCTTGTCTGGCTCCGGAAGAAGGTACGCGTGGGGTGTTAGGCTCCTTTGGAATGTTCCATTCAAGTGCAGGGGAGCCCGACTTCAGAGTGGTGAGCGCGGCGGAGATTGGTGGGTGGTCCGACCTGTTTGTTTCTGCGTGTCCCCTTCTCCCCCTCATGGCGATTCGTGTTAATGAGATCGGCATGCTTGTGTAGGAAGATTAGGAGGACACAAACGACAGGTCGGTGATGGTAATAACCAGACGGAGCCACAAAGGCAATCCGTCGTGTAAGAAACCGGGGTCACGAAGACTTCCCGTTAACATCGATCTAGGAGCTATGCTCGTAGACGATGGCCTGAAACCGTTGTTGCTTTGATGTTGCAACGGCAGGACTTCCTTCCGATCCTCGAATCATGTCGAAGCAAGACATGTCTACGGAAGTTCTAACTTGATCACAAAGATCAGGTGTTTAAAAGTGTATGTGTCCTAGAAAATATAAAAATATATGGAGTGAGGACACACTAGACTCGAGTGCGCAAGGAAGTGTGGTGGTGGGGCTGAGTACCACATAATTCAATATCTCCCACTTCCGAGTGAAGCGGTGATAGTAGACGTGGTTCCCCGTGATTTCTGAAACACCTGTCTTTTGTGAGACAGACGAGTGGGTAAGGCTCGGTTGTGCACGCGCCGCTGGACCTATTGCGGCGACTTCTACCCGGGAGCTAATAAAATTAGACCTGTACCTATGGGGGTTGGTCCGAATAATTTGTGAGTTGAGGAAATTATGTAGCGTCGGTCTTTTCAAAAGGTTCCAGTAGATGAGGCTATTTTTTCATAATTTGACTGTCTCTCGGTGATGTTCCGGGGTTAGATTCAGTTGGGTTTGACTGAATCATGGGAACGAAGTCCTTGCATCCGGTAGGAAGTAGTGAGTGCTGCTTTGTATGTCAGCAATCCGGAGTAGGTCGATTGAAGCGCGCACCGAGTTTAACATTTGTAGCCACCGTCGCCTTTGAAAAGAGTTGACCGTTGTAGGCTCGAGATTCTTCTTTTGAAATCCATCTTCGGAGGTCGGAGGTAACTCCACGAAGCTTGATGATGAAGAGAAAATATCTTTCTTCTTCTTTTTTTTTTTTTTTTTTTTTTTTTTTTTTTTGGCCTTGTATTTTTAATTTTGATGGCCCTCCTTTTTTTTACTATATTATTAATCGTTATTAGTAATATGTATATTAGTATATTGTATATTATATGGATATAATATGTATTAATCGTTATTAGTAATACATATTTCTATATTATATATTATATGAATATAATATTATTTATTATTACTATTGTTATATATATATATATATATATATTATTTTTATATTATTTTATTTCTCCCCCTCAAAGTGTGCTTCCTAAAAGGGCTTGCTCCCCCTCAAAAGAGGCTAAGTAAGATCGAAAAATCTACGAATCTCATTCCCTAAATTCACGCATTTGAAGTTTGCTCCCCCTCAAAAATATAATTATAGCTCCCTTCTAAAGATTAAGGGTTACTTCTCTTTTAAAAATAAAATAGTAGCTCCCCCTCAAATTAAGCTCATTT
The DNA here is from genome assembly GCA_028392965.1 of Lindernia subracemosa. Classification (NCBI taxonomy): domain Eukaryota; kingdom Viridiplantae; phylum Streptophyta; class Magnoliopsida; order Lamiales; family Linderniaceae; genus Vandellia; species Vandellia subracemosa. The sequence goes on from JAQPCC010000044.1 coordinate 1,662,848, forward strand.
TATAGAAAAAATGGTATCTATCATTTCCGTGCGTAATATGCATTTTAAATTTGAAAGTTTTGAAAATGCATATTTAAAATGTACCATTTTGAAAAATAGGTATTTTTGCGATTCAGCTTATATGCTTACTTGAAAATTTAAGCTCGCAAATCTTAAAATTGTATGCATAATGAAAATGTACCTATAAAATAGGGTATTTCGCGTTTCGGCTCATGTATGCATGCATGCAAGAATTTGAAAGTAAAAGCCCTTTTGAAGCATGCATAGCTATAATGTATCCTATTATTTGCAAAGTAGGTATATTATATTTTCAGCTCGATATGCATGCCAAAATTTACTATGGAATGCATATATAGAATTTACCTACGGTGTAGTTGCTCACCGTGCTTCCCTTTATATAACGTATGTGGAGCAACTTCAAAGTATCATACGTGAGGGATGCGGTTGCTCGCGTCTCTTACCAGTCATGCATGTGGAGCAACCCGAGTACCGTGCATGCTGGAAGTTGTGGTTGCTCTCGTCTCATACCAATCACGCGTGTGGAGCAACCATCGTCGAATTACCACACGTGATTGGGCTCCTGCAAAATATTAGCGGGACTTTGGTACCCATTTTTGGATGGGTCCTCCCTGATTAGCAGAAAACAATTTATGCACATTTGGTTCAGATATACATCCTAAATCATCATTTAAAGTCCTATTTAATTTGATTTCTGATTTAGGAATCCAAGTTTGGTGAACCTTAGAGGGAAATGACAATTCAGCGCCGGTGAACGTGTGTCTAGGTTTAGAAGATCTGAAGATTTTCTCCCTAGCCAGTCGCAGAAGGTGTCTTTCAGACTTAATCTGGACCGGGTATTTCAAGTATGAAAACGAACTTATCGCACTATATGCGTCATCAGATGATGAGTCGTATTGCCTACAAGAATTCACATCATTCACTCTATAATGATGGTTTTTTATGGAATTTCGCTTACTAGAATAATAAGTATTTTTGTGCGTGTAAGCAATTCCATCTCTATCATTCTTTAAAGAATGAGAGATTTTGGAAGTTTGAGAAGTTTGCCTGCCTGAGCTTGAAACTTCTTCTTTAGGAACTTCCTTTTTGGTAGGAGCGGGAGAAGGAGAATCTTTAGCAATGTCGTCCTTGGTTTTGGAAATCGATTTTCCTTTCTCCTTCCTAATATTCTTTTGTTCCTTAGCATTGTTACATGTATTGCTTTTACTTTTCGTTTCTGCGCCAGTCAAAGTTGACTTAGAATTATTAGTAAAAGTCTTTTTAATTTTAGGAACAAAGGCGTCGGTTTGTGTGCCCATATCCTGCTTAAAAGAAGATTTTTCTGTATAGAGTTCATTTAAGACGGGTAGGGACGGGGAATTTTTTAGATTAGAAATCTCCTCTAGAAGTTTTTGCTTTTCTGCTCGGAAACCTACTCTTTCCGATTCCAGGGTTGCGTTCAATTCTACAATTTTACTAGCAACCTCTGGAATTTCCCAACAAGAGATAGGTTTATTAGAATGTAAACTATTTTCCCCGTTGGACGCTAAGTATTTAGAGGAACTTTGGTCTGTTTGATCCTTTTTCGCAAGGATGCACTCTAAGTGATGAACTTTAGAGTGCAATTTACTGCGTTCCTCAAATAAAAGTTTAAAACTACTCCGCGAATTGCTCAAATCAGACAGATAATTATTGCGTTCGAGTTCGCAATTGTTTAATTTATTTGTTAGTTCACTAATTTGAGCTTTTAATTTTACTTCATGAGATTCAAGATTAGTGATTTTCTCACGCGCGTTTTCTAAACGGCAAGTAAGACTACCTCTTTCTTCTAAACTCTTGACTAAGCATTTGTAATTATTATCTAGTCTACTCTCTAACTCACTTATAGTCTTTTCGTGACTTATAAGTTGAGTTTGGCATAGCTTAGAGGATTTTAGGTTCTTGGTTAGCTCACAAACGTTAGTTTCTGAGCTAGCTAATTTTGATTCAAGACTTGAAATAGTTTCTAGTGCACTAGCTAACTTAGTTTCTAACGCTTGGGTAGTCCTACGTTCGTGTTTATGTTCACGACGCATGGTTTTATAATCTTCCTTCAAAGAAAAGCTTTATATAAATCACTCTCGTCAAAGCTCATCTCAGAAGTTGCGGAAGTAGAATCCATGATTTTTAAAATTTTAAAATATTACTATTTTTTTTAATTTAGTTGGATACGCGATCGTTAACGCGTCGTGTAGATTGATTTAATTTTTGGCTTTTGAAAAATTCAGTTCCGAAAAGTTTTGGTGTGTCGATAAAAGTCGTGAAGTTTCGAAAATTTTAAGTCTCGAAAACTTTTTGGTGTGTACCGAAAGTTTTAAAGTGATGTCGAAAAACTTCGAAAATGTTACCAAAAGCTTTTTCTATAATGTGCCAATAATATTTTGGAATAAAAAAATTGGCTTTTAAAAATTTCTGCACCGAAGTTTGATTTATCGAAAAATATTGTGAAGTATCGAAAATTTTGGGGTACCGAAAAGATTTTTGGTGTATACCGAAAAACTTTTGAGGTGATTTCGAAAACTTCGGAATTTATCAAACTTATCTATAATTTGCCAAAATGTTTTGATGTGATATGATGCGAAAATAAATTTTCGAAGTGCTCAGTGCGAAAAGATGAATGCGAAAACCTGAACGGTGCGAAAACCCTTTTTTTTTTTATTTTTTAAACGATGCGAAAACCTGATCCGAAAAAGTTTGGTTTGCGAAGTCCATGCGAAAAAATGTTCCGAAAATATGAAGTGAATTGCGAAAACTTGGTTTGCGAAGTCACTGTAGGTTGCGAAAATCTACTGAGTGCGAAAACTCAGACTTCGCAAACTTAATTTTTAATTTAATTTTAATTAATTTATTTATTTATTTTTTTTTTTTTTAATGGGATGCGAAAACCAAGTGCGAAAACCTGAGAGTTTTTTTTTTGTTTTTGGTTGGATGCGAAAACTTTTATTATTTTAATTTTTTATTATTAATTTTTTTTTTTAATGGGTTGCGAAAACCAAGTGCGAAAACTTGTTGCGAAAAGTTGGACGCGAAAACCTGATTTTTTTTTTTTTTTTTTTTGTGAAAACTTGAACAGAAAATAATTAAATATTAATCTATTATTATTTTTTTTAATTTTATTTTTAACCTAATGATTACCTAATCATTACTAGTTAGTTTTAGTTTTTTTTTTTTGTTATTATTATTATTTTATTTAAATGAAATGGAGTTGCGAACCAGGTTGCGAACCCAAGCTTTGCGAAGTTGGTTTTTGCACTGGGTTTGCGAACCAGGTTTGCGAAGCCAAAGGAAAAAGTTTGCGAAGTGGAGGAAAAAAAAATGTTTTCGCAGTGGAGGAAAAAAAAGTTTTCGCAGTTGGGTTTTCGCAGTGGAGGTTTGCGAAGTGAGTTTTCTCACACACTTCTCACACACTAAAAGTTTTCTTACTGTTTTCTCACTGTGAGCTTTCGAGGTATATTTCGATCCCCAAACACAAAATAAATCAAATTAGCCCTGGGTAAAAATCGAAACACTTATATCCTAACTCCTAAACACTCAATCAAGCAAAAAAACACCAAAACATATCAAAATTTTCGAAATTTTTTAAAGAACACGAAGAACACCAAAAAATATTTCGAAGATTTTTACTCAAATCTGAGCGCGTTTGGCTCTGATACCACTTGTAAGGCCTAATTAATCCAACTAAAATATATTGAAACGATCTTACCACGATTTGAAGGTCGGAAGAATTCGAGCTCGCGTGGGGTGTTGTGTGTTCTTGAGAGGTTGGGTGGCTCTCTCTCTCTAGATGAGTTTCACACAATTCACACTTTATTATGTGTTAGGGTTTTGGTATTATACCACATTTTGGTATATAATACTTGGGCCCCTAACAAGCCCAATTACACTAAGCCTTTCTTTAAATAAAATCTATTTAAATAAACCACAAAGATAATTCTAATTAATTGAACACAATAAAAAATCCTAACAAGAACCTTTTCTTTTCGCTAATTGTTTTCGCCACATTATAAGTTTTTTTTAGTTTTCGCCAATTCCTTTAAAAAGAAAATATATACATATATAAATATATATATATAAATATATATAGGCCTGAAAAAGAGATAAAAAAAAATAAATAAAAAAAAAATAAAAAAATAAAAAAAAATAAAAAATAAAAAGAAAAGAAGGCCATCAAAATAAAAAAAAAAGAAAAGGAAAAGAAGGCCAAAAAAAAAAAAAAAAAAAAAACTCTGAGATTCATTGCTAAAAGAAGATGACTTGAATTTCATTGTCAAAATAGGTACATTACTGTCCTAGATATTAGACTTCATCTTTGGTATTGAGTTTCAAAGGAAGTCTAATGTATCATTCTTATTACCTAAAAATTTGTCTACGTCGTCTTTACATTCTTTATATATTTAGATGGGGAGTGGATAGACAGATAGACAAGGCGCATGAACTTCAAAAGAGCACATTACTATAGTTCTCATATAACAAGCGTATATGGTTTAGGGGGAGTGATACTTATGAGTGCAGAAGGCACATTTAAGGGGGAGTGTTACTCCATGTATAAAGGGCGCTTGATCTTTGTAATATGCAATCCTCAAAAAGCGCATCTATTTAGGGGGAGCAGGGGCATCATATTGTTACAAGCGCACCATTTTAGGGGGAGAGTTACCTAAAACGGCGCAAGAGCTTAAAAAAAAAGGGGGATGCCCTGAAGACAACTTTCGTACTTTGACGGGGAGTGCTACCTCAACCCAAAAAGCGCAAAGACACAAAAAGAGGTGTTCACATACCTGTTCCCATGGTTCAGTTAATCCCAAACTGTACCTATCCCAGGAACAACCCCGAGTGTATGTGAGGGTTTTGAGCGAATCACGATATAATCATTACACCTCAACCACAAACTATCCGGGCCATAACCATTATAGGTACAGACTGATTTTTCAGATCCCGGGTAGAAGACGCCTCATCGGGTCCAAAGGCGCATGCACAACCCTTCCTAGCTACTCATTTGTCTCCCTAAAGACAAGTGTTTCAATATCTCACGGGAACCGCATATGCTATCACCGTTTCACTTTGAAGCGGGAGATATTGAATCTAGTGGTCCACAGCCCCACACCACGACTTTATTCTATGCACTTAAACGTCTAGTGTGTCTCATAGCCTAAAAGTTTTCTATTTTTTTTAGGACACATACATTATTTTTACACATACTATGCAGGTCTATGTGACCTAGCCCGAACTTCTGTAGACACATTTCTGACAAATGTGCTTCTATGATCAGAAGGAAGTCCTGCCGTTGCAACATCAAAACAACAACGGTAGCAGGCCATCTTCTGGAGCACGACTCTAGAACGATGTCAACGGGTTGCCTATGTGGCCCCGTAGTCCCTTCAAATGCAAGTCTTTGTGACTTTGCATCAACGACCAAGAGTGACATCTAGGGATGTCTCACGATGATTGGTCGTCGGTCCCTTTTCAGGTTACTTCATCCGGACTTCAACATCAACACGCTCCGCGCTTACACGAGGAATCACCTTGATCCGTAGGCATGACGATACAATTGAATCGCCATGAGGGGGAGAAGTATATCAAGGAGGCAAAGCACGTGATATCATTAAAGAAGCCGAGCTTACACCGCACGTGCTGAACCACAACAAACACGACCTCTCTCCATGGCATAAGCATAAACGAAGAGTCAATGTCCTTAGATCTGCACAACTCTGATCTATGCAAGAAGGTGATAAAAATTCAAAGTTGCAAAAGAAAGGGGAGCATGTACATAGGGGGAGAAAGAAGATTCTCCAGAAGCCCTCAACCTTTTCTTCAAGAAGCAACGAAGAACGTGTCTAATCCACAATTGAACACAAAGGGGGAGATTGTTAGGAATCCTCTTGTGTTCAATCGATGATGAAGACTGAAGATCATTAAAGACAAAGACTATTGGCGCTCCAATGACATTTGAACACTAAGGGGAGATTGTTAGGAATCCATTTCTAGTGCTCAAATGTCATGTTATCTTTGTCTAGGGACCAAATTGTAGTTTATGATAAATAGGGACTGATGTGATATATACCAAAGTATGCTTTGGTATATATAGGGCAAGTGTGTGTATTTTACACATAACTTGAGCACACCTTGAGCGAGGCTCTCTCTCATTTTAATATCTCTCTCTTCATCACAGTAGATTAGGCTTAATTGTGGAGAGGTATATGGATTGCTTGTAGAGAAAGCTAATTGATTAAATGAAGATTGATTGATGATTATCTATTGCTTCCGCGCGCTAATTACAAAGGTGAGTCAATCGATCTTAATTCTCAAGTTCAAGTTCATCTTAATTCGTTGGATGTTAAATCTGGAACCTACAATAAGAAAAAAATTCTATGGAATTTGGAATTAGTTAACTTAATTTAATTCTAAATATTATTCGAAAACAATTCTTGAATATTTTATCGAATTAATTTTAATTCTACAAAATAATTCGAATACATATTTCGAATTAAGTGCTCGAGTAAAATTTAATTCTGTAAATAATTCGACTTATTTATCAATTTATTATTACAACTAAATTAATTCTAGATAAATTCGACTTCATTTTTGAATTACGTTAATTCTAAAATGAAGTCTAAAACATATTCTCGATTTTTTTAAAATTCATTTTAATTCTACAAATAATTCAAAAATAGTTTTCGAATTAAGTACTCGAGTTAAGTTTAATTCTGTAAGTAATTCGACTTATTTCTCATTTTAATACCTGAACTTAATTAAGTCAAGATAAAATTCGACGTCATTTTAATTCTAAAATGAAATCTTTTGTCGAATTCAATTTAATTCTACAAAAAATTGACCCTATAAATATATAACAGCGTATGAAGTTCTAAAAATGAAATTGAAAAAATTAAAAGTAAAGAGAAATAAAATTATAAGAAAAAAATAAATAAATAAATAAATAAAAGATATACCATCAGTGCCAGATTCTCTTCCTCGCAATCGGTAGAATCTTCTAGCCAAACATGTTCCGCCATTAGAGCCACACCAGATTCCTTCTAGTTGTAGCGTGTTAGGATCATTTATTGTGTTCTTTATATTTTGGATGCTTCCGTCTTTAGTGTATTTAGTTCTTTGGATTAGATGTTATTTGGGTTTGTAATTTACTTTATTATAAGTATTAGTTGTTTGGGCTAATTGGGTTTTGGGCTTGATGGGCTTTAATATACCAACTAATGTGGTATATAAAGACCCACCAAGCCCTAGTTTCAAGTGTTCCTCTTTGCAAGTATTGTGCCTTCTTGAACAAGCTAACCTAAACACTCTCAAGCTAAAATCATTCTAGGTTGCTTTCTTTTGCTTGCATTATATTAGATGAAAAGGGACTTTCAAGTGGTATCAGAGCAAGCGTGAGGGAACTTTGAAGCCATTTTTGGAGTTTTTTGAGCTATTTTCGTCATTTTTTTGGCTGTTTTTGAGCTACTTTGGCTGTTTTCTGCCTTTTCTGAGCTGTTTTTGGGGTTTCTCGGCCTTTTTCTGGTTTTGGGGAACTTTTTCCAGCAAAAACAGCATTTCTGGGCAGATTTTGGGCATTTTCAGCAAGATTTTCGGATTTTTCTGGGTTTCAGCTTGAAGATCTTCATCCTGTTCATCATTCGCGGAACAGAAAAGAATTCGCGAACCTCTCTGCTTTGCGAACCGCCACTCTCGCGAACTTCAATTCGCGAAGTGTTCCGCTACATCCGCGAACCTCAACACGCGAACCAGGATCACGAAGCTCAGGCCACTTCACGAACCCCGCTTCATCCGCGATCTTTCGATTCGCCAACCGTCAGTTCAGCTTCGCGAATCAATTTGCCAACCCGTGATCTCACTTCGCCAAAGTAGATCACGAACCGGTCTTCAATTCGCGAACCAGCCATTTCGCGAACCCTTCGATTTCACTATCCAGCTCAAGTTCGCGAACCCTTCGACTTCACGAATCCAGCTACAGTTCGCGAACCTCACTAACTTCAAGTTTCAACACTTCAAAGTTCCACACACGTTTAAAGATCACCCACATCTAATATAGGATGGACACACTCGCCATGGGAAGCGACGTCAGACCACCAGTGCTGCGAAGAGGCGAGTTCTCTATCTGGAAGAACAGATTCTTTAACTTCCTGGAGATCAAAGACAACGGAGAGGAAATGATCCGATCACTCCAAAGCGGCCCCGAAACATTTACGACCACACTCCCCGGGGACAACACCGTGACTCCTCCCGTCCTTCCACAGATAGTACCCAAGTCTCCAGCCGACTACACTGATCTTGAGAGACGAAGCGTTAGGGCAGACCTCATGGCTAAGACCTACCTCCTACAAGCCATGCCAAATGAAATCTACATTCAGGTAGATAGCTTCCAGACTGCCAAGGAAATGTTCGACGAGATCTCTAAATTGATGCAGGGCACTGATATCGGTTTAAGAGCCAAGAAAGCCAACACACTGGCGGCTTACGACTCCTTCAAGGCTCGACAGGGCGAGCCAATTGGTGAAACCTATCGTAGGTTTATGATCCAAACCAATGAGCTGCGGAAGATCAGCATCATGAAGTCCAACTTGGAGCTAAATGTAAGATTCCTTACATCATTACAGCCTGAGTGGAAGAAGATTGCCACAAATTTCAGGCAGAACAAGGACCTCGATGAAATTGACATCCACAGCATCTACGAGAGCCTCGAAGCATTCAGATGACGTAAACGAGGGGGTGGAGGAGCAGAAGAATAAGGCTGTGGCCGACTCACTAGCCTTAGTGACGGACAAGAAGAGCGCAAAGCTGAGTAAAGGCAAAGCCGTCAAGATCCCGAGCCCCTCCACCTCCGAAGATGACTCAGGCTCGGACTCCGATCCGGAGATGAAGGCTCCAGAAGCACTTGGCTCTGGTAACGAAGATGATGAACAAAAAGTTCTTCAAGAAATCATCATCCTCGTCCAACAAACAAAGGATCTCGTCAGGACCCAATCCTCAGACCCGACCATTTCAGCCAGCTGAAACCAAGGCCCCAGCCGAACCAAGAAAATGCTACAACTGTGGCAAACCAGGGCACTTTGCCAATGACTGTCCCCTTCCGAAGAAAAAGAAGGACGAAGAGTATTATCTCAGGAAGCTGCAGTTGATCAGGCAGAAGAATCAAGGCAAAGCACTAGTGGCCGAGCAGGACCACTGGCTCGAGGACTCCACGGAAAGTGAGCCCGAGAACCTTGCCCTGATGGCACGGCTGGAAGGAGACGGATCAGACGAGGAGGAGCAGTCGGAAGCTAGCACCAGCACCAGCACGAACGAGGTAGACAAATCGTGCAACGGCGAGGAGGTATATTCTTCAACGAGAGTATGCTTTTAAATCTACAAAATAAAATAGAGGTCCTAAGTAAAGAACGTAAAAATACTAAGTCTTTAGAAAAGAAATTAGCAAAAACTCAAGCTATTCTAACCATGACCTAGAAGAAGTAGAAAGATTAGAAAATAGCTTGAGTACGTCAGAACAAGACTTAGGAAAATCAAATGATAAAATTAGTGAATTAATAAATAGGATAGCGACCCTAGAATGCGATAGAAACGAAACTTCTAGCAATAATGATAGAATTAGAGAACTAGAAGCCCAATTAGCTAACAACCGTGCATCCCTCATTAATCGACTAAGCGATATTGGTTCCCTGAATTGTCGATTAGAAGCTGCAAATCTTAGGGTAGCTAGTCGAGATGAGGAAATTGTTAAACTAAATAAAAAACTTGAAGAGTTGACGGCGAATTATAGGAAGAGTGAGAATGAGCGAATAAATAAAACTAGCGAGTATAATCTGATGAATAGCGAACGCGCTGGGCTATATGCTAAGATAAAGAGCCTAGAAGACATTATCACGAAACGAGGGCTATCAGAACAGGTATTAGAACGAACCATGTTTCTTAGTCAGCCCAAAGATACTAGGTTCTACAATCCACGAGGGGGTTAGGCTTCGTTAAGACCATCATACCTGAAGCCAAGAAAACTCCCACTCGTTACGATAGTAGTTATCTGGATCTATCGCTCATACGCTTCATTCAGTCGTCAAAAAGCGAACCAACGACAGGAGAAGGGAGCGATCGGGCCGAAAAAACCGTTCGATTACCCTAGCCTGAACGAAAGTTACAAGACAAAGGAAAAACCCTCGATTGATAACTGTCTCCAGGCTAGTGCACCGCCCTCTCAAAAGGTCGTTGAAGAAGCACCGAAGAATTCGAAGCATATGGGAACGTTGCCTAGAGCTTACATCCCTTTTTCGCATAAAGAAAATTTCAAATTACGAGCATCGATGGAATCACTCGAGCAACTCTCTCAACTAGAGAAAGACATTTTACTCGCAGTAATTCATCATTTAAGGATCAAATAAGCACTAGACCCACACGATCCCTACACACACTCCTTTCATTTTGACAACGTCACACACAAAACTCTTCAAGAATAAAGAATTAGATAAGCCGGTTATAGGTCGCACCACGAAGATCACTAACAAGGCCTCTTCTGCATCGACAGGAAAAGCATCTTGGGAAAAGAGCGTGAAGTGGAGGGCAAACCAAGACGAGACAAAAGGAGACGCTGTGCTGCTCACAAAAAGGAGCAAATGAAAACGAAAACTAAAATGTCTCCCTTTTTGTTTTGTAAGAATCGTCTTGAGTGTGTTAATGTGTTGAAAAATGCTGCTAGTTTTTTCTAAGTCTAAAAGGATTTCAGACCCGAAACTTAGCAGGCAACTTATTTCGCAAACCCACACACACACACTAGACTCGCAAACTAAAAGGCACACATCAAAGTCGCGAACTTTGATTTCTATACCTAACTCGCGAACTAACCCTCTCTTTGCACACTCCCCGAAGTAAAAGCCAAGAAGGTTGCAAGCTCAAATCCCCAACCAAAGGCGAGACCACAAAATGCTTCAAGGCTCGAGAAAAAGCCAGATCAAATATCTCGCAAAAACAAGAAGAAACCGAGCCCAAGCATTACGTGCCCAAAATCAAAACGCAACCGCTCAAAACGAAACAAATTTGGGTCACAAAAAGGGAACTCGAATCCATCACGACCAAATCAGGCACACGCCAGATTTGGGTTCCCAAAACAAGTCCAAGCATAGTAGATTACTTAGCTGATTCTTTATTTCATCTATGCTTGCGTGTCGAAAATAACCAAGGGGAACCCGACCGTTATCGGGTTACTGACCTCTCTTGATTATTTTTGCAGATCTGTCATGTGTGGTATCTCGATTCAGGTTGCTCCACACACATGACAGGGAGAAAAGAGCTGCTGAGCAACTACAAAGCCCGCTTTGGCGGTAACGTGCGCTTCGGAAATAATCACGCGGCTCCGATCATAGGACACGGAGACCTCATCCATGACAACCTCACAATCAGGGATGTCTCGCTCGTCGAAGGACTTGGACACAACCTCTTCAGCATTGGCCAGTTCTGCGATAGAAGGCTGACGGTCACCTTCCAGTCTGACGAATGCACCATCAGCAACGAGCAGGGTAGGGAACTCCTCACAGGCACGAGGAAGACAAATCTCTACACAATCAATCTGAAGACCCTTCGACCTTCATCCGCCATCTGTCTGATGACAAAGGCATCACACCAGCAAAATGACCTTTGGCACAGACGGATGTCCCATATCAACTTCAAAACGCTGAATAAACTATACAAAGATAAGCTAGTCACAGGACTCCCAGCATTGAAGTACCACAAGAGCATCTATGTTCGGCGTGCGAAATGGGAAAGATGAAGAAGGCATCTCATTCATCAAAACACGTGGCCTCGACCTCTCGCCCACTGGAGCTGCTACACATGGATTTATGCGGGCCAATGAGGATACAAAGCATAAATGGAAGAAAATACGTATTAGTCATTGTAGATGACTACTCGAGGTACACATGGACGAGATATCTTAAAACGAAGGACGAGACCCCTGAAATCATCATCTCTTTTGTGAAGACGACTCAGAACCTGCTTGAGAGCAACATCCAAGTGATCCGCACAGATAATGGCACTGAGTTCAAGAACAAGGTCCTCAGTGACTTCTACACCTCGTTAGGAATCTCTCAGCAGTTCTCGGCCGCAAAAACCCCTCAACAAAATGGAGTAGTGGAAAGGAAGAACCGGACCCTTATCGAAGCAGCCCGGACAATGCTAATTCAATCAGGACTTCCACACTTTCTATGGGCCGAGGCAGTAAACACGGCGTGTTACACGCAAAACCGAACGAGCATTCACAAGAGATTTGGGAAGACTCCGTACGAGCTAATCAACCAAAGGGTCCCAAACATCAAATATCTACGGATTTTCGGCTGCAAGTGCTTTGTAGCTAATGACCGAGTTGATCGAGGGAAGCTCGACCCGAAGGCCATCGAAGGAGTGTTCATTGGATATTCGGCTACTTCGAAGGCCTATAGAGTCTATCTCAAAGATAGAAGGACTGTTATGGAAAGCATAAACGTTACTTTCGACGAAGCGCCGTGGCTTCTGAATACATCAGTTCAGGACCCGTACTACAACCGAACGCTTCTGTCCAAATCAGGCCAGAACCGGGACTAATTAGAGTGCTGACAGACGATCAGCCCAGTCCTACATTCGAGGAGGTAGCATCGACATCCCACAAGAGCGACGACGCATGGGAGCTGCTTTTCGAAGATCTAGCCATCCACGATCGTCGATCAGCTCAACCTCCTCACCAACCCCAAAATAGTGACGCACCAGCTTCTCCCGTAGGCCAACACGAAGCTGATGCATCTCCCTCAACGTCACATATAGAAGTCACTATTTCCCCTGAAGCCTCAACTGAAGAAGACGATGAAGACATTTCCCTAGACATAGAGCCTCACTCCCCGATCGAAATTTCCAGCACTCCCGAGACAACAGGTGAAGAACCCGCACAGGACGAGCAAGAACAACCTCTCCCTCATCAAAGGAAGTGGACTCGAGCCCATCCGACGTCTCAAATTATTGGAAATCCAGACCAAGGAGTTAGTACAAGATCATCAACAATAAATGAAAATCTATATGCCTGCTTTCTCAGCCAGGCTGAGCCGAGCAAAGTTGGAGACGCGCTAAAAGACCCAGACTGGGTAAACGCAATGCAAGAGGAAATCCATCAGTTCGAAAGACTGAAAGTGTGGAAACTCGTACCGAGACCTCAAGGAAAGACGATTATCGGTACGAAGTGGGTATTCAAGAATAAGAAAGATGAAGACGGTGTCGTAATTCGCAACAAGGCAAGGCTAGTCGCGAAGGGCTACAACCAGCAAGAGGGAATCGACTACGACGAGACCTTTCCACCCGTAGCGCGAATCGAAGCAATTCGGATTTTCCTAGCCTTCGCAGCCCACAAAGACTTCACGGTGTATCAGATGGACGTCAAGACAGTCTTCCTCAACGGCGTCTTGAAAGAAGAAGTCTACGTGGCACAACCTGAAGGATTCGTAAGCCAAGCCCACCCTGACTTTGCGTACTTCCTCGAGAAGGCACTTTACGGACTTAAGCAAGCACCCCGAGCATGGTACGAGGTGCTATCTGACTTTCTGATCAGTCTTCACTAAAGGGCAAATCGACACCACCCTCTTCATCAAGCGACGCAAGTCTGAAATTCTACTTGTTCAGATTTACGTTGACGACATTATTTTTGGATCCACAAACCCCATATTGTGCGCGGAGTTCGGGGAACTGATGAAGACAAAGTTTGAAATGAGCATGATGGGAGAGCTCAACTTCTTCCTTGGACTGCAAGTCAAGCAACTCCCAGAAGGAATCTTCATCAGTCAATCGAAGTACATTCAAGACATACTTAAGAAGTACAACATGGAAAATTCCCCATCTAAAAGTACCCCGATGTCGACTTCGTGCAAATTAGCCGCAGATCCATCGGGCAAATCAGTCAACCCGTCTACATACAGAGGAATGATAGGATCGCTTCTGTATCTGACAGCAAGTCGGCCGGATATTGTCTTCTCCACTTGCCTGTGCGCGCGCTTTCAAGCCGATCCGAAGGAGTCGCACATGCTTGCAGTGAAGAGGATCTTACGCTATCTCAAGGGAACACCGACACTCGGACTCTGGTATCCCAAGAACTCTAACTTTCAATTACTTGGCTTTACGGATGCCGATTTTGCAGGTTGTAGGATGGACAGGAAGAGCACCTCGGGTGGAATACAGTTCTTAGGTGACAAACTAGTAAGTTGGTCATCTAAGAAACAAAACTGTGTGTCCACGTCAACCGCCGAAGCAGAGTACGTTGCTGCGGCCAGTTGCTGCTCTCAAATCCTGTGGTTGCGAACGCAACTGCAGGATTACGGGTTTGTTTTCAATAACATTCCAATTTACAGCGACTCGAAGAGCGCTATTGCCATTACCTGTAATCCCGTCCATCATTCCCGCACTAAACATATAGACCTTCGATATCACTTTATAAAAGATCATGTCGAAAAAGGCACAATCACAATGTACTTCGTCAACACCGAAGTTCAACTTGCCGATCTTTTCACAAAGGCTTTGGATGAAAAACGTTTCATGTTTCTCGTTTCAAAGTTAGGCATGTTGAATCGGGAAGCATAACGTGATTTTTGCCTATTTCAACCTTTTATAAAGTTTAAAAGATGATCACCATTCCAAAAATTTAGGGGGAGTAATTTTTAGTCTTCTTGTTATATTTTAACTTGAAATGTATTTTCTAAGAGTGCACATTTTGAGGGGGAGTTAAGTTAAAAATTGAGCCCACAATCACTAATGCATTTGAGCCAATTCGCGAAATTCAAAAAACCAGTTTGGGCCTTCTTTTCTCTTTTTCGGCCCAGTTCTTCAACTTCACTTTTGATTCGCGAATCATCAGAATGGGCTTCTTTCATCTTTCTGGCCCAGTTTGCATCAACCCTACTTCGCGAATTCATCGCACGATTCGCGAACTCTCGAACGGGCCTAATGTTCTCTTACAGCCCAAAATCTTTCAGGCCCGCGAAGTTCCAACTGCTCTAAAACCCTAAATTTCTCGAAGCTACAGTCGCCGTCACATTTCAAAATTAGGGTTAACAAGTTTCACAAATTCTCTCTCGATCTACTGTTCATCCGCGAGATAAACCACTCAAATCACGACGAAACCCGCCTTTTAGCTTTCAAATCCTCTTCTCTCGTGCGTTGCTGTGGTAAGACTACTCTTAAATACTCGTTTTTCTGCAGATCTTTACTTTGCTGATGATGATTTTGGCGAATCTGGAACTTTCCACTTCGCGGTTGATGAACACGATGCATCTTCATGATTCGCGAACTCGGCTTCTTTTTATCCTTCTAGCGCGGCTTTCGAAGTCTCCAACATGTTTTTCGCGCATTCCACTTAAGCCCGCGAAGTTCTCCATGTTCGCGAACTCTCAATAGTTCGCGAACTCATTCCGCATTCGCGAAACTAAGAACCGCTCTTCTCAATTCGCCAACTTTCATATCGCGAACCTCGCTCAAAATTCGCCAAGTCCTCAAGTTCGCGAACCGCTCTAATTCGAAATCATCTTTAAATCGCGAACTTATTTCTCAATTCGCAAACTTCAAGTCGCGAACCAAATGTACTTTCCCGAATCCCTACATTTTTCGCGAACGCACTTTCACCTCAATTCGAGAACAAAATCTCAATTCGCAAATCGTTCAGTTCTCGAACCTATTCTAATATTCGCGAAACTAGGATTCGCAAAAACTTTCATATCGCGAATCTCTCTCAAACTTCGCCAACTCCTCAAGTTCGCGAACAGCTCTCAATTCGAAATCATTTTTATATCGCGAACTTATTTCAATTCCCAAACTTTTAGATTGCGAATCTAACATTCCTTTCCAAATCCTTACAAATTTCGCGAACTCATTTACACTTCAATTCGAGAACACAATCTCAATTCGCAAAGTCTTTCAGTTCTCGAACCTATTCTCACATTCGCGAAACAGGATTCGTAAAGCTTTTTGCGAACTAACCAAACTCTCATATCGCGATCAACACTTAATTGTTTTTATCATCTGTTTCGCGAACTATACTTAGAATTTTCTTCAAGAACTTTCATTTTTCAATTCGCGACATAAACCTTGAAAAACTTTCTAACACATTTACATTAATGCGCGAACTTTCAACTTAAAAATTTTAAGTTTTCTTTTTCAAATCCATGATTTAAATGGGCTGAAACTGTTTTTGGGCCCAAAATTAAAACATCAAATTTTCATAGCCCAAAACACTTAAACACTTTTTGATCTCTAACTTGTTTTCACCTATTCAAATCATGTTACCTTATGCTTCATATTACTGTATAAACTAATGGTTACTCTATCATCGCAGGTTTAACGAATCCAGGTGTTCGGAACAACAAAATAAAGGAAGAGGGCAAACAAAAAAAAAAAAAAAAAACAAAACAAAAAAAAAGAAGAGTCGCCCCACTCAAAAAAAATATGAATACGACACCAACAGATCTGATATACCCAACGTCCAAATGGGTCATTCCGAAGGACAATAACTTCCAACTTGACTTGGAAGTCTTCAAAGGGAAGGAACCCATTATTCCTGCGATATTGAGACACCATCACCTCTGGTACGCCTTCTTGGCCGCTGTACCAGTCCCCTCCGTTTACCTTCAACAATTTTGGGGGACGCTGCAGACGAAGGTGGCACCAGACAATAGCTTATACTACGAAGCAAAACTCGCGGGCCAGACGGTTGAGGTCACCCGCGAATTAATCCGCCATGTTCTCCGCCTGCCCAGCCGACCGGAGAATGAGTATGAGGCTTCTGAGATGAGCTTCTCGAGGACATTCAAAGAATGGGCTACTTCACGCCCGTCAAATTCCTCTCTCGATCCAACAGTCCATGCTCCCGCATCCATGGCGGACACTTTTTGCGCTTGTCAATAAGTGCTTCTCACCAAAGCACTCAGGGCACGACAGGTGCAACATCACGATACTGCGATCTTCCACGGCATTGCCTTCAACAAAAACGTAGATTATGCCAAGCTCATCATGTTGGACCTCGACGACCAAATGATGCAGCGAACGAAGGGCAAGAAGACGCAGTACCTTCCATATCCCAGGTGGTTCGGGCTAATGATCCACCACTTTATGCAATCACTGCCTGGGATACCAACCCGGCCCGCCGACGAATATGTCACCCCGCCAAAACTCAAGTACCTCCAGAAGGGGAAGGTCGATGAGAAATACGCGCGGCGGCCGATGCCCATC